>VWZT01001854.1:191890-320030 GCA_013397055.1 Pachycephala philippinensis | reverse complement strand
TTTTTTTTTTTTTTTTGCACAGTGCTCAAAGTAGTTGAAAATCTTGGTGTGAGCTATGTAAAAGGTACTGATTTATACAAAACTAAGCTGGAGAATGAGCTCCGGAAACTGAAGTTTCCCTACAAAGTAAGTAAAGATCAAAACATGGAACTCTCTTGCACTTTATTTTCTTTACACCATTCAAGAATGATGAATAGAGGTGATGAAACGCTATTTTTAAAACTGCAGTTCTGTCATTTTGCCAGAGGTGTTTTTATTTGAAGGTATATATTTCTTTCTTTAGGATAACCCCCTTTCCCAGTAAGTTTGCATTTATTGTCTAAAAGATGAGTATTAATACACTGTTGAACGGCAATGGTAAATTGATTGTGAATTTTTAATCTGGGAGAGATTGTTTCTCTGAAATAATGAGAATATGTTCTATAGGCTTTGGCTGAGGATGATTATGAAGCAAGAAGAAAAGATCATATCTCTCATTTCATACTACGCCTCGCTTACTGCCAGTCGTAAGTACTTTTTGTATTATGCTGTACTCTTATTAATTTTAAAAGCATACAGATACTGCAGTGCTTTATTGTAGACGTTACAGATGCTTTAGAGTTGCATGCTACTAAAGAGAGAGGTAGGCTCAAAGAGAGGATTTTTTGCTAGGAATCTGATTTCAACTGTGATGAAAAGGGATACGTGGAATCAGAATTAATATCTGGATTTTGTAATAACTAAAAAAATTTACAAACCTTTGGCTTTTAAACACATAACATTGATTTGAGTCTCCTGATTTTTTTTTAAATGAAAGCACATCAGTACAAAGTGTTTGTCAGGCATGTGCAGTGATTCATAACATAGTTTAACTTCTGTAGATGCTAACTGTTGATAACTGACCAAAGACCTGAGTATTTAAATAGGCTTTATATTACTGTATAGAGAACACTGTTTCTGACCGACTAAAAATACTATCTGAGTTTGAGGTTTCCTCTACTTTCTGTTTTCTGTCCATATTCATTGCTGTGGTTGGTTGCACTGCGGTTTTTTTGTTATGTGAAATTTCAAGCAAAAAGTTGATCCTGTAAAATGCATTCTTTTTGTTTCCCCTGTAGTTTTTGGATGAAAGTAGAGGTTGTCTGTGCTTTATGTCTGCAAGTGGTTTTGTTATACATGGGTGTGAACTCTTTATTCCTTATCACTGCAGTCTTTTTAGAATTAAAACTGGCAAATATGAAGTGTGTACTGTTTTGAATTGTTAATTCGATTGCACTTAAGGCTGCAATACAGTTCATTTTAATTAGGTGAATGTGGTAGAATGCATAGTGATACTGTGATAGCTGACATGACTGAAGTGCTGCTATGGACACAGATTTGTAAGCAAAAACAGACAGGGAAGGTGAGCAGGAGGGATTGTGGTCTAAGCCAGGATATGGAGCTGGAATGGATGGGGCTTTTATTTGAAATGGCTTTGGATTGCTGCTGCAGAACATCTGATCCGAGTAGGAAGTAGCAGAGGCCTCAAAAGCCTGCCTCCAGATGGATGAAACCTCACCATGACAGGCCCTGGGTGACTCTTAAACACCCTGAAATCTTCCAGATCATTCATGTTCCATCCTGTTGACCTTTCAAAAGACATCTGGGCTATGCTGAAGACAGTTTGTCAATGTCTGTGATCAGTGAGCCTGCTAGATCCATGATGCATGTACAATGAGGAACAGGTTGTGGATGTGGAGATCAATGCCAGCCTTCACTGCAGTGACTCTGATAGTGTAGCTTGAAATCCTGAAAGAAGGGAGCGATTGAATAACAAAATTGCAACTGAAATCCTTTCCACCCTTCTGTATTCTACATGTGTAATTTGTGATTGTGAATAACAAGTGAAATACTGCCTTTTTTCTAGAGCCCAAATTTGTTGTATTTTTATAAAGTCCCTTAATCATACTAGTCCTGCTGATTTTCACAAGAAATTATCTTGCTTTACCTGTATTGTAAGTTTACCAAAACACCCTGAAAGGTAGTATCCTCAAGTAGTCTGGGGACTAAAAGGCCCCTGGAAACGTAGTATTTTGTATTAGTGGCATTTTGAATAATCAGTTTGTCTTAATGCCAAAGCCAAAACTTTACTTTAAATATTTAGTTATTATTTAGATTGTTTAGACCATTACATTTTTTTATGGGAGATGAGATGCTTTGGGTGTGTTGGTAGTGACACATTTGATGAAAATTCTGCTCTTGTGGAAGGTAGAATTGTCTGATCGTGAGAATCTGATCTGGAATTCAAGAGGTATCTATTTTTTGGTTGGTCTGTGACTTCAGGAAAATGAGTTTGGGTCAAATTTACAGAAGGCAACGCAAGTCACTTAGCAAAAGCCTGAAGGTTAGGTATTGAGCTCAGGAGTGAAATTCCTGAGGCTTTGTCCACTGAACTGAGCCGGGAGAAAGACATTTGTAAATTGACAGTGGGTGGCAGGCTTGAGTGAAAAGCTGCCTCAGTCAGAAATAACCAAGGACAGACTTGGCTAAACATTTGCCTTTGTCGGTGATGTGATCTTTACCTGCCTTACTTGTCTATAATGGCTCTAGAATCTCCTGGAATTAATGATAGATGCAGATCCTTACTTTTCCTCTGCACGCTGTGTTTTTAAAAGAAGATGCTTGTGTTTTTTATTAGAGGTTATTTGACTGAAGTTCTTACTTAGTAAATAAATCAGGGATACTGTTCAAACCCTGTGTTTCAGGGAAGTACCTTAAAAATTAGGCTATAGGCAGGGCAGAAAGTGGGCAGCTTGTTGAAGGTAAACCACTGTGCAGAAATGAATACAGCTATTTTGGGCCACAGAATCAGCAGGGAAGAGCCTGGCTTTGTAATCCAGGGGGAAGACCTTATTAGAGGGAGAAGGGGTCTTGGGATAGAGCCCTGGGACACCCTTAAAACATCTTGCAAATGCCATTTCATGTTCCTGTTTGTATATACTTGCTGCATTTTGATAAAGCAAGCTTTTAGTCAGATTCCAATAGTAATTTTCTTCGAAAAGGTGGATTTAGTACTCACTCATAAAATGGAAAATAGCATTCTAAGAACTGTGAGGTGAGCCTGTACCCAGTGTTCTTTATTAGCTTGAAAAGCAACTACTTTGGGGATATTTGTATTGTCTACAGCTGGCATGTTCCCAAAAAGATAAAATTGGGAGGCTGATAGAATATACTGTACTTCAAGTTTTTATCATACTAGGTCAGAAAAATAAGCTTGGCACAAATCATTAGGTTAATTGAAGAAAGTTGTTAAGGTAGGAGTGACTGAAAAAGGGCACTTAAATAGACATAGCTGCAAACTCAGTTGAATTCAGTTCCTGTGGCAGCTGTGTGTACGTGTGTTTACATTTTCCTGTGATATAAGTGCTCTTTTCAGTTGGCCAACAGTGCCACCCAGGGGTACACGTTTATATAGATTTTTCTTTTCTAGTCTGCAGCAGTCCTCACTTGTAAATTGGATTGTTTTGATTTGCTTTTCATATGACCTGAAGTGACCAGGTCCACCGTTCTGGTCTGTTAAATTTGTAGGGTAGTCATCATCTCTTAACTTTTCCTTCTTCTGCCTTCTGAAATCCAAGACTTTAAAGCTTATTCCTGTAAGATAGGATATGTACAGTCTCAAGAGAATAGTCTCATCCATACCCTTCTTTCACACCTCTTCTAATGTCACTTAGATCTGTCAAGACCAGGAAATAGCATAATCTTGTTTCATTTGCTTTCATGGCAGATGCAAAGATAATTTTACTTGCATGTGGACAGGACCGTGCATTTTTGCTTTTGTCTGCTGCATCTCTCTTCACTTCAGCAAACCAGCTATGAAGAACCTTGAAAGTCACGGGAGCATAATTTTCACTTTACTTTCTTAAGATGGAAGAAATAAATTTTGCCTCTGCTCTGACAGCAAAACTCTTTATCTAGGAAACTTTCAAACATACTTTTGTGCCTTTTTTTTTGTTTGTTTGATTTGTGTCTGTGTCACATAACAAGGACATAAATTCTATTTCAAACTTAGCAAGGCCTTTTCACTACTCCCTGAGAATTTTTTTTATATGATAAATTAGACTTGTGTGCTAAAATTGCTGCCTCATGTTGAGTAGCATTTCCTTTTGTGTGTTTGTACCCATGTTCCCCTTGCTGTCTAGTTTTTAAAACTTAAACTCTGAGTAATCCTTTGGTGTTGGTTGGCTAGTAAAGCAGTGATCTGGCCCATGCCCAGAGTTTTCATAAGTCAGCGTTAAGTTGTTGGAACTCTTGTATTAATTGTGGAATGTCAGCTACTAGTCTTAATTTCCAGATTTACAAGCATTTGCGTGCGTTTCCTAAACTACTTCTATGTTCATGCTTCCTAACAAATATGCTTACTCCTACCCCTCCTTAGAGTGAAGAGTATTTCTATTCCAACTCCAGCCCCTCAAGTGCTGTTCCCTATATGAAAGAGACTGTTCTTTTATATTATTTTTATAGTTGGGAATCTATGAACTGGTTTAAACTGTTGAGTAGTCTGCACACCAGAAAGTTAAGTGGCAAAAAATGAGGAGATATTCTTAACATTTACACTTCAATGACCTGCAACTGCCTCAGCTTCAGCAGCAGCTTGGTTAGTTATCTAATGACAGTGATACTGCTTTTCAGTTAAGCTTGGAGTTTTCATAATAAGTACTATTACTTAGTATGAGTTTGAGATGAGAGTGTAGCATTTTTTTCATGTGAATAATGAGTATAAAATATGGTTTGGCTTTAGAAATGATGTAAATAATGCCCTAATGGTGATGATCCTAGGAAGGTCATTTCTAAAGTATATGCTGGACACGTACAGTAGTGTGAAGTCAGCTCGTCGGCTGCTTTGTCAGATGTAGGAAGAATCCAGATAGGCGTGTAAGAGATAAAGCAGTATTTTCTTGTTATGGTAATTTAAATGGGTAGGTGGGATTATAGCCTTTGATCTACTTTCCTGAAGAAAAGGAACAACAGACTGGCTGGTCTCCAAAGCCGTTATATATAATTGTGTTTGTGGTTTGTTTGTGTGTCTGGTGGTGTTGTTTTGTTTGGTTGGTTTCCCCCGTAGGAAAATAAATGCACTGTGAATCTAGGAAAACAGAAAAAGATTCACACATCCTAGGATTTTACTAGTGTCCAAGATGGCCATAGAAGAACTGCAACAGATCAGTCATTAAGCATAAACTTCCATTTTAAGTTGCACTGATTATTATTATATCCCAAGCACTGTGACTGTCCACAGGGTTATATTTTACAAAGCACCTTAGCAGCCTTTCTATTTGGAATTACTTTGAATAAGAATTACTTTTCTTCAAGCCATGTTTCAAGCAGAGGTTTTGTCCACAAAACCACAAGCAACTCAGTTATGATTCACATGTTCCCTATGGGAAAAGATGCTTAAATATTGTAAAGAGAACACATAAGACTGCAGTATTTCTGTGTTTTGTGACTTCCAATGGCAGTGTGTACTAGTTTGGAAACAAACCAGTGGGAGATCACAAGTCAGAATTATAATTTAATAAGAAAGTTAAAATAAACACAACAGTACAAGAACACTGACAGAGTCAGGATACAACCTGACACCCTGTTAGCCAGGGTGGTGGTAGCAGTCCAGATGAGTGGTCCTGTTGAAGCAGCAATCCTGTAGAAAGGTCTGGTCTTTGCCTGAAGGTCCAGTGGTCGCTCTTTCCTCTGGGAATCCAGTAGGTAAGGGCTGTTTGTGCTGTTCCAAACCCCAGATTATATCCAGGTGGGAATGCTTGGCTCCTCCCCCCTGGGCGGAGCATCTCACAATGGGCTGATGTAATTCCATGAGTCACGCAGTGGGTCCTTGATTGCCCATTAACAGAGACAGCTCCGGAGTGAGTTGTCGGGGATGAGTCATGGTAGGAGGTAACGAGCTCTGCCCCAGGTGCTTTAACAGCTTGTGAAGGTGATAATAGAATACATGCTTTTGGTTACATCTTACATTGTAACCTAGGACACAGTGGCCCAGAGGGTAGCTCTCAGAGGACAGTTTAAGAGAGTGCCCTGTGGTAGTGAGTTATAGCATCGTCTGCTTTCTGTGCTTGCACATACAAGGTGGCTTTTGTTACTGGCACTCTGGTACCCACTTACTGTAGCTTTGGGTAATGTGCTGATGCCTGGGAATCTGAGCGCTAGGATGTAAAGAGTTACACGAGTACTTGGACTGGCTTCAGTGCTGTTTTATTCTGTCTTCTGACTCTTGGCTCTGCGTTCCTGTTTGTTCTCCTACTTGCTCACCTGCTAAACCCCTTTTTCTCTTTTGTCAAGAGTTAGATGTCCTATTTGTGTTCCTCACCCAACTTCATTGCCATATATTTTCCTTTTGCCTGTTTTCAGGCTATTCGTTGCCTAGAACAGAGTGTACTATTGTCATATTAACTGAGATGTATGCATGTTTCTTCAGTTGGAGATACGCCAAAAGTGAGAATTTAAAAGAAGTAGCCTTCAAAATATATTTGCCTCATCACATTGTGACATTAATTATACAATGAAGAAATATTATGCCATGTTGTAGAGAAAAGCTGTCCTTTAAATACCAAGGGAGCACGTTACCTACAGTTGAATATTTTTATCCAAAACAAGTAAAAGCATTGTCTCCACAAGTCTTTTCTAATTCAGTGTGCATTACTGAAGGTTTTTTGCCTTCACGTCCAAGCTACTCAGTTTGTGGGTCCCCTGCCAAAGTCAGCATCACTGTTGTGTTCATTAGGTTTGAGGTGCAATGCAAAGAAATAATGCATATTCTGAAAATGTTTTTTTTTAAATTTTGGGGGGTTTTTTTGCAGTGAGGATCTCAGGCGTTGGTTTCTTCAACAAGAAATGGATCTATTCCGATATCGCTTCAATGAACTAACTGAGAGTTTAATGCAGAAGTTCCTGGAACATGTTAACTTATCATTTGAAGCTGTGAGTATGTTACTTCCTGTATTTATGTTGCACACGCCTGTTGTTTTTTAAAATTCTCTTCAATATAGTTTTAGCAATTGTGTTTAAAAAATAGAAAGTGCAGTTATGGTTTTAAAAAAAACCTAACCACACAGAACTTCTGAACTTGGAGAGTAGTGTGCATGAGGATTAAGTGATGTAATTTTGTGCTACAACACGAGAAGCTCAGTCTGCTTCAGTCTACAAACACAACTGAAAAAATGTGTAATTACACAGGTAAGTTAACAAGGTTTACAAAAGCTGATAGGTATTTTTGAATCAGAATTTTGGGTGGATTAGATCCTGGGTCATAGAATGGTTTGGGTTGGAAGGGGCCTTAAATATCATCTAGTTCCAACTCCCTGCCGTGGGCAGGGACACTTTCCGGTAGACCAGGTAGCTCAGAGTCCCATCCAGCCTCGCCTTGAACACTCCAGCAATGGGACATTCATGACTCCTCTGGGCATCCTATTCTAGCACATCACTGCCCTCACAGTAAAGAATCTTTTCCTAGTCTAAACGTACTTCTAATCTAAACCTACTCTCCTTCAGTTTGAAGCCATTCCCCCTTGTACTGTCACCACGTGGCCCTTGTGAAAACTCACTCTCCATCTTGTAGGCTTCCTTCAAGTACTGGAGGCCACAATTAGGTCACCCCAAAGCCTTCTCTTTTCCAGGCTGAACAATCCCAATTCTCAAGCTTTTCCTAATACAAGAGGTGTCCTGTCCCTCTGATCATCTTGGTGGCCCTCCTCTGGACTCATTCCAACAGGTCCATGTCCTTCCTGTGCTGAGGACCCCAGAGCTGGGTGCAGCACTGCAGGTGGTATCTCACCAGAGTGGAGCAGAGGGGCAGAATCACAGAACTGTTAGGGTTGGAAGGCCCCTTTGGACATCATCCAATCCAATCACCCTGCCAAGGCAGGGTCACCTAGAACAAGTTACACAGGAACACATCCAGGCAGTTTTGGATGTCTCCAGAGCGGGAGACTCCACAACGTCCCTCGGCAGCCTGTTCCAGTACTCTGCCACCCTCAGCATGAAGAAGTTCTTCCTCATGTTGAGTAGAAACTTCCTATGTTTTAGTTTATTGCCATCAATCCCATCCCTCGCCCT
Organism: Pachycephala philippinensis; assembly: GCA_013397055.1. Taxonomy (NCBI): domain Eukaryota; kingdom Metazoa; phylum Chordata; class Aves; order Passeriformes; genus Pachycephala; species Pachycephala philippinensis. The sequence goes on along the minus strand of VWZT01001854.1, from coordinate 311,948 downwards.
GCTTACCACTGTGCTTTTGATGCAGCCCAGGATACAGTTGGATTTCTGGGCTATGAGTGCACATGGTCGGTTCATGTCCAGCCTCTCCTCCACCAGCACCCCCAAGTCCTTCTTGGCAGAGCTGCTCTTGAATNAGTTCTTCCTCATGTTGAGTAGAAACTTCCTATGTTTTAGTTTATTGCCATCAATCCCATCCCTCGCCCTGCTTACCACTGTGCTTTTGATGCAGCCCAGGATACAGTTGGATTTCTGGGCTATGAGTGCACATGGTCGGTTCATGTCCAGCCTCTCCTCCACCAGCACCCCCAAGTCCTTCTTGGCAGAGCTGCTCTTGATCTGTTCATCCCCCGGATTGATAACAGAGGTTGCCCTGACCCAGTTGCAGAACCTTGCACTTGTTAAATTGCATGAGATTCCCATGGGCCACTCCTCGAGCTTGTCCAGATCCCTCTGGATGCCATCCTGTCCTTTAGGTGTGTCAACAGCACCGCTCAGCTCGGTGTCACCTGCAGNGCACTCAATCCCTTCACCCATGTCATTAATGAGGATATTAAATAACCCTGGTCCCAATACGGACTCCTGAGGGACACCACTTGTCGCTCATGTCCATGAGGACTCTCAGCCATTGACCACTGCCCTCTGGATGTAGATGTCCAAACAATTCCCTATCCGTCTGATAGCTCTCCCATTGTATCCATTTCTCTCCAGTTTGGAGAGACGGATATTGTGGGGGACTGTGTCAAAGGCTTTACAGAAATGCAGATAAATGTCATCTGTAGCCCCGTGTCAAAGGGCTGATGCAGTCACTCCATCATGGAAGGCTGCTAGTTTGGTCAGGCAGGACTTGCCCTTGGTGAAGCCATGCTGGCTGTCCCAAATCACCTTCCTGGTATCCATGTGCCTTAGCACAGCTTCTAGGAGGATCTCTTCCATGATCTTTCCAGGCACAGAGGTGAAGCTGGCTGGTTGGTAGTTCACAGGGTTTTTTCTAAGCTTTTTAAAGATGGGTGCAATGTTTGCCTTTTTCCATTCACCCTGACTTCTGACTGCCATGACTTTTCAAGTATCATGGGGAGTGGTGTGGCAACTATATTGTCCAATTCTCTCAGGACTTTGGGATACATCTTGTATCCCTAGTTTGTGTTCTTCAGATAAGAGCATAGTTTGTTTTCTTCAGGTAAGAATATAGTCTGTGGTCTGCAGATAAGGTCTTATCTGCCTTATCTGGCCATCTCGGCCAAATAACACTCGTGTTAAAATTACCTTGCTTTCTTGGTGAATTGTGTGGTAATTCACCCTAAGTGTTTCAGTAATAAGAAAGCAATGGCTGTGTTTGATCCTTACGTGAACTGTATGTGCAATCTGTTCTCATCACATTATTGACTTCAGTTGAAAAATAATTGTGGCCAAAATACATCTTTATTCATAAACTTTGCTCTAGAACCTTTGCAATTGACTAACTACTTTTAAGATGTGGCTTTTTGCTATAGAAACTACAGCAAACTACAGTGACCTGGGGACTTTGTACATTGTTCCATTTGTGAACACTGACATCTGGAAAACTATGTGGAAATGAAAAATAAGTGCATTCAATGAATGCTTATGATAGCTGTTGAGGACATAGTTAAAATTTAATAATCCAAGTGTGAAAATCCTGTATGGATTGCTCAAAAATGTAGCTTTCTGTGTTATTGTCTCCATGGGGAGACATGGTTACATGTTTGTGCATGCCAAAAACCATTTTGATTCTTCTTGTTTGTGCATATTATGTGAGTTACTGGAGCTATAGGTGTATAACCAAGACCATGATTTAGCTTAAATAACGAAAAACTAAAGGCTGGTGTTAAATACAGTAGCTACAAATTGTGGTTAAGGATTTATTTATAATTTTAAGAGAAATGATGTACAATTAAATAAGTTTCATTGTAACATAGACTTGATACATGCACATACATATAAATGATCCTATTTTCTTTTAATAGACAATTTGATTTTTACCCATTAAGTACGTGCTATGGAGAAGGCAGAATATAAGTTGTCTGTTCAAAATTCTGTAAATGCTCTCATTCCACGTTTGTTTCTTTCTCATTAGAACTTAGATTCAAAACTTTTTCCCTTTTGACTTAAACTCATTCTATTTCTTTTGGCAAGTAATGAAAAACCTTGAAAATGCAACATCTGTGTAGACAAACAACTGTTGTTGGTGTTTTAGGGGTATTACAAAAGAGTTCCTGCTGTTATATACTGCTTTGTTTGTCTGGGTAGATTAAAGGAAAATGCCTACTGCAGTGTCTGCATTAATGGTTTTAACAATATTTCACACTGCAGCTATGAACTGTTTCGTTAGGAAATTCCAACTTTGCCCGTAGCTCTCATTGTAAACTTGAGTTGATAAAAATTAATGTGCAATCATCACTCTATTGAAAAAGCCTTTCTCTTAAAATTCTGCTCATTAGAAGAACTTAAATATTCTAAGGTATGTGGCTGATGTACATTATACATTGCTGGATTGAAATATCTGGCATCAGTGCACTTTGGTAAAATAGGATTTGTGCAGTGTTAAGAGTAACAGAGGCTTTCCTGTGTCTTTGAGAGACTATTAGAAATGCCATTCTCTGGTTCAACAGACCTTTCAGTGAGAGGTGTGTTTGTGGAGCTGTATTTCTGTTGCTTATTCCCCAGCCTTATATTCTTCCATCACAGTTTCAGCATTCAGGCTTGTAAGGATAAATTAATGTTTGCAGGTTGCTGGAAATAGCTAGGTGTATGGCTTGGTTCTGTGCTACTGAATGTGCCTTCAATATGTCAAAATGATTAAGAAGGTATTACTTCCTTACTCCTGTTGAGGCAATAAAGCATCATTTCATTGAAAATCTACTTCCCCGCTTCTACTTCCACCTGCTGCTTCCAATTCTCATGGGAATTTAGGCAAAACTAATCCTTCCTTGCACTATCATGTATAAAACATTTGAATATTACTAAGGAATTCCATATGTATTTGAAACATACATATGGAATTCCATATACATTTGAAACAAACAGGTCTAAATGCTATGGAGCTATGTAGAGGCCACTACAAAAGTAAGGGCGCTCTAAAAGCAGTATTCTTTTTCTCAATGTTCTGTTTGTAAAAGGCTTTAAGAAGGAAATTAGAATGAATTATTCTCTTCATGCTTCTCTGTTAGAAGTTACAATGTTTTCATGCCTCACTGTGGCATGAAACAAGATGGAAATCAAACTTTGGGCTCTACCTATTAGAAAAGGGGATGGTCTTCAGAAAAAGGAAGGAAGTTCTGATGTTAAAATCCATTTTCTATATGGGTAAATGGATAGAAATGCTATTATGGAACGTTAAATTGCTTATGATGCACTAAGAAACTTTTAGTTAAATTTCTTCAAAGAGAAGAGAGGTGCCTTGCATTTTCTAGATAATGGTTCTTTTTTCAGAACTGTAATCTGAGAAAGGCCAGAGCTGCTAAAGCTTGACTTGGCGTAGTCTGGCATAGCAATGTTAACAATTCTAAGAACCACAGTAAGAAGTGATTCTCAGTGTTTATTAAAAGAACTGGTCAGCTCTTTTGTGGGGAGCAGGAATAGTTGGATTGCCTTGTACAGTTTTGTGACAGTTGTCTTCATTTACAGCACCAACAAAGTGAACCTAAAATTGAGAATTCAGTAACTGTCACCTCTCACCTTCTCTTGTTTGTTTACATGCATGAGGAAGTGAGACTTACATATATATTTTGCAGGGGTTTTGCAGACTAACTTCTGAGATTTTGTAAATTATGGACTGAGAATTACTGCTTTATAGAATCAAGAAATCTTCAATCCCACCAGTGGATAATGCTTAAGAAGTTGTTAAGATCTTTGTATATTTAAGATCTTTGAATACTTAATAAAAGGATCTTATTTGGCAAATTTCTGAAAGAGTGAAGTTGTTAGCAACTAGAGGAAAAAAAAAACAGATTTGAAAGGCTTTTTTAATATGATGGTCAGCTGTAGAGAGTTTGATATGATAGGAGTTCTGATCTCATGATTAAAGAAATTTTTAATCAAAGAGCAAGGGTTTTCTGAAATTAAAAATAGAAATGAAATTTAATGAATGTTTTAATTTTTATAATAGGTTTTCCTGTGTCCAGTAGCTGACATTTGTATTGCTGAAGGAGCAAAGTATGTGGCACAGGGTTTATTAAAATTATTAAATTCCTGCTCTGGGGAGTTTTACCTGATTATGAAGATGCCCTTCACCTGAAAAAGGAAGGCTATAAACTTCACGGTACTTGACCTAAACATGATGACTTCAGTATGATGAATATGTCTGAACATGCATAGGATTATTGCAATTCAAAATTTTTACAATGTTTGTGAAAATAAGCCTCTCTACATTTCGTATAAATCATGGAAATTTGAAGGTTAGGTAAGTTCTTCCTTGGAAAGTTTTTACAAAGCTGGCACTGGATTAAGTTAGTCCATCTTTAGTATTCTGTAAGAAGCCTCTGGGACCTGGATTTCTTGGAAAAAAAAATGCAGCTTGATTTGAGTTGGTATTTGAGACCTTTTTTGAACTACTAACATGTAGATTGCATTTTAATCACTTGTAGGAATAGCTTTGGCCAGTCTCTTCTCTGGCAAGTGTGAAAGATGGCTGGACTGGTGCTGCCCAGCCTAGTGGAACATAGCTTTGGTGCTCAAAACTTTACAGTACTCTGGAATATTATTGTTTATACCTACCAGTTTATGCCAGCATGAGCAAGGGGTGGGTAGAGTGCATTGGTATTGAATAAAATGTCGAGAAAGGAAGAGGGTCGAAGGAAAGGAAGAAAAAATCTCTGCTTTAAGAGTATTTTCCCCTGATACGTTGATTGGTTTTCTATCACAGTAAAAGGAGAATAATGGTTCTGAAAGTATTTCAGAATGTTTTTAGTCTGTTCTGCACTTTTAAGTATTAAAAAGAAAAAAAAGGAAAGAGAAAAGGTTTTTAAGGGACAGTACTCCCATCATCCAGATAAATACGGAAGCTTTTTATGTATGGCATGTAATTTTCAGCACTCAAGGCATATTAAATAATCTATGTGCATAGTCAGTCACGTAGGGAGAATCGGAAATCCTTAAGCAGCACTCAAGAGGAGTAAATGCTGACATTTAAGGTGACAGAGCCCATCAAAGAGAATACGCAAACACAGGTGTGCAGTTGAGATTTACATCAATTTAGGAGATTAAAGTATTAAAATCTTACTATAAATGAGTAATTACGTCCCTGATGCCTGACAGTTTCTGGCAGTAAAAGGCACTAACAGATTTAAAGATATTTAAAGGGAAATTTGTGAATATCTTGAATATTAAAGTCATTGAAGAAAATACTTTAATCTCAAAGTAAGTTGTTCAGTATATGAAGGAGTTATATAAAATAAATGGTTTTACGGGTAAGTGATACTTGGGCTTCAACTACAAAGTTGTTCTTGACATGGTCAGAAATGCCTCCTTTGATGCCCTCAATCTGAATTTCAGCCTTTTGTCTGCTTTGCCTTGCATAATTTTAACTCTGCAAGACCTGCCACTTGTTCATCAAATGGAAGATCTGTCCTTTCAACATCTGCAGCTGTAGGTCTATGATACGTCGTGTGTTGATTTGGAAGATCTAATGAACTTCTGGGTCCTTTCCGCTTGGTTCTTTTGAAAACTTGCCACTAAACCTGTTCACCTTAACCAGTCACACTTTGTCTCTCCCTGGGGTTGGTCCTAGGGTCTCTTCTGCTCAGGTGGACCAAAATGTTCTGTGGTTGCTTTCTAAGTGCTGTGTGGCTTTATGTTTTTGTTTGGGGGTGGTGTGGTGTGTTTTTGTTTTTTTTTTTTTTTTTTTTTTTTTTTTTTTTGTTTTTTTTTTTTTTTTTTCTCTTCAACACTTTAAGCAACATTTTGAAAATGACAATAGTTTCACTTGCCTTGTCTGTGAAAATGTCACAGCTCTGCTTGCAAAGTTTCCTGCAACTCTGTATACAAGTCTCACGGTGGTGGTCATCATTCTGCTGCTTTACTTTCCTTTTAACTTTTTTAAACGAATGTCAAACCTAACATATTTCTTCTTGTTCTATCCACTAGTTGAGAAAGATAGGGCTTTTTTCCTGTTAGTTAGTTTGTTTTTCCCTTCTCTTTGTATTTGTCTTCTATCTGTCATGGTGCTTTCTTGTTTCTTCTTTTAGCCTTTCTTTGTATGGTGTTTTGTCGTTTCTGTGAGTGTCCTTTGCCATTTTTACAGCCTTCAGTCTTGGATCAGATTTTCTTCCCTGATCCCATTCTCTAGAGCTCTTGCAGTGCCCTCAGCCTCATGGTATTTCAATATGTGATCTGCTCCTCTTTTAATATATAGGTTAGGAACTGAAGTATTAAATTTTAGTTTGATTGTGGAACTTGGCTTAAGGCATCCTTCTGTTTTGAATTCAGTTTTTCCATGCATGGCTTTTCCAATAGGTTTTGAACCCAGGTTATGGAAGACGCAGTGGAACTGTTTGGAACTGTTTGGTTATTTGCATGTGGAAGTGTCTTTCGGTGACTTCAAGGGTGTCTGACACAATATGACACCTGCTTTTTTCCGTGCCTCTGAGGTCTGTTGCACTGTGATAAAGGCAGCGAAATTGGCTTAACGCAGTTGGGTTTTTTTGATGGTCACAGGTGGATTGCTGCTTCTCTCGGGTTTTTTCCGAAGTACTATTGGATGCTTTGATTTGTTGCTGTACCTTTCCAGGAACTGAACTCACATACTAGAATATGGAGTGGAGTAGAATGCAAAATTTTATCCTAAATTTATTTTTTGGTGATATTCTGGTCATCATTTTGACTGTTCTGTTTTCTTTATCTTCAGACTGTTTCTACCTCTTTGTTGTTTCCAGAAGAAATAAAAATTAATGGTTGTTATCATGTCTTAATCTGTGGTGTAAGGATGTTGTGTAATTTGATTTATATTTCCTGAGATGCTTCTGTTCACTATTATCTTTCTGCATTGTGCAGAAGAAATAAACTTCTAAGCATAGTGTATTTAATCTTGAATACATCTGTGTAAATAAATCATGTTTAAATTGCACTTTCTTACCTCTGAATAGCCTCTTGAAATTTAAAAAATATTATCTCCTTTTAAATAACTTTTAGTTTAGATGCCTTATTTTTTGGGTAATAGCCAGTTATTGCAGAATCAGCTGTCTTAATTTTTAGATGCTGTTATAAAGCACATTATTTTAATAAATGCTTTGGATAATAGTAATGGGGAAGGTATGGCAGATGGGAACAGTCAGCTGGAGGAGCTAAAGGTCTTTAGTGCATCTGCAGGCATTTGAGAGGAAGGAATAAGAACTGCAAAATAAAATGGAAAGAGCAAAATGCATTAGCGATGGAATTTTTTTCCACAGTAGCTCTTTGATGATGCAGTTGAAGTGCTTTTTTAGCTACTTTAAGCACTAGAAATTAAACTTCTTTAATTTCCATTTTTATGATCAGAGTAGTCCTATGAGGGACTTTCTGATATCACTATTATGCTTTCTTCAAAAGCATTTATCTTGGTAGTGGGGCAGTTGTATAAATATTCGTAGCTCAGCTTCTTGAAAAAATGCTTTATGACTGCCTTTATTTGGTACAGAAGATCCTAAAGTCAGATGTGGATTAATGAGAATGGGGACTAGTTTGTGTCCTATTAAGGACAGATACATTTGAAAGAATACTCAATATCATGTCTAGCCACTAAAAGGCTGTGACTAGAATTATCTGCTTTGGAACCAGGTGTTTAAACCAGAATGTTTTTCTGATAGGGTTTATGGCTTTTCATTTCAGGGGCATCGAATAATATTTTGTCCTTTCCCAAACAGGATGGGGAAAATGCTTAAAAGTAGAAACTGCCTGGAGTCTATATTACTGTGTGGAAACTTAGGCCAAGCTAAGACAATAACTATGCAAGTAGGCTGTGGTTTGCATTTGCTAAGGAAATGGTTCTGAATTGTACCTTACTTTTCTGCTACTTAAATCTTGTATTTGTCCCTTTGCTTGAAAACCAGTGATGCTAGTCTTACGGGTGACAGCAAAGGTCATAAGTGATGCATGCTTAAGTGGGAAATGTGCCTTACTGCCAAAATAAGCTAAAAGTATGTATTTTGTCATTTAACTCCATGCTTAGAGTCATAACAGAAACAAAATTGTATGTGGAAAGGTTTAGGAGTAGGGTGGTTTTTTAAGTGCTAGAGTTTGTTAAATAAGACAGTGAAACCTGTGTGCTATTAGTGCTTTAAAAAACGTAGTGAGTTATTCTCATCCAGAAGTAATTGGGTTGATTGCCAAGCAGCCTGGGTATTGTAGTGAGCTAACATTTTGAGGGATGGGTAGATGGGATGAGGTTTGATTAAAACATTTAAGCTTAAAATGAGTGGTAATATTTTCTCACATACTTTTAATATAAAGCTTGATTTTTTTTCAATTTTTCCTTCTTTTTTTTTTGTGCACTGGCAGGATTTATGGGGAGCTCTTTATTTACTCTTCTCTAATGGATCCTTGAACTTGTAAGCATGACTGTTACTAGTTATGGAGAAAACTGGTGCATTTTGCTGCAGTAATTCTAGTTGCATGTATTTATTTGCACATATGGTGTCGGCAATATTCTATAAAATTGTAGAATTGAGTAATAGATGTGATTAAAGAATATATAGCTACTGGGGATGTCCTTTTTCACCTTCATAAACATAATGCACAACAGTTTGTAAATGATGCAAAATGCTAATTAAAAGTTTTAATTTGGCAATCATCTCAGTTTGATTAGAAACAGATGCTGATTGTCTGCAGAAATCTAAATGGACCCTTAGAAGGTCTTTTTCATTGCTTAAAATTGACCTGTGGAACGAAAGTCAAACTGCGCCACAAAATGTACAGTTACTTCTGCCCCTTTAGTGCACTGGGGCACTATGATTCTTACTAAATGGCTTTGTGTGCTTCATCACTTGAGTTAAATAGGAACCTTACAGTCCACTGTAAGGCTGAATCCTTCTGTACTAGGTACTATGTATGTTCTTTCTGGTTTGAAGTACATTCTCCAACTGCTTTGAAAAAAGTTATGTGCTTTGAAATAAAAATTGCAGAAAAGGCTGCAGTAAAGATGCAACGAATAAAAACATTCTTCCTCTTAATCTAGCTGAAAGCATCTAGACAACATTTGGAATACAGTCTGAATCCTGAGGCAGATGTTCTGCTGTAACTCTGGTTTTCTAAAGTAAAATTAAAATGACAGCTGTGACAAAAATGTAGTGGAAAATAGGATCTTGTACAGCAGGCTCTTCAGCTTAAGGCAGAAGAAGTGGGAGGGGGACCCTCACTACTTGTGTGATAATGTGCTCTAGCACTCGGTAGTTGACCAGGTCATACTTGACTGTCATTTATCTAAAGGCTTGGAAAGGGTGAAAAATACAGAAAATCCTAACTTCATCCTAATAGATTTTCAGTTCTTAGCAGTTGGTAATTTTGGATTCTTGAAATCCAAAATTACCAACTGCTTTCTTTGGAAGAAACTTAGTATAGACAACCAGAAAGGTGTCATCAAGTGTCTCCTCTTTTTTCTGTAAATATTTTAGGCACTCTTTTGGGGAATGAGAAAAGAGAAAATTTGGAAATCAATAGTGTGTTTTAAAAAATGATACCCATATGTTTACAAGAAGAAATATGTTCTTTGAATAATCAAGGTGTTAAGTTCTTTTGTAGTGGTTGAAGTTAATAATGTTTGTAAAATGAATTTATTTTTTACATAGCAGTGAATGCAGTAGCTTTGGAGATGTTTATATTGTTCCTTAATACAGCAGCATAAAAGCTGATAGGATGGTTTCTGCAGGATGTAATTACTTTGCAAGTAGAATTTATTAGCTGCTGTTTTGGACATAAGCTTCAGAAAATGGTCTGTCAACTTTGAAACACTCTTCCCTGCTAATCCTGTGATTGAATCTAGAGAAACATTTGTTAACAAGTTTCTTTATAATTGCATCTGACGTTACTATCCTGATTTGTAAATGAAAGAAAACTTGTTGATGTATTTATCAGAAGGGTCTTCTGTTAGCTCTTCAGTCGTGTGTGACTGACATGTATGTGGTAGTGTTTCTAGGTAATTCTGTAGTAATTGTTTTGTTCAGCTTTCCTTTTAATGGATATAGGGAAATGTTTGTCACGAATGCAGGAGACTGAACCTGTGTCACTGAGTTTCTCTGTGATTATGATTAGCTGAATAGTGAGGAAGATCATAAAATGTTCTTTCTGTGCCCACTCTTGACTCTTAAAAAACAGCCCAATGTATGTTTCAATTGAGGGATAAGACTAGATAATAATTCCAAGTGCTGCCCTTTATATGTTTAGGTATACCAGCAAGCTGTACTTGAGCTAAAATACAAACTTGTAGTACTGTAGAAGATAAAATTTTCTTCTTAATTAATTTGTGCTTGGCCAAAATGAAATTGATAATCATGAGGTTTGTGAATGACAGATTTATGAGCCTCTGGAATGTTTTCTTTAAGGCTCTTCATCCTTTTAATTGGTAGGAGAGCTGGGAATGGTGTCCTTTGCTAATCAAGCTAGTATTCATTAACTGGCTGATTACACTTTATATTCTCAAATTTAATGGTATCTAGGTTAATACTTTGGCATTCTAGTGCTAGCTTAGTTTGTAGTGTCATGTGTGGCAATGGAGAAGGTTGATTAGGAAATGATTGTTTTTTCTGCTTCGTGCCTAGAGTTGCAATTTAGCAAAGTACTGATTGACATAGCCTGTTTTTAGGAAGGGTGTTGTGCCACTTGAGGACCAGGTGCTCTCTGACTAAAAGCAAATTTTAGGAAGTTCACTTTCTAAGGACACCAGCGGCATGTGCACATGAATACCTGAAGCTGAGTCTTGGAAAAGGAAAGGACTTGTGCATGGAGTTCTTGTTCCTTACTGGGAGACTTAGAAACAGTAAAACTAAGTAGTTGCACATGTATAGCAGTATAATGTGTGCATGCATCTTTATCTCTTCATTAAAACAGAGTAGGGATATCAAATTTATTTTGAAGTTTTTGGACTACCTCACTGACTTTGTTTAACCAAGCCTTGCATATTAAATTATTCATATTTTAATCTAAATTTATGTGTCTTTGTGTTTCCAGGACAGTTCTGTGATTAAAAATCAATGAATAAACTGCACGTAGAAAGCAAAAAAACCAGCAATAACGCAACTTGTCCTGAGTACTTGCTTCTTTCCCTTCCTCTCTTTTTCTATCTTTATTTTTCCTAAGTCTCAGAAACTTACAATGAACAGTTGAATTGTTTCAAGCTATGCTACCTGACCCACTGTCACCGAAAAGGGAAGATCCTTTTCCTGGTGTTCTTTGCTTGTGCAAAGCAAAGTCTGACATAGTGATAAGCAGCTTACTAAACTGGCTACAAACCAACAAGGCAAAACTAGTGAATTGTTTTCTGTGAGGTGAGTTTAATCAGTTCTGTGTGGAAGGTCAGATGATCACCAGGTGAGACCCTCAGAAGAATTCTATGTTTTGTTTTGATTTTTTAAAAAATATTTTCAGCAACACAGTATTTTATCTGGTGAAGATCACTGAGTTCTGTTGGAAGTTAAGCAGCGTGTTTATCTTTCCAATCTTGATTAGAATCCTAAAAGCTGTATTTAATTTGATCTAATTTTTTAATGATTACTGGAATGTGTTTTTGCAGGTGGTATTTTAAGATAAAATTATTAAATACACAAACTGTAGTATTCTTATTTAAATAATTAAAAAACCCAAAAACAACAGTGAAAAATAAGCTTTTCTAGCTTCTGTGAACCAAGAAAAATTGGGATACATGTTTCATGATGCTCTGGATGCAGAGATACAGGCATGGCCTAACTGAAAGCTTGAGTCTGACTTAGACTATGAGGAGCATATTTCTTTGCATTGCATCTTCAGTCAATTCTACGTGAAAATGGTGAAATCAGTAATGCCGATGGAAGGTTGTTTTTCATGTTCCAATCTTTAGGGAAGCCAATTTTATTTTTGAATGCATTCTGGAATCGTTTCCCAGCCTTAGTTAGGGGCTAGGATTATCCTTGTTTCTTCTTCCTCTTTATTAGCTGAAAACATGAAGGCAGTGTGAATTTGGTGAAAAGGCAAGGAGCAGAGTGTTTGTAGGGCTGCTGAATGTTTGCCTAACCTATAAGATACTTGAAGCTCTAAGAAGTAAATTATTTTACAGCTTTATGTATATTATTTATTTATTTATTTAATGAATAGTGCTTTGAATAATACTTGTGTTTATTTGAAAAATACAATTTCTGATAAAACTATATTTTTGGTCACACTGTCCAGAGTCTTATCTAAATCTTTGGTCATGGCCCATTAACCTATTTTTTGTGAGGGTTCACCAGGATCACTTTTACCCCAACAATGTTCAATTGTTTGCTAGTGACATGCAAGAAAATCTAAAATGACTGTCACTACATCTGTACAAAATTGATATGGTCAAATTACTAATAAAGAAGGATGTAGACAACTTGTGAAGTTTGGAATAAGTCCCCCTTGAAATAGAGTGTAATACTGAAAAAAATGGTTTTGTTGATGAAATTGAGCTAATCTGTTTTGGAAGAACAAATGAAAAAGGAATCCTCGCCTTTCCCTCTTCTTGTTCTCCCCCCAGTATTGCTGGCCTGTCTGTAAAACATTTTCTGGACTATTTTAATAGCTGTCTGCAAAAAAAAAAACCACAAACCACTCTGTCCTTGGCTTGGTTTGATGGAGCTATTTTTAGTAAGATATCCTAGAAGAAATAATGCAATTGTAACCACTTTTGCTATACGTGTTGTACTGTTTTTATTCAAAGACACAGTCAGTGAGGGTTTGAAATGACACAGTAGACTGGGCTCTCTTAAGGAAATTCTACTAAGAGTGCATAAAACTGTTACATTTGAAAATGGAAGCCACTATTTTGGAATTAAAATGAAAACTGATCTCTGGTAGGTGAAAGGCAGGCTTGCAGGCTGATGCAGTGACTTAGATTTGTACTTACTTAGACAAGAAATAGATCATCTGGAAGGAATAATGGAGTTTTGGTACCACTGTGAAATTTGTATATAGTTTCAGTGTGTCATGTTTGAAAAGCAGGAGTTCTTCAAAGTCTAACAAGATTAAATTGTTAATGAGAGTATTTTATGGAAAGTATTTTCTCGTTTCATTTACAGAAACACATTTAATTGTTTTGATACAGCTACTTTGTTAAAGAAAAATGCTTTCTTTGCAGGCTGCTTTTCACTGAGCTTTACATTTTTACATGCAGAAATTTAATGCTATTGTGGATTTCCTCTCTCTTCAAAGCTACATTCTTCTGCCTTGTTGGCATCTTTATTATTATTTTTCCAAGCTGGTTTTCCTGGGAGAGCATTACAGATTACACCAAGATGCAGGCAGGATAACCATAAGCCTTCTCAACATTGCTGCCTTGGCCATTTTGTATGCATATATCAAATCACTGTTTTTCACTAAGATACTCCTTCAACTTTGAAATTAAAGGGTCCTTCCTATGACTTCCAAGAAATGTGTTTTGTTTCGTTTTCTTGGGTTTTTCAATTGAGAAGGAAAAAAGTTTTGTTTAAATGCCCATTTAACTGCGTATCAGTGTTGGTCAAAAAATTAGATATTCTGCCCCATTCAGAGAAGAAAACTGCTTAAGCACATCCCTTCCCATGGAGAGAAAAGTCACTGTGTGACTTTATCTTGCATTTGGAGTCTGCGCATCTATTGCATGTGATGGCCTGGATTTGGTTCCCGACTAATCTCTAAAAACTACCTTGACTGCAGCCTTGTATCAGCTCACTGTAGGTATTGGAGCACACGCTGGAGTTTATGGAGAGCACACAACGTGTTATGCTTTGGTGACATTTCTGTCCATCTACGTTTTGAAAAGGTATTCTGCCTTCCTTAACATTTTAATTCCTTTCAGTCACGGACTACTCCCATTATACTTCATCAAGAACATGTTATGCAAATGTGTGCAGTTTTAGGTGCCACAATCTAAGAAAGATAGAAAGTTACTGGAGAGTGTCCAAAGGAGGGCCAGTGAGGATGGTGAAAGGTCTGGAGGGGAAGCCGTATGAGGAGTGGCTGAGGGCACTTGGGCTGTTCAGCCTGGAGGAGACTGAAGAGAGACCTCACTGCAGTTACAGCTTCCTCGTGAGGGGAAGAGGAGGGGCAGGCACTGATCTCTTCTCTGTAGTGACCAGTGACAGGACCTGAGGGAATGGCCTGAAGCTGTGTCAGGGGAGGTTTAGGCTGGATTATCAGAAAAAGGTTCTTGACCCAGAGGATTGCTGAGCACTGGCACAGGCTCCCCAGGGAAGTGGTCACAGCACCAAGCCTGACAGAGTTCAAGAAGCATTTGGGCAATGGTCTCAGGCACATGGGGGTGACTCTTGGGGCCAGGAGTTGGACTCCATGATCCTGATAGGCCCCTTCCAACTCAGCATGTTCTGTGATTCTATGGTGTGAATTTATGTATAATCACTATTTAAGTTTTTTTACTAGGAAATGTAGTATTGTGATTTGAAAATACTTCAAGTTGTTAAATTAGAGCTTTGCTACTTTACTTACTTGTTTCAAGGACTGCAAAAGCACTAACACTTAAAGGACAATAAATATACCATTGTTCTCGTTCCTTAGAAAAAGGAAAGTTAAATTCCTGTCTATAAGACTAGATATAGTTTTGTTAAATCTATATTTAAAAATAAGCTGAAACTTTTTTTTTTGGTTAAAAATCTGACAAAGTTGTTTAAGACCTTACTCACTGCCATTTATTCATCTTGCTTTGTTTTAATGCATATCTAGAGACAAGCAAGGATTGTCACAAGGTTTATTTTAGAGAGGATGACTTTTAAAAAATGTTTTACAGTTCTTGTTAATGTTTAAAATTATTGTAGTTTAAAATCTGCCCTTCTACTTCAGAGGGAAGGTTGCTTAATGCTATTGACCACTAGTGTTTTGCTGGTTTCTGCTTAATTAATTGTTAGTGATCACTTGCTGAATATGTAATTATTTTTCTCTTTTCAACTAAACTGATGATATTACAGGTTAAGTAATATTTTAACTCATGCTAATAAAATAAAAAAAGCCTTATCCTAAGGTATTTCAACAGTTTTAAAACAAATTCTTAATTTTAGATTGGTGAAGACCTGAAAAATGAATTGGCTGATGAGCTGTGTGCATCAACCCCTGGCTTTAGCCCGGTTAAAGTAAAAGAACAAATGTTCTATAAGGTAAGTAAAAATTGCTGAGTCCCACAGATCTGCATTCATTCTCTCTCAATTAAATGCAGAGTTACTAATTTTAAGTTTACCTAATACTAACAGTAAATCCAAGTATCTAAAAAACTAATGAGAGTTCCTTTACTTCATGTGAGTATAAGGTTGGAGGGAGAGACTGAGAAAATGAAGGAAGCTTCGAACTACTAAGAATGTCTTCTGTCCTCTTCTGCCGTCCCTTTTGCCAGAAAAATTATCTTAATTTTTAATGTTTCCCAGACAAATGACTTAATTTACCTGGCTGTCAGATTGTTCAGGATGGAGACATTCTCAAACATCTGTTGCTGAAATTAGATTTGGTCTGATTGTATAAGCCAGAAATTTGTTTTGCAAGAGAGGAAGGGGAGAGGAAAAAATCTCTAATGTGGACCACTGATTCTTTGGAGTAAGGTGGGTTCCAGATCTGTTTGCAAAACCTTTTGCATGTAGCTTACCTGAATCAAATGTTTCAAGACATCTGAAAGAGAAATCCCTTTCCAAATACCTAATCAGTAAGTGATGCAAAGTTACATAATTGTGTCAATAATCTGAGACAAACTTTGAAGTAGCTTATTTTGCCTAGTTGCATGACTTCTGTAAGCAAGCAATATTTTCCTACCAAAATAATGATTAGCTATTCCTAAGCCAGCATTTAATTTCAGAGTCTTTGAGTTTTGTCTGGAGACAGTGTTAAAAGACACAGAGTGGCTTAAGAGTTTTACTGGTCTATCTTGAATCTTAGGGCTGTAAACATTGTTACTGCATTATTTTGCTATTCCACAATGTGGGTTTTTCTTCTTTCTCAGGTTGGACTTGCAGATGCTGTGGATTTATTTAGAACCAGAAGAGTATTTATTAAAGATGGCTTTGCCTATGTGCCATTTAAGGAGATTGATGTGATTGTTTTGAATAACTATAGAACAAAATTGTCTAAAGCACTGGCGGTAAGTCAGATAAAGTCTGATTTTTACAACTCTTGTTGTATTGTTTGGTGACACTCTTGGACAACAGCCTTTTGGGTTTTTAAATTTTTATGCTTCCATCTGGAGAATACCAGAAATCTTATTACAAGTACTGGCAGCACTAAAAAAGTTCATTAATTTCAAATGGTATTTAGCATATGATGTGCATTCTAAAGAAAGTTGTGCTGGAGGGTTTTAAAAATTGTTTCTCACAGAGATAGTAACATGCCCTTTCATTCAACATGTTACCCCTATGCACACAACTATTTTTTCTACTCGTATCTGTCTTTCCTCCCACAACATTTTGCAACAGTTTTTTGTTGGAACAAGTGAAATAGTTGTGGGCTTTTTTTCTCTTTGTTGTTAGTAAGAACTGAGATTAGCTCATTTGCTTAGAGCATGGTGCTAATAATATCAAGGCCATGAGTTCAATCTCTGTACAGGTCACCCACTTAAGAGTTGGACTTGATGGTCCTTTTGGATCCCTTTTAACTCAGAATATTCTGTGAACTGAAATGAGGATAAGCCAGAATATGTCAGGCAAAGCTAAAGTTCTTGTTGTATGAATATTTGACGCATCACATCTCGGTAGGACCCCTGTGGTGAACACTGTATGTGAATGTCCTGTTAGTAATTCAGTGATCAACTCAGGAATTGCTTTTTTTACAATATGAGATTCTTCACAGGGCATAAAGGTGGATGATCATGCCTAATGCACAAAATCTTCATCCTAGAAAATGCAGCATTGACTCACATGAAGGCAGTTCGCATTGTTTTTTAAAAATGTTTTCAAAGCCTTGTATTGCTGTGTTACATTAATACCAAGGTTGACCTCAAACATTTAGTAAACAAACAGTGGGAAGTAAAAATGCATTCCTTTAACAAATTAGAAAATTAGCATACTGGAATCTTATTAATTTTGAATATAACTGGAGTTTGTGGAATTATTTAATGTACAGTGAAAATTTTGATAGTCTTATGTGAACATTTTCATTAGAACTCTTTAATACAACTGCAGCTAGAGATATCTGTATTTGAGTTGGTGCATAATGTTCTTGCTGAAAGCTGATAACACTTGGGATTTAAAAATAAAGAATGTGTTCTGCAGAAGTGTGGCTAAATATGCAGATTATCTGCATCTATTCAAAATACTGTTGGGAAGCTTTGTGAACTTCTGGAATTTGTGTCTTGTGTGAATAGCTGAGAAGTCTGAAAAAACAGTAAGAACTGCAATGAGCAGTCCCTGACTTCTTAGTTCGAGCAGAAATCTGAGAACATACACACTGTCTTACATATTATTCATTTCACACAGATTACTTTCTTAAAGCCAGTAGCTGCTTTATATGAAAGAAGTACTTCTTTATGTTATACTTTGTAGTCATGGTTTAGAAATTTGAACACTCGTGACCTAGGAAAACTATCTTCTACAGAACTGCTGTATTTGAAGTTATGGCAGTGCTTCAGGTTTGCATTAGTCTTTTAATATATAAGCTTTGTTTATTATAGTTCACCATGTTTTCTAGGTAAGGAATAAAAGATTAGTGATTTCTGTCCTATTCCAAAGCTCCTAATTGAACTTAGGGGGTTTTGATTACTTGTTTAGTTTGAGAAACTGTATTTAGTAAACTGTTTCAGCTAATTTTAGCCAGCACAGTGCACTGCTGAGAGATGCTAGGAATATTATTAATTTGAGTTTTTGGAAATGAAGGCCAAAGTTCCAGCATGTTTTACAGAGGTCAGTCTAATGTTAACTGTTACACCAGAGGCTTAACTGCAGTGTGATGCTTGGTAGCTGGATACTTAGTGTAGTTTTCACTGAAACAAAATGATGAACATCAATTACATTTCAGTGAAACTCTAAGAATACACTTCTAAAGAAAGGATTGTGTATATATAAATCCAGAAGATAATCTTGAGAATTTTCCTCAGCAGTATCTGGACCGAAGAGGCAGAAGTTATGACACAATAGCATAATTTCAGTATTGTTTGTGAAAAGTAGTTGTAGAAATACTATTTGATCTAGGCCCAAGTTCTGCAAGTACAGCTGGTTTAGCTGTGCTTTTGTAGGACATGGATGCTTTTTTGTGTCTGCTGCAAAGGAGAACTCAGGCAACAGAAATGTGTTTCATTTCAGGCACTCTGGCAATATAGAGGTCTTCATGACTTTGCACAGAAGTTGTGCGTCATGGCCAGACTTAATTAAGAAGTAATAAAGCCTTGAACAGCATCACCTATTTTGTTATTTAATTTGTCTCTTATTGAATGTATTTAATAACATTACTGCTTTGGTAAGCCTTACTTGTGTGTTGTTTTGGGAGTGTGTTTTAGTGTTTTTGCAGCACCTGGCTGTTTACACTTTGTTTTCAGCACTTTCTAGTGGACAGTCCTTGTACTACAATTTTAGAATTAAAGACTGTAATGATCTGATAATCTGAATTAGGCTTGAATGCTATTTCTAAAGAAGGGGTTTGTAAAATTAGGTTAAAGAATTGTATCTTCTGTTGGATGTTTTGACTTCACTGGGTTAAAAATTGTCTGGATGGCCAGGCCCCAACTCTGGTGGTGAATGGGGTCACATCCTGTTGGTGTCTGGTCACTAGTGGTGCTCCCCAGGGCTTGGTATTGGGCCCAGTCCTGTTTAACTTCGTTATTGATGATCTAGATGAGGGAATTGAGTGTACTCTTAGTGAACTCATGAATGGCACCAAGTTGGGTTGGAGTGTGATCTGCTGAAGTGTAGGAAGGCTCTGCAGAGGGATCTGGACAGGCTGGATTGATGGACGGAGATGAGTGGTGTGAGGTTCAACAAGGCCAAGTGCCAGATCCTACACGTGGGTCACAACAGCCCCAGGCAGTGCCAGAGNCACACCTCAAATCCTGTGTCCAGTTCTGGGCCCCTCACTGCAAGAAGGACACTGAGGGGCTGGAATGAGTCCAGAGAAGGGCAACAGAGCTGGTGAAGGGTCTGGAGGACAAGTCCTATGAGGAACGGCTGAGGGAGCTGGGGTTGTTCAACCTGAAGAAATGGAAGCTCAGGGGAAACGTTATTGCTCTCTACAACTGCCTGAAAAGGAGGTTTCAGCAAGGTGGGGTTGGTCTCTGCTTCCAGGCAGTTAGTGACAGGATGAGAAGACATAGCCTCAAGCTGCACCAGGGGAGGTTCAGGTTGGACAGCAGGAGGAATTTCTTCACAGAAGGCATGATTAGATATTGGAATGGGCCACCCAGGGAGGTTGTGGAGTCACTGTCCCTGGAAGTGTTTAAGGAAAGACTGAATGTGGCACTCGGTGCTGTGGTCTGTTTGACAAGGTGGTGTTTGGTCATAGGTTGGACTTAATGATCTCACAGGTGTTTTGTAGCCTAATTGATTCTGTGATTATGTGACTTCGGGCAATACTTCTGGTTTAGACAGTCTGCTGTATACTTCTAACAGGCAAAATACCCTCATTATAGATATTGGAAAGATGGTCTTTCAAGCATGTAGTTTCTTACAGCTGTCATTAGTGGTGCAGTTCTTCAGTGTTAGAGCAGCATAGTTTTCCAGTATGGGTTGTTTGTGCAGTATTATTGATTATTTGTACTTGATGCATGTTTTGCTTGCTTCTTGGAGCTTATTTGGTGCGACTCCAAGTAGTCACATGCACAGGTTTTTGGAAGGAGTTGTGCCTACCCAGAGTGATATTATGATAAAGGCCTGCCCTGTCTTTTCCAAGGTGCTCTGAAATTGTACACCTTATGGGAATGTGCTTGTGCTAAAGGACAAGTTCTTCCTGGGTCTCCAAAGCATTGAATAATTTGGGTGGTTGCCTAGCCTTGTTACATTGCTCAGTACATTGCAGATGTATGTCACCATCCTGCATGTTAGAGTGATTCTAGTTGGGGTTGTAAGGCAGGAATAGAATGAGGGTGAATTGATGTGTTGACACTGAGCTTTGAGAGAACAGTAAATAATTCATAGCACTGACTTTTAAAAAAAGTTTTATGTTGACACTGGCAGAAATTCAGTTCAGTCAGTTATGCTTTAATCGCTTACTAGTCAAGCCCATGAAGCACTCAGATGTTCTCTTTCATCATTTAAAAACAAGTTTGACATCCCAACTGTGGCTATTTCTTGAGGCTTTATAATAAGGGGAGTTGATATTAGTCAAGCCTTATTGGCAGTTCCAAGTACAACTGAAGATGTTAATTTTATGGGCAAAATCAGTACTGCAAAGGCCTTCTTTATGTATTCTCTGAGCCATTTGATAGTAAATAATTTCTGTGTGCCATTAATGATGATTAAAATGTAGAAAGCTTAAACATTTTCTGTAACATGTGAGCTGTAATGTTAGCTCTACAATTGTTTTGTAACTTAACACAATTTAAATTCATAGGAGTTTGCTTAATGTTTTATTCATGAGGGTTTCACTGTGTTTACGCTAACATACAAAATTATGCATCTCATGTTTGAGGAAAGGAAAGTACTTTTAAATTTTGATTTTTTAAAAAAATCAGAAGATTCAGCTTAGTGTCATGGCTCAGACCCACAGACCCATATCAGAGCTGTATTGGACTCAGTATTGCACAAAAGAGGATTGCTCCAGAGAAAGTGGGACAAAGGACAGAGAAGATGGAAGAAGCAGCTGACACACAGATACAGGACAGAAGGAGGAACTGACACTGAAGCTGGTGGAGAGTTCCTGAAGGAACCACAGCCTGTGGAGAACCCATGCTTAAGCATTTTTGTTTTCCTGAAGGACTGCATCCCATGGGAGAAAGCCCATTCCACAGCAGGGGGAATTGTGAGCAAGCAGGAGGGAATTGTGGAGAGGAGCTGTTCTGGACCGATCACAGCTGCCCCTGCTGCCCACCCCCTGCTGCTCTGGGTGGGAGGAGTGCAAATCTTGGCTGAAGGAGCACAGTGCAGCTGATGAGAGAGGGAAGCAAAGGAGTCATCTTTTTTGTCTCTGCTCCTCACTACCTGAGTCTAATTGACAGTAAATTATATTAATTTCCCCCACATTGAGTCTGTTTCACTTGCAGTGGTAATTGTTTCTCAATCTCCCTGTCTTTATTAGCCCTTAGGTTGGGGTGAGTTATGTATGGCTGTTCTTCTGATATTTTGTCATGAGGCTTGTAGTTCTGCAGAGGTTGGATACTGGAGGAAAGGAGGCTCAGCACTCTGGTTCCAGCTCACACAGTCATGTTAGCTTCTGTTTTTCCTGGGCTCTTCCTCTGAAACAGCTCCCTGATAAATTCAAGATGTGGGGATCCTAGATACTGGAAAACCTGACTCTGACTGGGATGCCTCCAGTAGTGTTTAAACCAAATAGACTGAATCTTTATGTCATTTTACCTTAATGAACATTACATTCAGAAAATGCTTTGTCCTAAAGTTTTAGTGCTTTTTGAATAATATGTTTTAAAGCCATAAGCTGATGCTTGAGAATGTGTAAATGTTCCTGCTGTGTGAGTGCTTTTGTGGTGTATTTATTTTACAAAGGCTTGTCATCATCTATGCTGGCATAACTGAGCCATAGATTTATCATACTTGTGTTTAAATCCTGCCGCCTTTTTTTGCCTAGCAATTGAAGTAATCACTTGGCTGGTCTCTGAATTACTGCAAAAAAGTTGCTTTTGTGAAAACACTTTGTCAGAGAATTATATAAGATCTTACTGTTTACAAATTAAAATATAACCTAGAAATAGCGCTAATTGGTGCCATAAAAAATTAGTTCCAATATTAATACATACAATCTTGATAGAACCTTCTTCTTCCTAATTTAATACCTGCACTTTTTTATTTTGAAATATGATCTTGTGTAATCTGACAAAATGTCTACAAATAAAATTTTGGGTTTTGAGGACTCATTGCAAAAGGAAGACCTCACTGCTGTTTTATAATTTTGGAAATTTTTTCTTGATTCCTTTCCTGATTTGGCATGTAATCTTTTAAATAATTAGAAATGGAGATCAAATAAGTTGCATTACTAATATTTGTAATGATTTGTCTTTTAAAAAGAAGTATTAGTCAAATAAATATGCTATTTTGGTTGACTTATGCTATAGGTACAAAGAACCTCCTAATTCAGGAAGAGTATCAGTATACATAGCACCATCTGTGAAACATTTTCTTCCTAAAACACCTACGTTTTTAAGCAGTGGAGCAGAAGGCTTTATGTGGTGGCATTAATGTTGAGAAAGTATGATTGATGATGGTCTTGTCACTTGAAATTCATTTCAGGTGTTGTGTTCCCAGCATTAAACTTAAAGTAATTCACTGTAACATAAATGGATGATTTTTATAATATGCACATACAAGGTTAGTAAGGTAATAACTTTGGCAGTGTAAGGTAAAACATGATTACAGTGACTTTGTCCTCTGAATCTCTCAGGTAAAGATTGCGGTGAGAATTTTGCAGAGAAGCAGCTGGTCTTCGTTGCTGAGTATTACAAGGTCATTGTCTAAGGCACAGGTCAGCTGAATAAAATGGTGATATTTTGAGTGGGAGAAGTGATATTCAGGGAAATTATTTAGAGAGTGTGTGTGTCAAAAGAAGACTGAAGCTTGTATGTGGAATTGTTACTGGACTTTCCTTTGTGGTTTTTTTTGGCCATTGTCCCATTGCTGTCTGTTTTCTAAAATACATCCTTCAGTGTTTTATCTCCTCTACTAATTGAACATGTGTTCCTTCTAGAGACCACATAGATTGCTAGCATGAAGTAATTATAAATAATGTTAGGAGACTAAATGAAGTTCAACTGTATTCAGTATTTTTCCTTTCTATTTCTTCTCTTGGCGTCTTGCATCTTTCATACAGAGTATAAGATTTTGTTAAGTACTAAATTTGCAGCATAAACAATTGCTTTGGTCTCTACATGGTCCTGTCTGGTTTGATTTGTGTGAAAATGCTTCAGTCTTCAAATGCACATCAGTATTTCTTGATAGTCAAGCTAACAAAACAAGATTTGCAGTATTTGAAGCATGTGCAAGGATTGCTTAACTAAATAAGTTTTTCCCCAAATTTCAGAAAAAAATTGGAATTGAATATATTAGTTGCAAGTACGATTTTATTTCTATGTTGTGTGGTAGATGCGATAACCTGGAAACTTGTCAGTTAATATGGCACGTGTTAAATGTCATTTATTAATATGCTGGTAACAGTAATTTGAGGATGATGCACTTGAGTCAGTGAGAACTGTAATGGCATATGCAGTTGGTGAGTAAACAAAAGTATGTATCTCAGGATGACACTGTGTTACAAATCCACATTTTTCCTGCTTATTTTCTTATGGTGGCCTGTGACTCACAGCCAGTTGCTATGTGATAGCTGTAGCAGTATCTACCTGGAGTTAATTTCATCCACTGTATTCTGGCTTAGCAAGTTTATGGAGCAGGCAAAAAGAAATGGATTGAATCACTAAAAATTGTCATGACTACCTCTCCAATTATATGATTTTTTTTTTCCCACATTTTACAATGAAATATGGAGAGTGGCTATTCTCCTGAGTAAAGTGATATGATATTCCAAGCCAAGGAATGTACATTGCACATGTGACATTAACATGTTCGTTGCCATTCCTACTAATGATAAATATTGGCTGACCTTTGGGGAAGGACTGAATCTTAAATCCTTTTCAGAAGGAAAAATGGGAAATGACTATCGGTAGATCAAAATCAGACATGAAATAAATTGAACACTTGATAATCATATCAGGTCTTGGTAGATTAACACAGAGAATCTTTTTAGAGGTTGGAGCACTCCTTTAAGCCGTGAGTGTCAGAGTAAAGTATGCACAAGTTTTTTCTCAGCAATGCCTTTGCCAAGATGTGTTTAGAAGAAATTCTACTGTAAAACTAATTTTAATAAGCCCCACTAATTTTACTGATTACACCACTCAAGTATTTTGAACTCTTTTTTAAGAAAAAAGTAGCAATATGCTTTTGGAACTTACTGAATGTTTATTTTCAAGCTTTTAAATATAGATGAAGTGAGTATTTTTAGAAATGCTAGTCGCTGTCAGTGTTGCTGCAGCTGATTTCTGGGTAGTCTCATTGTATGACTTCCCATTTTACTGCAGTTTCCTAAAGGATATTTCATCTGTTAACGTATTATTTCTTCAACTAATTGCTAATTTGCATACCTATGCTAGAGAGGAAGTGGACTTTTTTATAGTTTTTGTAAATGAAGATTATTGGTCAGAATAACTTTTTCTTAGTAATAGGGAAGCAGTGTATGTTTCAGAGACAGTATATTTCAGCAGAATTTTTATAATAAAATCACACTCTGGTGTTTTATGGACAGTCTGTACAGGCTGTCACTAGAATTCTGGGAGTGGTGTCTTCCTGAAATATTAGAAACATGATTTAATTGGGCTGCAGATATGAGCTGGAGTAGTTAAGCTTGGCTGTAGTAGCATTGGGCCTGTTGGTGAATCCTGCCCCGCTCCTTTCCCAGCTGTGACTTCATTTTGCACCTCTGGCTTGAAAAGAAGCAGGTCCCTACTTGGATAATGACTGGTCTCCAGGAAAGCACCAGGTGCCTGTGCATTGCCTGTGCTCTGCTGCCAGGCTCCGCCTGGATCATCACTTTCCTTCTAGTGGCCAACTGCGTACCTGCCTCAGGACACTACTGCTGTATCCCTGAATGTTTTGACTGCAGGGATGTTTTAAGGTAGGGTAATCAGTGTCTTAGGCTCAAATGACTGTGGATGGTCAGTTGATTTGGAGTTTCTTTTGGTTGAATTTCCTGTTGGATTATTCCATAGATCCCATGTGAGTTATGTGCGTTTGGTAGCATGCCAAGTGTCAAAGTACGTAAATGTTTTGTACCATCTCATTGCTCTGATACATCATCTGTCTGAGGGAGGAGGTAGTAAAGTACTATGATATAGATATTTTGTTGTAAAAATGGATTTTGGAAGGTGAGGATGTATTTGGAAGTCTCCAGTTCTGTGTGAAATTTCGTAAAATCTTGCATGCGCTCTGTAGATTTTTGCAGGGACCCTGAATTAGCTGTCCAGTGTCTGAGTTGTAGAAAGGCAGAAAATAAGGTGAAGTATCACGGGAAAACAGAGCAATGAAGATACTCAGTTTCAATTTACATGTAGCTTTGAAAGATCTTTTTAGCTATAACTTTCTTCTGTATTTATGTAAACAAATTCCTTTTCATGTAAATACTAGTATTTTTTTGGTTGTAAGGATTGATGTTTAATTTAAATAATCTGTAGTCTTGTGCAAATATCAGAAAGCAAAGGTCTTTTTATTACCATCTGTCACAAGTTAAGCAAAATGACATGGTTTATTAATGACTGCAGCCTTTGTTTATATATGTACACATGAAAAAAATGGATTAAATTTGGATGTACTGCTTAGAGCTTTTTAAGTAATATGAAAAACCGATGAGTTTCCCCTGTCATTTTTGTAGTTATGATGCCAAAGTGAGGTGAAGGTTGGTTGTTCTGTTAACAGATTCCTTAATCCCAAACATTATTTATGTTTCTTTTTACTCCATCCTTTTGATTTATAGACAGTAAAAATAAATCTAAAAAATGTGGAAATCCCAGCACACTGCCCCCCACCCTCTCTCTTTAACCTGAAGTGTGAACCAGGAGAATCTTCTTTGGGGATGGTGGAAATGTAGAATTACTTTTTTTCAAAGTGAGTAGAATTCCACCAGTTGTCAAAGTGAATGAATAAAACTATTAATCACTTCTTACTCCAGATGACAGGCTTTTAAAGTAATTTTTGGAAGAGTTGAGTCTCCCAGGCACTATTGTAGAATCCTAGGCATGTGACACCCCTTGGTGACAGAAAGCAAATACCTGTTTTTTCAATAAAAGTTGATGATATCTCATATTGCATGAACAAGTAAGTAAAAGAAATGTAATAGGAGGATGTAAACAAAAAAATAAGAGCTATGAATTAATTTAGGATATATTTAAATTTAAAATCAGTCTCTTATCTGTCGCACACAATACAATTTGCTGTTAGATATTTTAATAAGTGTGATTTCAAAGGCAAATTACACTATTTCTTTTGAGTTATGCTTCTAAACTTACTGAAATTCTTTCTCTAGATTGTTTCTACTGAACAAATGAAAATATTGGGGTTAATCTGCTTTTAAATTTGGGATGTTCTCTGATGTTCCTGTATAAGACACAAAAGGCTTTGGAGAGCAGGCATCTTGATGACTGTAGTTACCTTCTCTTTCTTCCTTCTCAGTACTTTCTAGCACTCATCATAGTACAACTAGCCAATTTTAGAGTAACCAGTTTTAAATAGCAAGTCCAGTTAGACTTTTGATCTTAAGTTATTTCAGGAGGAATGAAGAGGGGAGTGTAGTGGATCATCTGATGATGTTCTTTTGCCAAAATTTAGGCTGGGGAATAATCCCTGATTTTCATTATTAGTACTCTTTCTAGTGGAAAACTCTTAGACACTTCTATTCAAAACTGTATTTTTCTTATGTCACAGGATAGTGCTGTTACAGCCTGCAATAAGAACAGAGGTGATTGAACTAATAATTAGAGAGGCAATAGTAAAAAATTCTTCCAAGCTGCATGTTTTTCAAACCAGCACTGTGTTTTGATCTGTAACTTTGGGAATTTATAATGGTTCCAAGATAATGGTTAATTCTTGTGAAATTAAGTACTTGGCTCTTTAAAGAGTTGGATTTTTTCATGGGCAGATGTGGAATACTTGAATTCACTTGTTGTAAGGGAGAATACATCATACAGAGCCTGAGCATAAACCTGTGCTCTGCCGCTGAGGGATTAAGAAGCAGATGTGGAGTAGTGGAGAATGAAAGCTCCTGGCCTGCTTGACACAGGGTGCTCTGCCAGCACTGCTGGCAAATCTGTGCAGAAGCTGTATGGGGGTCATTGTGAGCACTTCTTTCAGGTGGACAACTTTTCCCCAGGCATGAATGTTATTATGAGCAGGAGAAAGATAGGAGATATTTGAAAAAAGAAATCCATTTTATTTTCTTTCATAACATCCTTTGCCTTTGTGACAGTGTCTAGAAGCCACAGAGGACCTCTCAGGAAAAGAAGCAGCTTTTGTTTTTGTGTGTTGTGGGGTTTTTATTATTTTTAAGACATGCTTCACCCTAGAAATTTAATACTTGTGTAGCAGATGGTAACATACTCTCGTCTGACAAGTGGTTACTCTGAGCTCAGGATTAGTTCTTCAGCTTTCTCCTTACATTTTTTTTCCTGAATGCTGGGTAGCACTATTGAAATCTAAGTCACAGTCACCAAGAATTTCCCTGGCCACTGATGTGTGTTCCTTCAGCCACTTAAATAGCATAGCAAAAGCAACCACAATGGGATTATGTGATGCTGTTAAACTTCTAGTACAAGCGTTGCAGTTTGGATTTAGTGTAGTTCACATCTAAGCAAATAGTAGGCTCTATGTATGCCAGCAAAGCGCCCTGGCAGCAGAGAAGGTTAACAGCACCTTGGGCTGTATCAACAGAAGAGTAGTCGGTAGGTAGAGAGAAGGAATTCCCCCTTTACTTTGCACTTATTAGAGTACATCTAGAATATTATGTCTAGTTTGGGGGCTCGCAGCACAAGAAAGATGTTGATAAACTGGGGCAAGTTTAGTAAAATTCTGCCCTCTATGTTTTCTGCCTGTCTTTACTGCCGAAGTTGAACCTACTGCTTACCAGATTTCTAGCTCTTTTCCAGAAGAGCTATTCTCCAGTGAGTGGGCCATCATCCTGTACCATTTTGTCATAGGTACAGTACTTTTCAGTTGTGCTTGGTGAATTTCGATTACAATTAGTCACCTAAATTTCTCCTGCAGCCAAGGAATATGGGTGGCACAGCACGGGCCAGAAGCCCAGGCTACACGTGCAGTGTAGCACAGTCCAGGCTTGGCTTACTCAGGTTTACTGTAAATGGAATCTTTAGCTAATTGCTTTTTACAGTGAGCAGTGATCTGGTTAGCATCACTACAACCTTCCAACAGCCTTTCAGCCATCTAACTTAACCTGGACTATAAAGTTGCAGTGTATATACAGGGATCCTGTATCAAAAGTCTTGTCAAAGCCAAGACAAATGACATCCACTGTTCTTTACTCACAGATCTACTTGTTTTTGTCACAGAAGGCAGCCAGGTTGGTTAAAAACAAATGAATTATAACTGCATTTGAAGAATACTAAGCTCTGTGACTTTCCCAGGGTCTGAAGTGATACTGTCTGGCCTGTTGTTCCCCACTCATCCTTATTGCTCCATCAGAAGATGAATGGAGGACTTACCTCTAAGTCATCAGGAGCCTTTCCTGATCAGAGTGGCCTTCCAGCAATGGTGGAGAGTGGGTTCATAACTTCAGCTCTCAGTACCCTAAGGTACATCCCGTCAGGTTTCACAGACTTGCATGAGAGGACATTTCTTGGTAGATCCCTTACTCAATCCTTTTTGACTACTTGGTAGTTCTTTGCTTCCTTAAATAATCTTTATAAGGCATAAATGTCTGGAAATGTATTGGTACAGATGAGAGAAAAATGTGAAGGTTAGAATTGCTCTCAAACTTGCATTCGTCTCTAGTTTGTGGCATTACTCTTAGAAGCTAAAATACTTAAGATCTAATTGATTTCTGTTTACTTTTGGAAATTCAGAAAGTCAATATGTAACATTCCTTTTTTTGTTTACTGTATCCTGTCACTTAGCAAACATAATTAAATGATGCACTTTTAATATTACTTGGAAACACTATAGCAATTATATTTCAGTGACTGCATAATTGGACTCAAAAGTTTCCTATATTTGCAGGATTCAAAAGGCAAAGTTTTGATTTATTCTGTCAGTTTTCAAGTCGGATTTTTTGCCTCCTGAAGTCTTTATTCAGCTCTTTAAAGTGAGCTCTGTGAATGCAATGTTTTCTGTGTTGGGCTTGAATTCAAGGAAACTTTCACCTTCAGAAAAAGCAAGCTCAGAGAAAATATTAAAAATCAAATGCTTTGTATGAATTTTCTCTCCAGGCTGCTGCAGTTCCATAACTTACATCATATGGTCCAACTGGACATTTTGTCCACTGAGAGTGGAGTTTGGGGTAGCGTCATCAGTTTCGTGTTTTGTGAGCTGACTCTTTATAATCTGCGGTGGCAGTTTTAGTTCTGGCCAGCACACAGGCGATGCGGGGAGGTCCGGGAGCCTGCCCCTGCTGCTGCCGAAGCGTTTTCCCAGCGTTTTCCCTGTGTGTGTGCCCGGGAGCTCCGCGGGGCGAGGCCGGGGCTGCACCTCCCGGGCGCGGCCGGCGGGGGGCGCGGCGGGAGCGCCGCACCGGGAGCGCTGGCACGGTTCCCGCAGCCTCCGCTATGGATGGCGAGACAGCGACGTCCTCTCTGGAAGGACATGGGACATGGGGTTGAGCTCTTGATGCTAAAGGAACTTGTGCTGTGTTCGGACTAATGCAGAATGTATGTAAATGAGGTTGGTTTTATTCCCTTGGATATTCCATTTATTCCACCAAATGCAAATAAGCATTTCACAAAATGTCA
This sequence comes from Pachycephala philippinensis, assembly GCA_013397055.1. Classification (NCBI taxonomy): domain Eukaryota; kingdom Metazoa; phylum Chordata; class Aves; order Passeriformes; genus Pachycephala; species Pachycephala philippinensis. Next base: position 282,193 of record VWZT01001854.1, on the reverse strand, counting down.
TTAATTTTTACTTCTGTGATTAATTTACCTGTATCTGTCAGTATGAACTAATGAGCAAAAGTTAAGAAATAATCAACACTTAAAAATTTTGTTGATGTCTTTAGCAGAATACTCCTACCATTCACTGTGAATCCGCATGTCATTCACAGTTAGTATGCTTCTGTGTATTTGTGATCTGTAGCTCAGTTTTTAACATCTGGTGCATTCAAAGTTTTCAGTGTCTTAGGCAATATTTTGTTTTGTCCATGATGTTAGCACTCTACAGGTTAATCTTTCAGTCATTAGGCTTCATTCCATAAGATTTAGCATCAACTAAACCAAGTATCTGACCATAAATGAGCAATTACATTTTTCTCGTTAATTATTGTTGAGACTGCTTACCATTGATTTCTATGGTCAATTTCTTGTTCTTGTTTTCTTTCTTTAGTGTCTTAGTTAATTTTCTTCCTGGTGTCATTGTATTCTTACTAAATGGGCACATGTTCCTTTTTTAATAACCTATCTTTAAAGCTTTTTGTCATCTTTAAAAGTTGAGTGATTCTTTCTCTCTGAATATTTTTTTACCAACTACTGCTGATCCTGGAAAATAATGCTATTTGGATTTACCAAAAAAGCAGAAAACTGTTACTAATTAACTGGCTACTGATTTATTTTGGAAACTGCTTCTGTTTGAAAACTGTCTTGCCTGTCTTTTCAGCTTTCTGAGGTCTTTACTTGAGCATTTTCCCTCAAGTCCTCTATAACTTGAAATACTGCAGAGGTATCATCATCAGTGGACTGCTGGCTGTAAGAGTCATCCCGCATTTAGAGCTTTGTTTTTTGCCTTGATGTGGTTATATTCATCACACAGTATTATCCATTAAGATCTCTGTGTTTGTTTGATTTTTTTCCTGCAAATATTGTGCACTGGATCTCTTTAGATACCATTTTACTAGCAGGATATTTAGAGCATTGTCCTGCATTCGATATTGTATGAAGACCACAGCCTATTCCTGGTGCTCTGGAGCCACAGTGGCACAGGAATTCAGTCCCAGATTTTTATTTTTGTCAGCACGGCTATGCAATTGCATGTCAGGTTCCTTGTAAAAACCTGTATTTCAGGTTTTAGCTAATATCTCAAGGTTATGTCTAAAACTTTTCAAGGAGAGGATATAGCATCTTACAATCTTGTTCCTCCCAGACTCGTGTTTTAGTTGAATTCTCTCCATTGTCAGATCTCACTTACGTTGAATTGTGAGTTCCCTGCCTGGCAACAAACCCAATTCTGCAGAAAGCTTAAAAAAACCAAAATACAATTCTACTATAGGCTACAATAAAAGTAAATAAACAAACTATGTTACTCTTTGTAGAGCCACAGCCTTAAAAAATAGTTGTGCTGGCTGATAACTGTGCAGCTCACTGCAGAGATAACAGAATTAGTGACATGTGGCTCTATTACCTTCCACACCATATCTGTGTTACGCTGAGCTATGACTGATAACTCTGAGAAGCAGATGAAAATAGTAACAGAAGCAGAGTGCCATGTTAACATAATGCTTTTATCCTTAGGGTTTGTGGTGCTATCTCTAGTGAAAGCTGTGTGTTTAGCACAAGTGGAGGCAAGTATATTCTGAAAACCATTCTTCACATTATGGCTTTTCTGCATGTGAACTTAAATATAGTGCAAACACAGTTCAGATTTGCTTCTACTTCAGCTCACATCTACTTGATTTAAATGACAATATAAATTTAGGTTGTCTCACACATCAGGAACAAGCTGAAACCTTGTTACTGTCTATGTTCTAGCTGGTAAACCAATGAAGAAGTAGAGGCTTGAGTAAAAAAGTATATCAGTTTGGAATGCTTCTGCAGTTGTCTGCTCTTGCAGCAAGATAAAGCAATAAAAAAGCTTTGAAAAATATTTGATACATTTTCTGACATAATTTGTTTGTAAGTGGTGATTCCTGTATAGCTCAGTTTTGCTGTTTTCCTCCTGTAACAGGGTTTCCTCCTGCAGTTTGCAATGGTCTTTCTCAAAATAATAAAAGTAATAAGAGGCACAGTACTTCCTGAGTAGTAGAGATCTGACTTTATAAGTCTTAACCCTGTTAGTGATACCTTCATGATAAAAACTTTTCAGTGTTTTTCCTAGACTTGCAATTTTAAGCCTTGTTTGTCAAGTTTCAGTCAGAATAGCAGTGCTGTATACACTTGTGTACTGAGTTGAATTGAAAATATAGTTTAATCAACTCTTATGATCTGGTTATGCAGCATTAAATCATAAGGCCTTACAAGTGTTGTTGGTTGGTTTTTTGGTGGGTGTGTTTGTGTACTTGGTTAACCATTAGCACTATGTGAAAAATAGTTGGATTTTTATTGAAAACACATGTGGGAATTGACAGAGTCTTCTTTCTGAGTATTTGGTTATATGCAAAAATTAAGCATGCTATTTAAAACATCTTCGCTTTGTTTTGGTTCAAAAAGAACTTGAGATGTTTTTAGGTTTTGAAATGTAATATTTGAGTTAAGCAATGATGTTCTATGGAGACTGTCTTGGTTTTTATTTTAAATTTTGTTACGCCCAGACTTGACTGTTTAGCTTGTATAACTTGTGTTCTATCACCTGTTTCTACCCAGAAGCCCTGACAGAATTCTGTGACTCTCCTTGCATGCTGCTTTTGATCTCTCTGATCTCTTTTGGTCTCTTTGATGCTTGTTTGGTGCAAGGTTGGCATATCTTCTATCCACTTTTATTTCCATAGTGCTGATATTCTTGAAAAATATGGTAGCTTGACACAGTTGAAAAGTGCTGTAGCAATTGTCAGCTCAAGAGCAAGGCAAATGCTTTCATACAATATCACTTTGGGCTGTAGATAAAAGGGGACTGGCTTGGTGAAAATTGTTATCCTTGTCTTTATCCAAGTTTCAGACTGTCTCAGGCAAACAAAATTATACAGTTCATGTACACATTGCCTTCTTCATCTGGAGTACTTTACAGATATGACAAGCAGTGAAGAACAGCTGAAGTGGCAGTAGATGTCAGAGACAGAGCTGAAGTGGCTCTTTCTGAAAATGAGAGGTATTTGGCCTTGGCAGAAAACAACTTCTTGCTAGATGTTACAAAAGAGCCAATCATATTTAATACTGCTTCAGTGGTAATAAGTGTTCTGTACTTTTTGTTTATATGTAGATTATTTGACTGAAAAATACAGCAAAAGATACATTAATTGGCTAATTAAAAAGAAAAAATACAATTGAAACATCTGCATGACAATTTAATATGTCTTTTTGAACATATGGTTAAGAACATTGCAATCTCTTAAAACACTGCACACTGGTTTTGATTTACTCTCTTAATTTTCCATTCACCCTATACCACTTGATAGGGCTGGGTAATGAAATTTGTAATACAGGAGTGAAACTGAGCCTGGGAAGAAAAGGAGGGTCAAAGCAAGGTTGTGTTTTGGTTTTTTGTCTTTGTTTCCCACCATCCAGATCTATTTTAATTGTCAATACATTAACTTTTCCCCAGGTTGAGTCTGTTTTGCCCATAATGGCAATTGATAAGTGATCCATGGGCTTGTAGATCTATTTTCTCCCACCTGCCTGTTGAGGAGGGGGAGTTTGCAAATAGTTGGGTGGGAGTTTGGCCCTTAGCCCAGGTCTACCCACCAGATGGTTCTATGACCAGCTCTCACATTCTGTGAAGAAAAGTGAGTCACATCAAACAAATCTCCTCTTGTAAAGCTGTGGCTGATACCATGGGCTCTGAACAGGGCGCTCCCATCAAGGGTCAGGTCTTGGTTGGTGGCTTGGCTTCCATGCATAGTGGTTCCCTCTTGGGCTCAGCCTTTTGCAGTGGTGGATGTTCATGGCTGAGTCACCTCCTGCTATTCAGGGCTATTATTTTCTATTTGTTTGTTGCGTTCTAATTTAGACACTTGGCATGAACTGACAGTGGCCTCCTTGGTGATGTTGTCTTTTTGACCTCTGTACCTAAAGCCCACCTGCCGTTGTTACCTGAGGTGCTGTCGTTGTTTTGCATTTTAACCCAAATGTTGTAAGAATGTAAAGCTCTTATGAGTTCATCCATTCTTCTTGTTTTTGTCCTCTCTGTACGTAAACCATTAGAACGAGGCAGGTGTTGTCTTTTGGGCAAGCTTACACCAGTCATCTGTGCTTTCCTCCTTTTACCACTGTATACTGGTATCATCCAAAGAGCTAGAGCTGGACAAATGTAGTCAAAGTCTTATTTTCTGAGTGATACTTCCAAGCACGCTTGGACAATACACAGTTGTTGCTATCACTTATTGAAGGCATCTGGGACAGAAAGTTTGAATAAAGGAAAATAAAGATGTTTTGTTGCATGTGTTCTTCTATTTTGACTTGGTGAGTTGACCTTAAAGACGAGATAATATTTTAGACAAATAATTTCTCATTTAACTTTGCTTTCTAAAACAATGTTCTGTATAGGCTGAGGAGTGACTGTGATTGCTCTGGCATTTTGTGGGAACTGTTTTCTGCTTTATCCTAACCTTTGCTGTTATCTCTTGCACATAGATGGAAACAATACGATTTTCCCAACCTCAGTAACCTTATTGCCCCAGATAATTTTTTTCCTGCTTGAGTATTCTGTGCAGGCTTAGTCATGGTGAAGTCATGAGTTAATGTGAAAGGAAGCTAATTTTCTTATACAAAATCGACAGTGGGCTTTCACATGATCTTCAGTAACCATTAGAGAAAGTGTTGTAAAAAGCAAAATCAAAGAACTGTGTAGGTTTGGAATCTGTGTTTTTATGGTCATAGGGATGATGTGCTATGTAGACTGCTCGAGGAAGTATGCTTAAGTAGGACTTGTGAACACTGTTTCAAAAAAAAAAGTATCTAAAGGGTATATATAACAAGTTGTCACTCAGTTTCACCTGGTCACAGTTTAGTGAGGGCTTTGGAGCCATTTTGGTATCCAAGGGTTATGCCAAACCAATCTCCAAAAGAACTAGTAAGCTGACTCTCACTAGCAAGTAATTTTTTAATTTTTATTTGCTGTTGCTGTGTTGATAAACTACCCAGAACATGACTGATATGATACGTATTTGGATCTAGTAACTTCTAACTTTTAATTGTATATTGACCTTATTTTTTTTCTACTATATTTAACAATGGCTTTGCTGAACTATGTAGAAAGTAGATTTTTATGTACTTTATGTACTCTTCCTCTACACAGGTTATTTTCTGTTATGAGAGCATGCTGCAAGTAGTTGTGAGCAGCTTAGAGATCCTTTAGGGCTTTATAATTACTCAGCAGCCGTGGTGAAACAGATTTGATGCTAGCAGCAAGAGTTCCTTGGCTAATATAAATACTTGAACTACTGATTACAGCCTCTGATCCTCTGCCAGTAGTAATTACATCCTCTATTTCTCCTCCCTGAGGGTGCTGAACTGCTGTAACTTAGGAGAAACCAAACTTCTGCTGTCTGTTGCCAGACACTTGGCCAATATCATTGGAGATTTTCATGGCTCCCAATGGATCATAAACTGTGGTTTGAAGAATGTTAGAATGATGCAAGAATACAAAGGATATTTGCTAGCAGGTTTTGCCTAACAATATGTTGTTCTTGCTTCAGAAAATGGATACCAGATATATTCAAAGACTAATGCTTGGAGAGTATGTTCTTCATAAAAACTTTTTTAGTACCTCCCTGATTTGAGGACATTACTGTAAAGTAGCCTAGCTTATCTTCTGAAATGAAGTTGCAGTACCTGATTTAGCATTTATTCCGGTAGGTTATTCCTTTACACATTCATTCAACTTCACACAACTTTTATCTTTCAGTCCTGTACTTTTGGTTGCTGGACTCCATAGTCTTTTTCAACCCTTGTGCTGCAGTCATGTATATTCATTTGTTCAGGATCTCATGATTTCATTAGTCACCTCACAGTAAGTCAGATGTTCTAGCTAATAGGAGCAGCTTCCAGACATTCTTCCAGATGATCAGTAGTCAGAAAAAAATACAGGCTTATTGAGAACCATGAGAGACATGGTTCTAATGCTATTGCTACTATCTCATTATTGAAATCTGTCCTTGAAAAGTAGTCCATACACCTCATTAAGTAGTTAATTGTTATCTGTTTGTCTGCTTATCTTTTCAGTTACATTGCTAGTTGAGCAGGGGGCTGGTTTCCTGTGATTATGTTGGTATTTGAATGCAAACTGAAAACTGAAAATTCTCTTGTAATTGACATTACACGTTTTCCTTGTTGAGTCTCTGCTGTTTTAACAGTTTGTTTTTTGTAGTGTTTTGCTTTCTGAGAGATAATTGTGCCTCTCACCTAATATTTTACTGTGAAATTTGTAGGGATTTAGTGTCGTACTGATTTTATTTCTCTATTAAATGTGGTAAGATTGCCTAAGATGGGCAAAAATTATTAATTCTAACACTTAAAGATGAGTGTAGATAGCAGGATCACTCTAACCTCAGACTATTGGTTGATGGACCATTGAGGAAGCAGCTCAAAGCCTTGAGGGAAACAAGATTGTGATGTGTGTCATGGGAAAGAGCAAACTTATTATGGGATATTTGAGAAGACTTGTGGGATTTTGTATAAGTGGTTATGAATCATTCTAGCAGAAGAGACAATGGCAGGAAAAGGGAATGAAAGAAATCTATGATAATTAGGCTTGTGCCCAGTGCCTTAGCACTGCAGTAATAGCTTAATAAAAAAATCAGTATTAAACACTATTCCAAATTATTTTGCTGGTTGAGCTTGTTCTCTGTTTTCTGTATATGCAGTGCTAGCAACCTTCAATCCCATGGAGCTGGTGGAAAGTTTCAGAAGGCTGAGAGCCAGAGCCCATAGATCTGGGGGCAAGATACTGGAGAGAGCAGAGGGTTTGGGAGTTGGTGCTGGAGGGTCTGGTGTCCAAGATGTCCAGAGGGAGAGTCAGGGCTTGAGAGGCAGCCTCTGAGGAGACCACAGTTTGTGGCCAGCTACGAGAGGCTCATATGCCTGAAATCAGCCAACACGTGTGAACAACCCAGCCCATCTTGTGTGCTTTGTCTGTGCATGTGCTCTTTGTGTGTGTGTGGTGCCTGTTTTTGTGTTTCTGGAGTTCTTGAGGTGTCCAGCAGTGTCTGCATGGTGTGTGTGTATGAGGAGTACATGGTCAGCCTGGCTGGGGTCAGGGGCTGGGAAGGAGGAACATCCCTGGGCCTTGAAGCTACCAGCTTCAGCTTCACTTTAGCAGCTTGCTGTGTGCTCTTCTGCTCTGAGAGGCACTGAGCCACAGGCCTTAATATGGGTCAAATGGAGGTCCCACTTACACAGTTGAGTTCTAAGGCAGCAATATTTATGTTTTATAAATAAGTAGCTTTTTTGAAGGCTTGGTTTTCTGCTTCATGAAATTTACTCCTGGGGGAAATGTTCTTATGTCAGAGTGTATTTGTTTATTCAGAAGTAAAATATTTGTAATAATTGTAAATGCAGATAATCAGCATTTTAAAAAGGAAATCAGAGCATTGCATGTTGTTGGAGTTGCTGGTAGTTTTCCTTGATATGAATGTCCTTTTCTGTTTTGGAAAGAAAATATTTAAACATTAACTCTTACTCATGTTTGGGAAGTGTCATTGCTGTTACTGGCAATTGAGAGTTGAGATGAAGGAAAATGTTGGAAAATGATGATAAGTAGGCTCAGATTAATGCTGGGTTTTAGCAGTATGAAATTTGAGTGCCTGTCATGTTTTTAGCTCTACTCACTAAAGATAAGAATGTAATCACTGGTACTTGAACATATGGGAAACTGGGGCTTAAAACTCTTTCAAAGGCTGGCAAGGTTTGATTTTGCTTCTTAAAAAAGGTTAATGAATATTGTAAAATATGCACAACTGAGGAAAAAGTATTCCAAATACCTTTTTACTTTTAAAAGATGGATATTTTTCTAAGTTTTAGCAAGAAACGATTATTTTCAAGCAGTACCACATACTGAGAGAATAAAACAATTGAAATTCAAATGCTGTCTTCTGAGTTTTGAAAGTAAGAGATCGGTGTCATCCAGGCTATTGTAATAAAATGTTTTCTGTGTTGTTACAAAAGATCAGGTATGGAATTCCTAAGGATTATTTAAACTTATTTGAAGTTGTATAGTAAATTTGTCAAGGGAAAAAAGTAAATATATGGAGATTTGAGATGCTCATTAAACACAGAAAAATGCTTTGCAATAGTGTCCTTTTTCCTTAGATGTTAGTCTCTCTATCTTAGTGTTTAAGGGCTGAATAAGAAAACAGCCTTGATTAGTGTCAACTTCAGTAAGTAATCCTGGTCCCTAAGAACAAGTGGTTTTAAGATGTTTTGTTAATAATTTTTCCCGGAAAGAAATCTAAGAGCCAAATGATCTTGTTTAAAAAAAAAAAAAATCCCTTCATTTCATCCTCCTGAAAAAGGACTTGACAATCATGTTAGAATTTGTCAGAAAAATCATGAGTAATTTTTAAAATTTCCCAGCATTGCAGATGAAAATGTGGACTTCGGCGGCTGCTTAGAGGATGGAAGCTCTTGTATGGAAAACAGGAAGGCTAGTGGTTCAGGAATATTTGGTACTGTATTACGGGCTGTATTATGTGTTGTGTATTTGGTTTTCAGCAGGTTACCCAGGGAGATTGCAGAGTCTCCATCCTTGGAGATACTCAAAACCTGCCTGGACAGTCCTGGTCAAACAGCTCTAGGTGACCTTGCTCAACCTTGGGGGTTGGACCAGGTGATTTTCAGAGGTGCTTTCAAACCTCAGCCACATTGTGAATCACAGTTGTTGAAAACCAAATACACAGTGCATAATACAGGCAGTGTTTCTTGATGTTCAGATGGAATCTCCTGTGTTTCAGTTTGTTGTCCACGTTTCATCTGGGCCTGTCACTGGTCACCCATGGAAAAAGACTGTCTCTGTCCTCTTTGCACCCTCCCTTCAGGTATTTATATGCATTGGTGGAATCCTCCAGAGCCTTCCCGCCTCCATGCTGAACAGTCCCAAGCCTCCCAGTCTTTCCTCATAACAGATGCTCCAGTCCCTTCATCTTTGTGGCCCTAGGCTGGTCTTTCTCTGGTACGTCCATCTCTCTTGTAGTGGGGAGCCCAGAACTGGACAGATAATCGAGTCCCAGTAGTAAAATCCTATTACTACGAAAATCTAAGTATCTCTTCTGAAGTTCTGTAATAAAACTGATTTATAATAACTGATTTATATACAGTAGCAGACATTTATTTCCTGTAGCACATAGGGCTTTAGTAATAGGGTTTGTAAAGATAAAATACATAGCAGTTTTTAACTGAAGGTTTTTATGATGGCCTACATTGATGAAGCCCTGTAGTAGTAATGATGGCTATGGAAAATGAGCTTTTAATCAAGTGTATTGGATGGGTATATAGAGTTGTTTCTTCTCTTTTTGACTATATAGTCTTCAGCATCGGAGAACTTTTGCTAGTGTGGTTGTTCTTAAAGCAGTTTTGGAACACAGTTCTAGACTGATGAAGTTTGTGATGGGAAACACCTACCATGGTTTGTGACAGTGACTTTGAGAGTCTTTAAATAATAATCTTTCATATGTTCTAACCAGTTGCTTCTTGTGTGATATTGGCTAGTAGCTTCTACCAAGAAGAGATTTTATGAAGAAATTTTAGCTTTCTTAATTTCCTTCTCACGAATGAAGAGTAAGGGGCAGGGTGTGTGTGTGAAACTTTAAAATCATAACATTAAGACCTTGGGGAAATCACTGCTGTCTGAGTTACCTTCTCCCACTTCAGTAATGCTCCATGGATACAAGTTAATTAAAGCATCATTGTATAGTTGAACTGAGGAACATATTCCAGGTTACTTTGGAGTACTGGAATCACCATTTAGTCTCTGAACCTGGGAAAAGGACTGGAAAAGCAACAAACTTCTGTTCATAAATAATGCCAGAGAAAGAAACAGAAGATCTGCATGCAGCCAAAGAATAGTAAGCAATAATGAAGGGATGAAGAACTGTTTGCGTGAATCAGAAGTTCATAGTGAAATAAAGTGAAATAAAAGAAACTATTTCATTTTCCATGCTTGCTGTGAAGGCGAGTGTTCCAGTACACTGTTTATTTGGTTTGAAAATCACTAGGTATCTGGAAGTTGATCCAAAAAAAGAACTGAGAACTAAATTAAAAGTGGAGAAAGCTCTTTGTAAAAGCCAAGTCAGTGGTGGAACAGTTCATAAAATCACTGAAGAATCTTCACAACTATGGGAAGCAGTATTATTTAGCAGAAGATCTGGATTTTGCTTACAAGATAGCTTCTTAAATGTCTGCTTCAATCTACATAAAATTAAAGCCTGAAACACACTATACAGTATTGTAGGAAAGAAGGAATCAATGCTTTATTTTGGGTGGAAAATATCTAATGAGCATCTTCATAACTGTCAACTTCAACTTTATTTTAGTATGCAAAAAAGTACAAGAGATGAGTTAATTTACATGCTGTCACCCTCACATGCAAGTGAAATGATTATGCACAAGTAATAATGCTGCAAAACCCAGCGACAGTTCACTTAGCAATTAAACAAGGTTTAATTATTGAAAAATTTTGCCTTAAAGACTGAGACTCCAATCCAGATGTTATTTATACCTCAGTGTGAATATGAAAGCCTAGACATTTCTAAATGGAAAAAATAAATCAATTACTTTCAGAAGCAAGTGCCTCAGGAAAACATTAATTATTATTCTGAGTGCATTTGACAAATGCTGAGCTGAAATTAGTGGAGTTTGGTTTCTTCAGAGTTCTTAAAGTATTAGTTAAATATCTAGGACATCCTAGCAAGGACACTTTTCACAACTCTTAATTTGTTTCTTCTCTTATGGAAAATATGTCCTTTGGCAGCTTGAATTAACTGGCAAAATGAAAAAAAGACATTATATATGTGTTATTTGTAATTTAGAATATATATTTTACAACATAATTTATATTTAATTATACTTGCATATAGGTTTTAAATTTTCAGATATAGCGTCTAAGCAACATTAATAACTATTGTGCCCTGCCTTTTAGAGTCCAAAAAGTAAATGACAGTGCTAATAAAATTCTTTTGTTTGTTTGTTTGTTTTTTAAATAAGTTAGTTGCTGCCTTTGATTTGCTTTCCTTAAACATAAAAGGCCACTTTGTGTTCCGTCTGATTTTCTTTTGGCTGGCTTGTGTTACTGTGAAGGGGTGTGTGTGAGAGAGAGAGGTGTTGGTGGGGAGTTTTATGTAATTAAATAACAAAACAAAAGCAAACCCACAAAACCAACTTCAGCCTTGTATTGACACTTACACCATCCACTAGAGATTCAAGAGGGAATTTTTGTCCTATGCTTTGGAAATGTCAGAATTGTTACATTTATACTAGAAGCCCAGTAATGCTGGTCTGTAATATTTATTTCCTTTCTTCCATAAATTTGGTGGAACTAGATGGAAATAATCTAAATGCTTTATGTATTAAATTATATTGACCCATTTTAAAAAAAGTTTGATAATGTCGAAAGCATTTTTTGCATAGTTTTGTTAGTTTTGAAGAATGTTATTTGCTGTTATATAGGTTGTGTGTTAAGAATCGATGTGCAATAGATGTAACATTAATTTTTGGTGTAGTTTTTATTGAGCATATTTCAGTGTAAGTGCTGGTGAAATAACTTAATAGCTGAAGAAGCCTTGGCAAAAAATACTTATTAATTTTGTACAATGCTTGAGATTTGTAAGATGCTGTGAAAGGTTAAACCCCAAGTTTTTTCAAAAGAAAATTGATCAGTGTTAAAATGTCAGCTGTCTAGGTGGAGCAGCATACTGGCATGCAAACACTGCCTCTTATTTCAGGTTCCCCTGCTGCATAGCATTTGCATTGTGACATTTTGTAACAACATTAGCACCATAGCTGATGTCTCAAAATCAATCAGTTTTGTTGGTATGAGACAGCCTGCAACTTAGTTGGATGTTGAAGGTGTTTCTCTGGATGTAATTAACTTGAATTCTTGGGTTCTGGCAGTATCTGCATCTCATAACTTCTTAGTGCAAAATCATACAAACCATGTAATATCATTCTGAAATGTCTTTTAAAAAAATAAATAAAGGCAAACCAAACTAATATTAAGGTTTTCTCAGAAGTACAAAACCTTTCTAGACATTGTATCTGATACTTAATCTAAAGCAAGTGTTTAGGTGCCTGGTGCATTAAAATGCCTTACTGGAGAATTCATATCCTTTAAAACTACATTTTAGAGAATAGCCAGCTAAAATCCAGGTTTTGTTGAAAATGAAGTTGTTTTAAAGTTTTAGAGCTTCTAATCATAGAGAAATGCATTAGGAAGTCTTTTGCGACTATTGCTTCCTCTATTTAGGCTGAATAAAATGTACATGAAAACTAGTTTTTGTTGCTGAAGGCAGATTGCAGTGGGAAAGAGATTTTACGTGAGTGATTTATGTTTGAAATGTCATTGTATAGTAGAGTTTCCCTTTTTATATAAAAGCATGGCCTTGATTAAATGTTTTGAGGAGCACTTATGGTTGGACTCTGTGTAAGTGGAACTGAGACTTAAGGCCTGTTATTTTTTTATTGTAATCTTGCTGGATATTTTTGCTAGGGTTAAAGGAAAAAAATCCGGAATTAGGGTAAAAACTTCCACAGAAAGTGTCTTACTGTCTTCTCTTGTTTCTATTATTCCCAGGGAAGGGGGAAAGCTTGAATCTGTAATTCTGACTCTCAGATATGCCATGGCTACAGTGTTGTCAATAAAAAAAAAAAGGTGTATGGTTTGGTTACATAAAATATGATATTCTTTTAGATTGGTTACATTTAGAAAACATCTTAAAATGCTGGCCAAACAGATCTTTGAATAAAGTTTGTCTAGTATTAATGAGTTAGTTGGAACAAGTGTAGTGCCTATTAATGTTAAATAGCTATTGCTAAAGGTAGTCTTTTTTTCAAAAAGTTAAAGAAAAAGACCTGAATAGGTAAAGTAGTGTTGGATTAGCAGAGCAGAAAGTAATTTTATTTCATTCCAAAGAAGATAATTTCTAATTGTATGCCATTCCTTTAGATGAGTTACTGCTGCAGGTACTACTATGATGTCATGTTTTACTCATCTCTTTGTTTCCATTTAGCTTTTGCCTTCTTTCCCTCTTGCACTTTGCTACTGTGCAGGCTCATACTCAACTGGGTGATGTATTTAATAGGAACAAATAGACTATGGTGCATTTGTTGGGCACAGATAGGTCAGGCAGTAAGTTGGGAACAGGCCCTGCAGAGAGACCTTGACAAATTAGAGGGCTGGGCAATCACCAACCATATGAAGTTTAACAAGGGAAGGTGGCAGATTCTGCACCTGGGATGGGGCAACCCTGACTGTGTGCACAGACTGGGGAGTGAGAGGCTGGAGAGCAGCGCTGTGGAAAGGGACTGGGGGTCCAGGATGACGGAAAGTCAAACATGAATCAGCAGTGCCCTGGCAGCCAGGACCCAACCCTGTCCTGGAGGGCATCAGGCACAGCATCACCAGCCGGGCAAGGGAGGGGATTGTCCCACTCTGCTCTGCACTGGGGCGGCCTCACCTCGAGTGCTGGGGGCAGTTTTGGGCGCCACAATATAAGAAAGATATTAATCTGTTAGAGAGTGTCCAAAGGAGGGCAACAAAGATGGTGAAGGGCCTTGAGGGGGAGCTGTATGAGAAGTGACTGAGGTCACTTGATCTGTTCAGCCTGGAGGAGATGGAGGGGAGACCTCATTGTGGTCTTCAGCATCCTCATGAGAGGAGGGGCAGACACTGATCTCTTCAGTCTTGTGACCAATGACAGGACTGGACTGAGGTAAAACAGTTTATTAAACGAAAAAGGAAACCAAAACAAAAAACCCCACAAGCATAGCTTACCAGCCACAGACTGATGTCCAGCCAGGTCTTGAGCGATGGGAGCTTTGGAAAAACTACCCCTCAATCTTATTGCTGAACTTGAGGTTGTAAGGTCACCATCTCAGTTCAGCTCTGAGGTGTCTGCGTGTCCTTGTCTGCTGCTCACTCTGCCCCCTTCTCTGATGGTTCAGGCCTCGGGACTTGAGTCATCTTAAGTCAGCAGTGTTTTATGTTCTCTGTAAATTGAACTGCTTCAACATGATTAGAGTTTGGAGCTATGCTCTTTATTTGACAACATTTTGATATCTTTCATGTATCTAAAATATCAAATGTCATGTTTTTGCCTTTTTTTCCCTGGTATGATGATCTTTATGTTGAGTACCATATAGAGGTGAAGGCAAGGCTGTGATTGCAGGAATTTGTCTACATTTCATTTCAGAGTGGTTGGAAAAAGTCTTCTGAATCTCAATTTGGAATGTGTAATAGGGATCATCTTTTAGAAAAATGCTGTTGAAAAAGCTCATAAAATTCTTAGCTGTTAAAAAACACTGGCATTAATTTACCATGACCTTTGTAAAAGCTGCTTTTATTTACACTGTGGCTCTGTTAGAAAAAAACATAAGGTTATAAGGAGAAACTTTATACTTGAAAATGTTACCTTTTATTTTTATACTCCAGGAAAGTTGAAGGAAAATGTGCTCTTTCAATTAAAGTTGCTCAAATATTTTGATGAGGTCTCCTCAACTATATTTAAGGAAAGCTATCCTCAGTGTTAGATAGAAAATAACAGTGTCATGAGGATTCCACATCTTCCTGAAAATAAACATTTGAAATAACTGGACCAAGTGTTTGTTCTAAGATTTGAAAAGTGTTAGATCTTGTTTTCACGACTTTATGGTCTGTAGAGAACCTTGTCCAGGCAACATAATAGAGGAGAATGGGAAGTCATTTTGCTCCTAAGATTTGCAGATTCAGAAAAATATTGGCCATGTAGATTCTCCTTTGACTTCGAGGAATTTTGTTTTTCTGCCCTTTAATGGTGGATCCTGAAACAGCCAGCATAGGCCACCCCTTCCATATTCTTTCATTGTGATGTCAAGAAAAATCTTGGTTAAAGATCACTACATCTTGCTTCTGCCTCAATTACTACAAGTCTCCTAAATTAGTTTAAAACCAGTGTTTCTGTTAATTGATAGTGCTTACACAGAAATGTAGTTTATTGTACATATAACTTTGATAATAATGTTGATACCTTTTCAGGTTTTGAATGTTACTTTTTTTTTTGCTGCTTACATCACTGTCCAGTCAGACTTTCGTAAATGTCCTGTCATAAATGCATTGTTCTTTTCTGATTAAATATAATATTTCAAGTAATGCATACAGAAAAATACTGTATGCTTATCTTAGGTAAAATTATACCTTTGTATTTGAGTGTGCACACAAATACTGTTTTCTGTATCTCTTAAGTTATTAACGGAAAAAGAAGCAGATGGTATTTCAGGTGATTCAGTCTTTTTTCTGATAACGTGTAGAATAAGTTGGTTAGCGTTTAGAACGCTTCCAAGTTCTTTTCAGAAATAATTTCTGATTTTCTGGTTGTGTTGAAAACAAAATTAGGGGGTTACTTTACAGGGGACATGAATATAGAATGATACATATATCGGCCTTTAAAACTCAGTGGTAGGAAAATGAGGGGTTCTTTTAATAAAAAAAACTTCTGAGTAAATGCAGAGTTTACTGAAGTTTTAGTATATCACATGCATCTCAGTCTAGCTCCATAAACCAAGGGAATGTGGATCATGCTTTAATTGCCAAGATAGCTGCCTTTTTGAAAAGGAAGATGAATGGATTGCTGGGAGTGCCAGGTTAACCTTTCCTACAGCAGTCAGATTGGATGAGTACCTTTGGGTTGCCTGGGACTGAGAAGAGCCATGTTGTGGGACAGTGCTTGCTGCAGTCCAGGGCTCCCTCAGCAGCAGAATTGGCCCCTTCCTCCTTCACTGCTGTCCCTGTGTTCAGTAGCTTCAACTTCTCTTGGCAGACAGCTGCTTTGAACCTCCTCGCATTTAGTTGGGGCATGGTATTGCGAGCTTGAGGTCCAAGTTTCAAATTTGATCCCAGTCTGACTTCTGCCTAGCAGCAGAGGTTATGAAATGGATGTAATGAATGGGTGGTCTTTCAGGAATTACATATTTTTAATTAGTATATATAATACTGCATGCTGTTTTTGAGTTACCTGTAAAATACTTAAGAACTTGATGCTTATTTATACAGCGTGAAATATCTTGAAATTTCTGATTTGTTCAAAGGTAGTTTCCAAAATACAGCCTATCTTGGCAGCCACAGAATCATGAAATGCATGTTATGTTCAATATTTTGTGCTAGATCTATGTCAGAATTATCCGAAGTGCTATGTTTGTAGCTTTTATAGGTGAAGGTAGCCACCTTATATACAGATACTAAGCAAATTTAATACATATATTTTTCCAGTTGTTCTCGTTAATACACCAGTTAACTAGTATTCCACAATAGTGTGACATGTATTTGTTGATCTATAGATTGCTAGGTTTATTTATGCAGAAAAATTGAATGTTTTAACTAGTCATATGAGTTATAAGAAAAAAAAGTATTTATTTTAGAACAACCAAATTGCAAAACAGGTTATGCCCATTTAAAAAAAACCAGTGTACACAGAGGCATGTTTATATAAAAGTCACATAGTGCTAAATACTACGTAAAATGCTTTTATACAAGTGTAAGATATATAATATGGCTTCATGGATTATATTTACATTGGTAGAAGGCTGTCTAGGCACAATATGACTTCTAGTTCAAATATGTTTGGAAAAACGCATACCACTTTCAGTCATGTCTTGCTATTTAATTCTAATAGCATTGTAATTTTAGAAAAATGATTTTTCACTGTTTGTTAACTTGTAAATATTTCTGCTAGCTTCAGATTTTGGAAGGCTGTGCTTCGTTATTTTTAATAGGAGAAATTATGTCCTACCCAATGTTGTATAAAGTTGTAACAACACAGTGTGACTTCTAACATAATTCCTGCCTCGTGCTATCAATTTTTTTAAGCTAACATTTTATTAATTGTACTCCTTTTTTCTTCCAGCTGACAGCACGATCACTACCTTCCGTACAGTCTGATGAGAGACTTCAGCCTCTGCTTAGTCATCTCAGGTAGTAAGGAGTGAAAGCATGAGTATATTCCTTCCTCCAGATTAAAGTAGTTGTTTTGGTAGAATGCCTTAGGTACAGGTTTTTTACAGCCCTCATCTGTGTGATTGGCTTTGACTGGGAAAAAAACCCAAGAGTAACCCTTCAACTTAATAAAAGCTTTATAAATGACATGGAATATAATTTATAGAACTAGTGTTTCTTCTAAATAACAAAAAATAGTTGTAGCTTTTATAAAGTTTTTTTTTCATAGCAAGTGCAAAGTTGTTAAGCTTCTTTATGAACAAAACAGTGCTCAGAGCATTGGCCTCCCTTGTTGCAAATATTCTATGCTCTGCTCTTTTTGGGAGATTTTGCTGTCATTGATGAGTGGAGTACTAATTTGTTCTTTTAATGGGCCTAAGTAGATTGCTGAAAGTGTGAACCATTAAAGTAAATAGTCTGCCTCCCTCTTAGTAGTATGAGTGTGTGTGTGTGTAGATATATATATATATATATGTATATAAATGTATATAAGCTTTCTACTTTATTTTTAGGAAAGGCTAAGCATAAGTCTCTTTCTTATATACATGATTGCTTTTTACCACTTTATATGGGAGACTTTTCTTACTATGGTAGTATGCAAAAGGACAAGATCCATACAATTAGAGCAAGCTGGTTTAGAATCATGGAATAATTTAGCTGGAGATGAACCTCTGGAAATGATTTAATCTAGCCCGTGCTCAGTGCAGATCTGGTTAGATCAGGTTGCTCAGATGTTTATTTTTGTAGAATTTTTAATGTCTCTAAGGATAGAAATTTACTTAAATACTGGATGTCAGTAATGAAAGCTGTTTTTGAACACATACAGCTTAGCGTTAAGAGCATTGAAATGATGTTGGATGAATTAGAAATGGAAGTGTCGAGGCTCCATCATGGCAGTACTGCATGGGGAATTGGGATGCAGATCTAGTTTGCTAGGTCATTCTCCTTATTTTCTACGGTGCTGTACTGCTTGAGCTATCTGTTCCCAAAACCTGACATCTTATTTTGATTTTAAAAAGTCTCATAATTTTTATTATACAGGAAGAGTTTTATGTTTTCTTGTTTTTAGTGTAAATCAGAATAGGAAAAACAGCTTTCATTGTATCTCTGCTTATTTACATATGATTGAACTTTGCTCAAGAGCAAGGAATGAAAACAAGAATTGCAGTGTTATTGTTACTGTTACATAGCTGAGGGTATTTCTGAATGCCAGTAACCTTCCATGATTTTATTACCCTACATCTTACTGGGATTGTGAAAAATATGCCTCAGTGGTATACCTTCCTCCATTTGAAGATCAAGAGCAATTAAGTTAGCTTTTTATAAACTGTGCTTTCTAGGAGTAATTACTAAGAAATTGAGAATTTCTTTTGATGTACGCTCTGCATCTATGTAAGTGGAACAGTCCTTCAGTATCTCACAGTAATCAGTCCTGTCTGTGCTTTTTTTTTAAATATGGAAAAAGGAAAGGTTCCGAAAAAAGCTACTTTAACAGGGATGCTGTACCCCACATTTATGCTAACTAGCATTTTTTGTACATTCTTATGTTACCTTGGGTGTGTATGTTATACAACTGGTAAATCACTTCCATTTTGCTTTTGTGAAAATGGAGGGACTGTTTCCAGTTTGTCACCAACTGAAAAAATTATACAAATGCTTCCAAGTTTCCTTTTTGGAAGTTCCTTTAAAATGAACAGAATATATCAGACCTTGCAACTTGAAAAGCAACCTCTGGCAGTGAACAGACAGGTGACTAAGTAAGTCGTCTTTGTTATTTATTTCTGTGAATCTGTGATTCATTTTGCTTCATCTTGCTCATGAGAAAGGAGAATATTAGTTAGTTATAGACTTTCTTTTACCTTCATTATCTGAATACGTAGAGCAGTATTTTATTTTTAGCATACGTCAATAGACCTCTGTCAGGGAAGCAAAAGCTTAGAAATGAATGAAAAGAGCATGCGATTGAAGGTTACAGAGCATTGTTTAGTTGTTAATGCTCCACACATGCTTGGGCACCTATTCGTGTCTGCTTGTGATTTACAAATTAGCTAGTCCTCAGAAAAGGTGATTTTACTGTGGATTATGTCTTCATAGACATTTTAACCCATGCCCATTATTTTTTTAAAAGGAAATACCATGTATTTTGTAACTGAATGATTCTAGACTAAATATGTATTTTGTCTGTTATTTAGTACTCTTTTTATCCTATTCTGTTTCATTGGTGCTTTCTTGTACTGTTTGTACTAGACCAAAAAAAAGAAAATATTTTTAGTAAAAATGTTAAAAGTATTTGATGCAAGATTGTGTTTAGGGATTTCACAGGCTCACAGTAGGCTACAAAGAGATTTAACTTGCTGAAACTTTAACAGTTTAATAGAGATGGAAACTTAATATCTAAATGTGTGGGAAGAATACTTTTGCAACTCCTGCTTTGTATGGGGTTTACAGGTTTGTTAACACTCTGCTGTTTAAAATACTCAGCAGGAGTAATTTCAGGTGGACGAAACCCATTGTATGTAATCCCATCACGTCACTATAGGACTGGGACTATGCATGAATCGTAGGGAGAAGCTGAACTGACTTAGTTTAGTCTGGTGAAAAAGAAGCTTCAGATAGCAGCCTACATCTGTTTGAAGGACAAACTACTGTGTAGAAAAATTAAAAACTCAGAAACTAAAGAGTAACAGTAAATCTGGGATGCCTTTTCCTGTGTTACTGACATACCAATACAGTTTAAGTCCTAGCCAAAATATATTTTGAAGAAATTTATTTACATGTGCTGTCTCATGTTTCACTCCTATTGCAAAGAAGCTACTTTTGAAAGCTGAGCTAAGTTCAGGTAACCCTACACTACAGCAGAGACAGTCACACAGACATTGTCACCAAGTAATTTCAAGTCAAATACAAGCATTTAATTCCCAGCTTTTAAATATAGAGACTTCCTGAATGAGGACATACGCAGGGCTGCAGAACAGGCCCAGGGAAATGCTTACAGCAGAACCCAGAACCAAACCAAACTCAAAAGTTGACAGTACAGAGTTACAGACAATAAAGTAAACACGGGCTTTGGACACAGATTATTGGTCCAAAAAGCAGGTTGCAAAGTCTGGGTAAGAACAAATTTCTTCGTGCAAGAGGGATTTTGTAACTAATTTACAAGGGTCATATCTTAAGTCTTTTGAAGGCATGCAGAGTTTAACTCCAGAAAAAAGGCATTTTGCTAAATGACAGTACCAAGTGCTACGCGTTATTCTGTGTATTCCTGTATGACCCCTCACCCCTTTTTTCAGATAAAGGGAGAGAGGGTTTCCTTGCTATTTTTGCAGTAATATTGGCTTTATGCGTCCTAATTACTTGGTTTCTTGGTTTTGCCTGATATGAAGTATTTGCAGCTCATAATTGATAAATTATTTTCTTTCTAAATTTGTAAACTTAAAAATATTTTGGAACTGCTTTAAATGATGCCATACTGTTTGCTTTGTTTTTCAGCCATGCTTATGTTGGCCCAGATTACAGTGTCCAAAAGAATACTGGAAAAATTTCTCTAGAGCAAATCGATGCTGTAAGTTGTGTTTGTGGAGTTATATAGGATGTTGAAGTATAACTTTTTAAATTCAAGTACTGTATGTACAAACAAAATACAAAGCTTTTACTTTTTTTTATTCATATTTGCTTTGTGACTGTTGAATGAAATTGCGTTAAAGATCAAAATGGAGCAGAATTAACTGAAAATGCGTCTAATCTGGATTCAGACTCAGAGTGAAATTCACTCAGAGTGAAATGCTTAATTTGCTGTTTAACTTTGTGTACTTTCACGAATATCTAACGTAATTATAAGCAGAATTTAACAAACTGTTCTTATTTAACAATCTGGCAAACTATGATGTTTAGTTTATGATTACTGTGTTGCACTATTAGTCTTTTCGATGCAGTTTTTTGATTTTTGACTTACAGGAGGGGTTATGAAAACAAGGAAGTAAATAAAATGGAAGTAAACCATGGGATGTAAAACACCATGCATGAATTGTACAGAGACTATTAAAAACATAACTCCTTTTCCTGAATTTTAGGAATCGTGTGTTTTCAGCATCCATCTTAACCATGATAGTGTTTCTCTGTCAGTGAATGAAAATCCCCTCCCCTTCCCCAATCCCCCAAAACTCTATCAAAGGCGACTTTGCCATTTTAGATGCTAAAATAAAGCAGAGTCAAGAAATATTGTAATACAAGTGTGGATATATTTTTCCTGGCAGCAGTTAAACCAGTGTTACTTTGTAGCTGGAGGCAGTCTGATACTACCACCTGTACTACTCTGTCCTCTGGATTTTGTTCTTGAGATGGTTATTGAACTGGATAGTTTATGGACTCACTTGTGTTGTGAATTCAGTCCCAATGCTCTCTGTACATGCGTATCTTTTCTTCCAGCCATTGGCATTTTCAAATGGAGCTAATTAATAATCACAGTAAGCATATACCCTACAAATTAAATGATCATTATGCCTTAAAGAGAAATTCCTCTCTTGTCAGCTCTCCGTGAAGTCGTTCCCTCTCTGCATGCGGCAGTTGCACAGAGCCCTCCGGGACACCCACCACCTCCGTCACGGAGGCCGGATGCAGTACGGCCTCTTCTTAAAAGGCATCGGCCTGACTCTGGAGCAGGCACTGGAATTTTGGAAGAAAGAATTTATCAGAGGAAAAGTGGATGCAGATAAGGTAATTCAACAAGTGAAAGTATCTCAAACGTATCTCAATATGTGAATGTGGGGATGTAGTTAATGTGTACATTGTACTACAGATTTGAATAGATGCTTTTTGAAGTAGATAATTGGGCAAGAGGTACAGTAATGTATTCTAAAGGTCGGAGGGTTTTTTTGTTCTCTTTGCTTATAATTTTAGTCATTTTGTTGGGTATTCACCTGAGCTATGGATAAAAAAGGCAAACCACGAAGAGGCTTTCTATAGATACAGACTAAAAAACCTTACCAATAAACTACTAGGAAAAAAGTGTCCTTTACAAAATACAGGTACTATGTAACTAAATTAATTGACTAAGCAGATAAGTGACCAAAACCAGTACTATCTGAAAGACAAGGTTAGCCTTTTTTGTTGTTTAATAAAAAAAATATTAGTTGGACAGCTCTATGTGGAGTAGTCTTGCCTTAGCAAATTTACAGTTGAAGAATGAAAGAAGAAACTGGGGACAGAAGACAGAAGAATATGTTCAAGGAAATAGTGAGAAAATGCTACTCAGTGTAATGGGAGGTGTTACTGACATATTAGTCATCGGCCTCACCCTTGGCAATATTTTTGAGAGTATTGTGGATGAGGAAGGTGTAATGTCTAATTTTTGGAGGATTGTGAACTGCTTCTTATCTTGAAAAGCTCAGGTAGAATGAAGCAGGCTTCCTCTCTCATCCTTTTCTGCCTGGCCTGTGGTATGTGTTAGAGCAGAGTTTCAGACCTTATCTCAGTTTTGGGTGGAATGTGATACTTCATTTTTAATATTGTAAGATCTCAGCCGTCTGGAGTACTGTGAAGGATTTTGGAGTGCTTGGTAGACAATCTTTCGTTACCTTAGGTTCTCTGGGCCATGGCTATTTATACAACATACAGGGCAAAAATAAAGTCAGCTAAAATGAATTATGGTACGTATGCCTCTTTCAAGACCCATTTCCTGTCTGCCTGCATCACCTGTGTGAGGAGGTAGAGAAAATAAGGAGTAAAGTCACACCTGGAAGACAGGAGGGATGAGGGGAAGGTGTTTTAAGATTTGTTTTTATTTCTCATTTCCCTCCTCTGATTTGATTGGTAATAAATTACTGTTCCCAAGTCGAGTCTGTTTTGCCTGTGACAGTAACTGGTGAGTGATCCCTCTCTGTCCTTATCTTGACCCATGAGTCCTTTGTTGTATTGTCTCTTCCCTGTCCACCTGAGGAGGGGAGTGATAGAGAGACTTGGGTGGGCACCTGACATCCAGCCAGGGTCAACCCACAACACTAGTTGAATGCAGGAAAATCCAGAATTTTCAGTTGCCATATCCTGTGCTTAAAGGAACCGAAAGAATAAAAACAAGCTATTAGAAACAATAACAGTATAAAGACACACATTTGTTATTTCTGTTTTCAAAAAATACTGGGAGAACACATCTGATTCCACCTACTTGTGCTTTGACCAAAAATGTACGTGCACATGTATGAAGGCATGTATGCACCTTGGATCTTGTTTTCAATCACGGGGTTATGACTTTATACTCTAGCATCTCTGTTGATAGACCCTAGAAATAAATGAAGTTTTATGATCCTGTGTTTGGCTTCAGGAGTTAGAAAGCATATTGTGAATCAAACAAGGGGTTTGGTTACTGCATTTTTCACAAGCAAGCCGCTACTTCTGTGTAATTTTGGTTCGTTTCAAGTTCTAGATAACCAGCTTCAAACTGGGATAAAAAAGAACACTAATTTTTCAGGCCTCTAACTGAGGTCGGTGGGCTGTGGTTTTTCACAGTAATGTCATACAATGTTTAATGTCCTGAAAAAAGGAAGATTAATACAATTCTTATTGCTGTTTTCTTCCTTTGACGTTTTTATTTTCTGGCATTCATGCCATTGTTCCTTTCCTGTAGAGTGGAGATAATTAATTACACTGTTTCATTTTACTGGAGCATGGTGAAGATATATGCATGATACTTTGTAAAGATTAAGGTTAATGATGTATTACCTACTGACTCTTATATTGCAAAGAGGGAGCGTTCAATTTGCTGGAAATGGTTATGATTTCAAAATTGTTTGTTCATTTTTGTTTTTAATAGCTGCAACATCTATGCCAATTCTCAACCCTAAGAATTCTTGGCACACAACTTGAGTCTTCAGCAGGAAGGAAGTTACCAGGAACACATTAGCAGCGAACTGGCTAAGCATGGCCTCCAGGCTGAGCATAGGCATATGGACAATTTGCACCAAAAAGAACTCCTCCTGTGCTCTGAGTAACTGATTCAGGCATACCTCAGGGCTCATTGATAAACACACCGTAGAAAAATTTTTAAGAAATTATATTTTACCTTTGGAGAGGAATCTGTGAAGTATGAATGAAGTGTGAAACCATGTAGTCAGTGGGAAAAAAATCAGGTAACACCTACAAAGAAAGTGCTGAAACTGGTAGAGATGCTCTGTTGGTGCGGCAGGGGAGGGAATGGTCATGTATTGGCATGTTCACAACAGAGACAAATGCAGAATGCAAAATAAAACATTTTCTAATTTAGGCACTGCAATTAAAATTACTCTGCAAATTGCTAGGTTAAGAGTGCCTAAACGGTAAATTGTTGTTGTTCAGATGAAAGGATCAAATGCCAAATAGGAGTAGATGTGTTACTTCTGACTGAGTGGTTGTGCCAATTGGCTTCCTAACTTCAGTGTTATTGTAAGACTCTTTTGTTTTTTCTATAAATTGTAATCTTACTCTAAAGAGATATTGATTCTCATAGATTCCTTCACTGTTCTTGCTTAAAAAGTAACTCCCCACCCTGTCAAAAAAAAAAAAAAAAAAAGGAAAGATGTAGCTCCAGAAAGATGACAAGATACATTAAATAATTAGGGTACAGATGTAAAAATGCTTTCATAGTTGAAAATAAAGTCCTCTAACAGAGATAGTTGTAGTGGAGATTGTAACTGTTTTCAGGTAATTTTGTATGATTAACCTGTGAATGTGAAAAGGAGGAGTTGAAAAATAATGCAGTATTTCGAACAAAGGAAAGAAGGAATGCAGAATCAGTTTCTTTAAGGTGTTATTCAGTTACTTTTTTAGTTAATAGCCTGGATCTGAGGTTTTGATGCAGATGGAAGGCTTTAAGGCAGCCCATCACTTTTTGCTTTCCTTTGTTACATATACTTGTGATACATGTTCTTTTTCTTAGCAGTAATTGGTGTGTGGTGGTACAAAATGCCCTCTTCTAGTACTCTGATTTTTTACCTCTATGTGCAGAAGTAACAGTTGCTAGTTATACACTTCTGTGTTGAAAGGTAATTCCTTTGATACTGCAGTTTGATATTACACCGTTTTTTATTACTGTTGCATATGCTACTGAAGCGCATCTTAAAATTGTGCAAGAGTGGGGGGTTTTATTTATTTATTCAGTAACTCTCCAAAACTGACGTATTACTATATTTACAAAATTATCCGCGTGACAGAACAGCTTTCTTGTTCTTGTGACTTCTTACGAAAAACGAGACATGGCTCTTTAGCCCGTGTTCTAGGACACTTTCCTCAGAGACGTGGTGGCACTCAGGCTAGCAAAGCCTCTGATTTGTCCTGGCACAGTCTTCCAGATTAACTGACTGTAGCTTCATAGGGCACGTGGTTTTCTATCACAGTTGACCACAAATGGCAAGGAGCAGTTTGTTTTCTAGGTCTCTGAGTAAGCCTCTTCATCCCTTCCTGCTAGTGAAGGTCCTCATGGCAGGTGTTTTGCTGGAAGAAGGAAAAGGCAAATCTACTCAAATTCAACCTTGCTCAGAGTCTGTTATTGGTAAAGAAGCAAACCCTTCACAATGCAGCTTTTGAACTTCAGTCAATTATTAATATATCATGTTTCTTCCACACACAGTGATCATGAAGCTGAGGACAGATAACATGACAGCCATATACTGCATCAGTATGCAAAGGGTGCAGTCTCTTATGCTGTTAAAAACAGTGAAATTTTGGGATGAAGATACATTCCAATGAGATAGTTCCAGGGACTATTCTTCTGGCTCTTTGATTTGTTTTCCAAATGATCTCAGGAGGTTCTTGAGTCTGGATTCAAGAGTGAGCCTTTACCTTGGTTGCAGACAGCTGGTGATGAATGTTTCTACCAAGGCCAACCAGAAATTCCGTGAGGGGAAGCTTGGACTAGGGACCTCCTGAGGTCTTTGCAGCCTGAATTACCCTGTGGTTCTGCAGGCAGGGCTGAATCCAGGTAGAAGCACATGTTTGTGAGAGCCAGCCACTAGAGGGAGACAAGATAGTATGGAATAAACAAGTATAATGTATAGATGTAAATTAAAAGTGTTTATGCTCTAATGCTTTGTAAGTCTATACAATTATATTATTTACAAAGCCCTGTGTATTTAAACTAAAATAGAAGTAGGCACTTGGCAATCTTCAGGTCAGTGCTTTTAAGCACATACAACTACCCCAGTGCAATTTATAATGCATGGATGATGTTGTGGTTCTTTAAAACAACCTCCACCTGCTCAAATCCTCAGGAATATTTTCTCTGTCAGTCAGTTGGCTATGTTTGGTTTTGGTATTTTACTTTGTCATTTCTTAGAGATTTGAGGGTTGTTTTGCTCTTAGATTTATTTTTTTTCTTACTTGCCCCCTTTATACTGGGTATCTTTAGGAACATTTTGATTCATAAATCAGAAAAGGATCTTTATTCTGTCATATTTTTAATTATAATTCTCCAATTGAATGTTGTCTGCTATTTTTATTCTTGAATTATTTAAAGTTTACAAATCTGCAGGCTAGAGTGACGTTTTGGACAGCAAGCCACAATATTTAACATTTAAGAGATAAAGATAAAATTTAAATTTCTCTGTATCGATTGAAATCTCATTTTAAAAAAAATTGTACATCAGTAGTACTGTAATGTAAATAGGTGGCCAGGCTTGAAATCTCCTGAGATGTATAAAGACTAAAATAGAGCTTCAAGAAAATGTTGTTTTCTCTTCTAGGATATATAAAACAAAATTGTAATAAAGTGCAGCATATATTGGCAGTAAGATCTTATTTCCTGAATTCTGTAGCAGTGGAGGACTATGTCATGGTAACGAAATGTTGATATAGTAAAGAATATTGTTGTTGCTTTCATTGGTTATCAGGGGTCTAGATATTCACATTATTGATTAAATTGTATTTTTGTGTTAAACTTACCATAGAATCAAAAAGATTTTTTCCTTCCACCAATGACTGTAAAAATTAGCTTCAGTAGAACCACTTACTGTCTCTATTTGTCTTGGACTATTTGGAATTTATGATTTCATACTCTAGATGTAGCGAAATAGAACAAGTGAGTTTTAAAGATTTTAAATGAATAATTTTTATTGTGTTTTGGCAAAATTACATTCCATTCATAAAATTATTATATGTTGAATGGCTATACTTACATAGTATAAAGAAAGTAAAAATACTGTTATGGTATGTTTCAAAATGTATTTTGTATTCTACAAAGTTAGCTCTTGAAATTGCTTTAATAGCAGGCTAAAAGTGATTTAATTGTCAGAAGAAACATGAAAATGCATTTTGCTTTTTCGTTACTCATTTTTATTCCCAAACTTACTGTTTAATTTACATTGAATTTTTTAATGCAAGTTCAAAGAAAAATACAGTAGTGTGCAATTGTTAGGGGTGTTTCAAGACAGTAGGTAGTCCAAGCCCTGCATTGTAGGCATGTAGGCTTGAAGTAAAAATTAATATTTAATTCGAATTCGAATTTTAACCCCAAAGGCTAAAGAAAAGAGCCAGGTAAAGAAAAGAAAGCCAAGTCTATGAAATCAGAGTATTTGTGCACAACTGCGAAGTGACTCAAGCAAGATGTTGAGTGAGATGTTGAGATGGTTGTTGGGAACTGAACAGCCTCTGAGACAGTGGTACACTGAACAGCAAGTTACAAAGTTAATATTGTTAGTTTCCAGAAATCAGCTTAATGTCAGTGAGTCAAACATCAGGAGATCTAATCCTTTTGTATAACTTCCTTAGTGGTTTTTTTGTGTACAAATTGAAGCCTGGAGGAGAACAGGTGTGTTGTTCAAATGGGACATAACTGTTTTTGAAGGTGATATTCACATGAAGACAGATGACTGCTGAGATTGATTAGTTGCCTTGATCTCGGCTGAAGAGAATAGTCTGGAGTCCCTTTTGTATTTTAGTAAGCAATATGCAGAAGAGGCGTTTTGAGTGAATTTGTTTTATAGTAAAAATTTATACAGCTAGACATGAGAATTAAAAGCGTGACTTCAAGCTATAAATGTTACATATGAGTCAAACTGAATTAGTAGTGTTCTTGTTGGTTGTATCTGGAAAAAGATTTTGTTTTATTTTCCTTTGGCTGTGATAGTTTGCTAATAAGCATTGAGCAGTTAGACATAAATAACTGAAAATCCCGAGGACTTGTGTTGCGGGCAGGTATTATTCTTCATCATTTGGTTCCATATGAATGGTTGGAGCTGAGCCTGACAACTAGGATTTTCTTGCAAAACCTCTGTGATCGGGCCATGGAGTTTAGAATCGTAGAAACATAATATCCTTCTTTAGCTGAATGGAAATAAGCTTCAATGGCCATTAAAACTAGGTTGTTTTTTGGCTTTATGGCTATCACAATATGTGTGCTAAGTCTGTGCAAGATTCTTGCTGTCATATATTGTTATTTAAAGTTGTGTTTTATAGGTAGGAATTTGTCCTTTGTGTCCTTCATATCCTGTGTGTCCTGTGCATGTTTGCTTATGCTTGCTAGCATTCTGTTCCCTTCTCTTGTGGAGTGGTTCAGAATTTTGAAAGCTCATCTGAGCTCTGTTGGTGTATTACTGACACACTGGTCTGCATGGTTTGGTTTTGTCAATTTGTTTTGTGTGCCTATTGACTACAGCAGTAGGAAGGAGATCTGTAATGTATTCTGGAAGTGAGAGGACTGAGAAAGCACGCTCACAGGGGTTGCATTTGATTGTATTCCAAGGAGGGTACTTAGGGATGTGGCTTAGTGGTGGATTTGGCAGTGTTAGGTTTATGGCTGGACTCAGTCTTAAAGGTCTTTTCTAACATAAATGATTTTATGTTTCTGTGATTGTACTTGAATAACTTCTTGCAGAGTCCTGTTAAATTCTGCCAAATCATAGGAAGGAACTGGGATAAGATTCCTTACTTGCTGTATCAAAAGTAGAGATGATTAGCAATGCCTGTAAAGATATAACCATGGCTAGAGGGAAGTCCGTATTAGCATTGTCAGTGTTACTTTGTGTTTAGTCTTGTGTACACAGTGATTCTGGAAAGACTGCAGAAAATTAGCTCATCTAATCAGAGCTAGAGATAGCTGTGTGCTTCCTGTTTAATTAAGCATCGTGAGATCAAATCAAAATTGTTTAAAGTTGTTTGCATCAGATAATGATTTTTATTAGGACTTAGATATAAATAATAGTATGAAATTGCTGTCATTAAAATAACATGCCATGTTGCATTTGCGGATGTTGCTGCCTGATATGATTAATAGTACAAGTTTTACAAAGCAGTTGATACCATTTCTGCTTTCCTGATGGATAAAAAATTCTGACTTTGCTGCAAAGAGATTTAGCAGTAACATCTACATTGTTCACAATCCTCACATAGATATGTGCAAGTTTGTAGGTATTCCTGCTCTAATCTCTTTACTAAACAAAAACATACAGACTTGTTCTGTGGCTGTTTCTCGTATGATTTGTTTTACTTTTGGTTCCAAATTAAATAAATGAAACACATAGTAATTCTGGTTGACACATAAGAAGTCAGATGATGAAAAATCAGATGCGAATATAAGATTAGATGTTCCACTTATTTCAGGAAACTAAGATGAAAGTAATTCTCTTTTCACCATTTCTGCCCATACGATATATATGTAATCATCACTGAAAAGGTACTGTTAACTTCCAGCTTTATATAAATGTAATAATAAATATATAAACATAAATATATAAATAAACATGCACACCCCTTCCAATGGTAGATGCTGCACCAGTTCCTTTTGGCAGGGGAATAATCTGTAACTTCACTTGGTACTGTTTTCCTTCAGTTTGATTTATAATTTGTTTTTTGACTGACACGTTGGAAGTTATGAGCACTGGAAGGAATAAAAACAAAGCAAACCCTTACTTTTTTACCTTTTACTTTTAAGAATTTATTTCACTTTAAACAATATTGCCTTACCTTTTAAACCCAAGGTGCTTACAGGTTTGTCAGTGAAGTTAAGGATGCTAAGGAGGAAATGTCTTTGGGACGTAATTATGTTTTAATTATGCCCTGTAGCTAATGTAGATGCATATTAAACTCAACCATATTTCTGTGTATTTCCCCCTGAAACTTTCTTTTCTCAAGCCTTAACTTAAAAATCAACATATCAGTGTCTCTCACAGTTATCTAAGCTTAGGAGTATTGACAAAAATCTGTTTCACTTTCATTTTATAACTTTTTTTCATAAGACAGTATTTTTGTTACAGAAACTTCTCATTAAAAAACCCACTAGTTTTTGTGTAGTAGATTCAAAGTCTTAAAGCAGTATTTCTTAAATGAAATGGACCTGGTATAAACGCATTATTCCTCAACCATATTTTTGTTTCATGGGTGTTATTCCAATGGACCCCAACTGAAGATGTGGTACTAGAAAGCATTGAAAGGTGTTAGGCTGTAATATACATGAAGGCTATAGTGTGTGCATAAATATTTGAGGAATCACAGTTATAAGTTATGGTAAAAATGTGTGCTCTTTCACTCCAAACTCAATCCCTTTTTCAGTTTTCCCAATTATTCTAGTTAATGCTGGAACTCTGCAGTGTTTGTTGTGATGCCAAAGTTATGGTGGCATTTGCCTATGATTATGCACTTTAAAGTGCTTTAATTTGTTCAGCATTTTTTTAACCTGTTAAAAATGTATGATTTTCAGTTTTCATCTTCTGAACTACATTGAAAGGGAAAATTTTGGGCAATCTTTCAGCCTGTGACATGTCTTAGGGATAGACAAGAGCTCTAGCTATAATCTCTCTTCCAGGACATTAACAGTGATGGCATAGTTTTAGTGGTGTTTAACTGTGCTAGCTACCATAAAAAGAAATAAGATCACTTTTTGTAGTTGTTACATATTAGACACAGAAATCTGTATTTAATAATCTAATGTATGAGCTGGTTGGTGATACGGTTCTTGCAGTGAAGAGAGTGAAAGCAATAATTATCTTTCCTGTACTGAAACTAATTTAGATCAGAATCTGCTCTCTTATTACTTGTTTTATTCTCAGCAACACACATTGCTGTAGATATTCCATGATGTAGTGTCTCTTTAGAACTGCATGTATAAAAATGAATGTTGAAGCCAGACCTTTAATTTTCTAAGATTCCTTTGGTAGTTTTGAACCACATGTCAGTCTTGCACTTCATTATCAGTGTAGATGGACTGTACTTGTCAGAAGAGGTTTCTGTTTTATTGGCCCTCGCAGCAGCAGCAAGAAAGTCATTCCATGGCATTTTAAGAAAAGTACTAGATGGATTTGCCTATCTGGCTGATAAATTTCTAAGTTTAGGGATTGTGAAGTATCTGAGTGTCACTAAATACAGCGCTTTTAGCAGACTCTTTTGGATACCTTCTTAACCATACAGCTCCCTCTAACCATCTGCTGAAAAATACCCGCGGCACGTTGCTGCACACACCACTGGTAGTGTATTTAAGCTCTTTGGCTGTTTACCCCAAGTTCTGAGACAGGGGTTAGCGGTTTTTGAGATGCAAATCTTTTCGTCCGTATCTTTTTATTACCTTCCAGGACAAGCTGAATGACACAGCAGGTCTCTTCCAGTTATGTTCCTGTGCTTTTTGAACAGAAAAGTTTTGATAGAAATTTTTAAAATCTTGATACTCCTAAGTGAAGTAGTACTTTAAAATTAATTTTATCAAACTTTAAGATATCCTGTAATTGTATGAACTGTTTTCAAAAACAAAACCCAGAATTCTGAATACTTTTGTTTGATAATGTCCATGTAATTGGTGTAACATCATATACCTGTCATATTCAGTGTATATTCAGCCAGTAAATCATTGCTGTATTTCATATTCAGTCATCCAGAAAAGCAGCATGTTGTATCAAATGTGCACTCTGCTGATATATCGCAATAGGCACGATGTAAATAAAAATGTACTTTTGCTTTCAGAATTGGTTGAACATTCTACCTCACGTCTTTGAGATCTGTTGAATCTCATGGATAAAGACAGAGCAGTTCTTCATACATTATTTGTTCTATGTGCAATTTATGTTTTGGAAATTTAATATATTGATTTAGGAAAAGGAAATGACTATGATAGGGCTTAAGTATTTCAACATTATAGAGGTTACTACTTCTTGAAAGAAGATTGGATTCTGATTTTGTATGAAATGTACAATGCTATTTAGCTGTGGTACTGAATTCCACATAATGTGGTATGTGCTAAGCTTTTACTGCTCCCTGCATCGCTTCTCAAGTCCACTCACAAAGGAGAAAAACAAAATGTCCCTCAAATATGGTTTATTTGTGGTTTTTTTGGGGTTTTGGATTTTTTTGTTTGTTTTCTGTTTCCCTGTTTTTCTTTTGGTCACCTGCTGTACATGTGGGAGTGGAAGAATGTGGTCTTTATGGCTTGGTTTTCCTGTTTAAATTCCAATTTATTTTCTTTTTCTATTTCATCTACTTAATGGAGTTGAATTTGGGGCATGAGAACTGGGGCAATACTAGTGAATGCTAACAAACTTTAAAAAAAAATAAATTACAGTAGTTGGGCTCCTTGTACTTTTTTTACCATAGTTATTTCCCTGTTTTTAGAAGTTTATAGCAGGCACTAAAAATGAGATGTGTGCTACTACTTCTGAGACAGTTCAGAGCGGTCTGATAGTAGAACTTCTTCATTCTTCTGTTCCCATTTTCCCTGCAAGTCAAATCATCTTTTAGTTTAAAAAAAAAAAAAAAAGATAGGAAAATAGTCTTGTGTGTTTTTGAAACAACCTTTCTTTTGTTGAGTGCAGAAAGGCTCTTGTCATAATTGCAGTCTAGAGTTGAAATATGTCTTTATTATAGTGCACTTTGCATAAGATAGAATATAAAATTTTCTTTATATGTAAGCAGTTCTCTTTATTATGACAGCAAGGGCTGATACCTGGTTTTCTGCACTTCTGTTTGATCATAACCTTAAAATGTGATTTTGTCTTTTATTGTCCTGTTAATAAATAAAAATATCTGATTTTATAGCAGAGCTTTTAGAGAGAATGCCAGTGATCTTGAGCCAAACTATGTTGTAAGGAGAGCTCCAATATCTAGTTTACTCTATGTTCAAAAGGGTTGACAAACATCAACTATCAATGTACTGTTTTGTGTTTTATTGTCTTGCTTTTGTCATTCTTTTATGACTGCCTCAAAAAAGTTAAGTGTATATGTTTCTGGAGTAGACATAAGGAATACTTATCAGCCTGAGGAAATTTAATTACTCTGTCTCCTTGTAATTTTATTTTAAGAATTATTTGATTTTTTTTCCAATGATCAATTTATCTAGAAAATAAATCAATTTGTTTTAATCTGTACTTACAATGAAGATTTGCTGACATCTTGAAACCTGTGATTGAGACTTAATATCCTTTTGTTCTGTCACTGATCCTTGTCCAAGAGGTTTAACCATATCTCAGTAAAAGGCAGGGTTTTTTTCCACAGTTGTATCAATTGTTGATAACTTTGTCACTTTGGTCAAAGGGATGTTTTTCAGTCTAAGTCACTGAATCTCTTTGAGTGATGCTGCCACGTTTAAAAATCTGAGGCTTAGGGTAAAATTCAAATAAAACTATAGAACATCGTGTGAGAGCATTCTGGAATAGGGAATTTATAGAGCTTGAATAAGCAGTAGGAAATTAGTTTTTGGACTTTGGGTCGCTGGCCAGTCTTCATCCATCTTCCCTGTGAATCTGTAATAGAGGGTGCTGTGGTACACATATAAGTATGGAATTCTCTCAGTTTTGATACAGAATTTCTTTTCTCCTTGATATACATTCTCTTTACACTAGGGTTATAAACTGCCATCATGACCGATAGAAATCTAACCTTTATAGTCAATAGTGTCTAGAGAATGATTTATTTAATGAGCCTCCAGGGCAAATGGAACTGCTCCCCAGACCCCTCTGATTGCATTGACCACCATTGATAATAATGGCAGATGTCTGGATTTAGATGTCTGGAGTGGAATCTTATTTCTGCGGATGCAGTTAGTTACTATTCTACTTCTCTTTAACTTTACTAGTCATCAAAATAAAAATAGAGATAGGCCCCCTACCCCCCCAAAATCACCCCCCCCCCCCCCAAACAAGCCACTAACTGTCCCATCAGTTCTTCCTCCCGGCTTCTGGTACACCTCCTCACTGGCAGAGCGTGGGAAACTGAGGAGTCCTTGACTCAGAGTAAGCACTAATTATAAACAACCAAAACATCAGTGTATTAACAACATCATTCTCACACTAAATCCAAAACATAGCACCGTACCAGCAACTTGAAAGAAAATTCCCAACTGAAACCATCAGAATAATTTAGATACAGAAAGAAATATTGCAATGTTTTGAAGTAGCTGATAAAATCTTTTGTAGGTGACCAAGCATGTGCCTAAGAAAAATCAAGTTGTTACAGAGATGGTTTTAAGATGTGTTGTGCTGATAATTTGATGCAGTGTCTTGAGGCAGAAGACAGCCTGCTGTGGTTTAGGTTTTACTTTTTCTTGGTTCAAAGTCTTGGTGCATGTAAATGTATGAAGAAATTGTGTACATAAATTGTATATTTAGCTAAATTATACTAAGGCAAGCTTAGACTGCTGTAAAAAAAGCGTACAGTATCAGATTTTTGCTAGTTCATCAGCCACACACTTTATGCTCATATGGGTAGTATACAAGGTGTTTGACTGATATAAAAAATTTCTGATTTTCTTATTGTAGATGAAACCATCTCCAGGGCTAAGTGGTTCTTGCCTCATGTAGTTTGGAAATCCTGGAACTGGAGGGCAAAAGGTTTTTTATACTGCTGAGAATTGGTATGTGCTGACTGCCACACAATGCAGTAGTTTTCCAGCTCGGTTTTAGCTGATATCTCTGATCTGTACCTTTGAGGTAGAAATTGGGCTACAGGATGGTAATTTAGGACAAATTTTTGTTGTTGGCAGATAGAGAAGCATTTATTTGTGCTCCTAAATACAACTGTGCTTGCAAAAAGATAATCTTAAATTGAGGTTATTTTAAGAATGAGCTTAAAGAAAGAAAAGTTCCTTGGATAAAGATATGCCAACTAAGCAGTGTCAACAGTAATGATTTGAGTGACTGCCTAGGAAGTGAATGAAAAAGAGAACCAATTATCTCAGCAGATACACGACTGTGTGTGATAAATTTATGAATTTGAAGCCGTTATCTATACAGGGTCTACAATTTTAGACAGGAAATTACCCAATGACTGTTTAAAAAAAGAAGTGTTAAGCCATTGCTTGTTTGAATTTTGCAGACTTGGAAATAATCAGGTGGTCAGCCAAGAAGCTAGACAAAGTTAGTGTGCCATTTTGCTTAGTTGATAGACTTTAAATAAATAAATTTTGCAGTACCGTAAGGAATAGATGCATAAAATCTTATGTGAATATATAAAAGTAGTCTTAACTGAATTATGAAAGTTTTGTGTAAGTGTGAACCTTAGCAAGCAGGGCTTGCAAGACCTGTCAGCAAATTTTTTTCCATCCTAATAGGCATGCTGAATATCAGATTTGATAACAAATTTTATGGGGCACCTAGTTCTATTTACAGATACTAATCTGCAAATATGGCAAGTGATATAAGGAAGGTGACTGTCAGTGGCTGGAGTGCCTGGGGAATGTAATTTCTTGTAGTTCTCTTTTGGAAGTGTATTCTGTCACATCAAACTGATAATTATGGGGCAGACACGACCCATGCTTTCCTGCTTTGTCCACTGAAAACTTTCCTTCAAAGGAGAACATACACCTGCCAAATGGTCCATTTGAGGTACATTGTCATTCCATATCTAAAGATCTCATATGCGTTTATATGATAAGAACTTGTTGAAAATAGGTTTTCCTGAAGCTACTATCTGGAACATAGTAATCTGGTATTAGGCTATACCAGTTGCAAATTTATAGCTTTTAGATATCTGTATCTATATCCTATAATTTATGACTTGTGTATCTTCTAGTGAGGGCTATCTAGTACAGTATGTGTGTCTTAACTAACATTTATTAGGCAAATTAATCTGCCTTACCCTGATACTCATGTGAATGTACCACATAAAAGCAAAATGTAAGTTCCTGGCTACAGTACAGTTATCTATACCAAGTGAGCTGTCTCCCAAGCCTCCTTGCTTCTGGCTTTGGACTACTGGTTTTGTCCCACTTGTCAGTACTAAGAGCTTTGTTTCTTATGGGGAGAAGTTGTTTAAGAAAGCCTCAGTGTCACCAGGATACCCAGTATCATCTTTAGTGTATTCAGTATCATTCAATGGACATGTCAGTTCATTACAACAAACTGGTGCATAAAACCTCAAAACTGCCTGCCTGTCTGGTCTGAAGTGCTCTGCTGATGATGTCTCGTGCATCCTACAGCCATGCCTGAAGGAAAGAGAAGTCCTTAAGAAACTTCGTCTTCAGTGATCAAGTTAAAGCTTGGAGAGTTGACTTGCAGTTTTTTAAAACAAAAATTCACACTGCTGCTAATGCCTAGACTTGCACATTCTAAGATCCAAGTGACAATTTTTGATAGGGCTGCCTTTGGCTCAGCTTCTTGGCTTCAGTGTGAATCAGATCATTGCTTAAACGAGACGTATTTCTTGATCTCCTTCTGCCTTGCCAAAGCCATGGCCCGTTCACCTCACACATAAATTATAAATGTGTTGCAGATTTTACAAAGCTCAGAGAGTTAAATAGAGGCAAAGTAAGTGAGATAGTCCTGATGTGGGTTTAGAGTTAAAAAGTTGCAGAGAATCCTTGCTGTCAAGTGTGACCAGCAGGAGGTCATCTCAATAATGTAATGATCTTGCTTCAATATTACTGTTTCATAGTAACTTTGGCAGTTTCTGTAGATATTTAGCACAGACTGTGGTGGGATGTGTAGAACATACCCAGCTTTTCGATGAATCAGTTTTTTGTTTTGTATTCTTTAGTTTTATCTCAATGGAAACTGTCACACAGAGTACAAGGGAAATGTACTTGCTCCTGCAGCATCCTTACTGTTTAGAAAGTTCATATCTGGGTTCGATAAGACCCTCAAAAGTTCTTAAAAAAAATCACCAAAATTTTTTGGTGATTCTTCACATCACTTAATTTGAGTCTGACGTTTTACAGGTTGTTGCTGTAATGCCCTTTTAGTAGATTGCAGTTAGTATAGATGGTAGTAGTAGTTTTACAGGTTTTTAAGATGTTTCTCTAAAACAGGTTAAAACCAAGCAATTTATAAGCAGTTAGAATGACCCTGCAAACATCTACATGCATGATATGTGCCGTGTACAATTTATTTTTTTCAAGGAACTTAAATTGAGCCACTTCAATTTGGGGTGTTAGAATAAATAGAAAGGAACAGATCCCTCTGCCTTCTTGTTTCTGCAGATTTCAAACATGTCTAATTTTACCTTGGTGCTTATTCTAGCAAAAGGGGTTGCTCCTTGTGTTTTTTTTTCCTTTATGCACATCCTAGAATAATGGTATTAGGAAAGAATGAGGCTGCCCATGGAGTTCGTTCCCTAGCGTACAGAGAAAGCTGTTCTGCAGGATGTGTTTTCTGTAATGAAATGCCACAATTCATGGTTTCTTCCCGCTGAGGATGACCACACAGCCTGTCAGATAGTGGCCCTGCTAAAATCCCGTTTCCTTGATCAATGATGGGAAAAGCTGAATCACAAGGGTGAGAGAGCTCTCAGAGAAGCATGTAACTGCACATGTGCCAACTTGCACCACACAGCTGTTATTCTCTGCCATCTGCCACTGCAAAAACTCTTGAGAACCAAACAGGATTACAAGAAAGCAATGA
The DNA here is from genome assembly GCA_013397055.1 of Pachycephala philippinensis. NCBI lineage: Eukaryota > Metazoa > Chordata > Aves > Passeriformes > Pachycephala > Pachycephala philippinensis. The sequence continues at coordinate 244,339 of VWZT01001854.1, read as the reverse complement.
GAAAAAATCCAGCCTGTCCCAAGGCCGTGTTGTGTTATTATGCTGTTGTTTCTATTTACTGCAAGAGCTGCTTCTCAGCATAAAGTAATGAGTTAAGTACTAAAAGTAATTTCTGTGGGCATTAAGGCAAGTGATGTGAGAAGTACAGCTCAAGATTTTAGTATACAGAACTGTTAAAGAGGGGTGTTAATTTTCTAGGAAACTAAGCAGTGCATCCTGAAGCGTTCACAATTTGCTTTACCCTTGACAAAAAATAATTTAGTCTAACTTAATTGCTTGCTCAAATATCCTTTGTTAAGAAGATGAATTGTGCTTTAATTTATCTTTTGAAAAGGAGGAAAGATTCCAGAGCTTCTGGGTAGAAGAACAGTTGGCTACAGGATCACAGATTCCATCTTCAGTTTAACAGGTTCATGCAGAGATTGGAAATTAAAATGCACACATCTTTGTGTTTGATCTTCGCTGTTTTTCAGGAGTAACCAGTCCATTTGCAGCTCCAACAGGGGCAGCAGCAGGACTTGGCCAGCAGCTGCTGGGGCCCTGCGAAGGGCTGGGGAGCTGTTCCCTGGCCCTTCCGAGTGTGTGTGCACACCTAGAGAATTCTTTCTAATAGCGAGGTAGTAATCCTGACTCTGTTGCTAGAAAAAGTAGTGTTCATTTGCTATTCAACCAACCAGTTCTTTTATCTCCTGAGCAGAAAGCCTGACTAGATAGGAAGGAGTATTCCCACCTGCTTGATCCTGCCTGTGGCTATGCTGGAAAACAAAATGCTGTTTCCTCTTTTTTCTTCCCCTTCCCGCTTTTTAAAAAGTCTTTTAAAGTAGAGTAAAGTCACTTTGTCAAATGCACAGTATGGATTAATTAGTCAATGTTTATCCAGAGCTTTGGATGTCTTAAGCCTTATTAGGGATGAGTGCTGAATTTCAGTCTTCTTCATGCATTGACTTGATTATGAGCAGCATCTTGATGCAGAAGTTTTTTTTTACTGTTTGAGTCAGGTACAATTTAGGATTTTATTCTCAAAGTTTGTGTATATTTCTATACACATTTATCATGTATATTTGCATATTATGTTATAGAGTTTCAAGTAACTATATTTTCAAAAATACTGAAGTGTTTTATATGAAGAAAAATACATGTATGTTTCTATTTTGTTTTTGTCATCTTTAGGCCAGTCAAGAGATTTCATAGGTATATGAATATTCTGAAGCACTATTTGGACATCCACAGGCCAAATAAGGAACTACTTTTATCAGTAGAAATGAGAATATCCTTGCAGTAGTAGTGTTAGCAGTTGTATGTTTGAATGATTTTTCTTAAATATATTACATTGTCTTCTATTAGTAACATACCAGAGTCAGAGTAAAAAATTAATTTAAAGTGGTTTTTGAGAAGAAAACTTAAATTCTTATGGGAATTCTCTATATTTAGATGCAGAATTTGAGATTAATGCTATAATTTTGAATTGAGCAAGAGCAGAGTTGTTCCTTTTATGTATTGTCATAGCTCATTTTTGAGGCGAAGAGAGACTGAAGAGGTGTACTTCTAAATATTATACTTCATTATTTTGTCATATTTGTGGTTTTTAGAACTAGAAGTATGGTATTAGGACAAATGTTCCTTGATATCTTATAGTAGCTAATGCAATTTAATGGAATCTCTGTATTAAGTAATCTGATTCTACTACGGATTTTATGTCACCTATTACCCTGTAAAAAATGACGTGAAGTCGTGTAATTGAATGGTCTCCGTAGGACTTACCTAAAATGATGTATTGATACCTTTGTGCTCAGCTGTCAAGATAAATGTTTGATTACATCTATATTACTTTAGAAGATTTAATTTTTTTGGAGGAGTTGATAGTCTGTTGGTAGACAAAAGAGAAAATCTTTTTTATACAAGCAAAGTATACTTCATTTTAGAATCTGAAGAATTGAACTTCAGTGCTGAAGCAAAGTATAGGTGTAACATTATACCTTGGGAGAACAAGAATGTGAACCTGAGTAAAGAAATCTCTATTTCTATTCTTTTTTTCCCTAATCAGGCAATCAATTTATGGACATTTGTGAAAGATTTTAAGTTACCGTGTTTTCTCCATTTTCTTATATTGTGGAGTTCAAAATTTTGATCTTTATATCATCTTATCTTTAAAGCCATTACAGAATCAGCTAAAAAGACCTTAAATGAATGCAGTTACTCACTTCTCTTGTGATGTGTCTGTAAAACATGTATATGTACAAATGCAAGTTCGTGTAATACAAAACCCAAAGCTAGCAGTAAGCAAATAGGTTTTTATTTTCCTCAGTTTGAGTATGTTTGGAAAATTTATTTTGTTATTCAATATTTCTATTTGCAGAGCAGATAGAATTACTGACCCAATATCTTCTGTTTTTATTCAGTTTGACAAAGGATATGCTTACAGCATTCGCCACAACTATGGGAAAGAAGGAAAGAGGACTGATTATACCCCATACAGCTGCATGAAGATTATCATGTCCAATCCACCAAGTCAGGGGGATTATCATGGTGAGTTCCTTAAGGGGAAAAACCCCAAGAGTTTACAAACAACAGAATCCCTTGGCTAGAGAAGTTATTCCGTCCTCTCGTCTCTTAAATTATATATTTAATTTCCAGACCATAGTGTTCTTAAGCTGTTCCCTTTAGATCAGACTTGATAACTGCTGTTTTTATGTATGTTGTGTCATGCAGTTCAAGGAGACTTTAAGATGCTTTAAGAAATGACCAATTAGAGGTGTTCTGAGATATTAATTCAATCGTACAGGAAGTCTGAAAATTGCTAGGGTATTTTAAGAACTCCTACAGCTGTATGACTAAACATGGAAAGCCTGCACTGGCTTCACTGTTGTTATGCTAGTACCAAGTCATTCATTCAGTTGTGTCTCAAAACTCACTTTGGGACAAAAAAATTCCACTGTTACTTAGGTGGTGGAACTTTATAAGGTACTTAAAAAGTGATATTTTTACAACAGACTATGCTTTTAAAGACCAGTTGTCTCTCATTACTTATATTTTCTTGAGTTTTTTCCACAGCTGTTAAATGTACCAACACTGTCATTGTTATTAAGGAACTAACTTGAACTCTTTTCCTGTCAGTGAATGAGAATTGTGGCCTGTTTATGGTGGGATATTTTATGTGACTCTTGAGCCTGTGGTGCCCTGATAACTCTGCAGTAGAGTAATTATTTAAAGAAAAAAAAAAAGTAACCAATTGTACACATGGGTAATTAACTTTCCTATTAATAAGCTGTTAGACAATTAGGAACAGCTTAGCTGGTCTCTTGAGTGCCTTACTGCACTAACTCCTGAGTAAACAGCCTTGTTTGTGAGCTTGCTTATTTTTTACTGTCAGGGTGCCCATTCCGCCACAGTGATCCCGAGCTACTGAAGCAAAAGCTGCAGTCATACAAGATCCCTCCCAGTGGAATAACTCAGGTAAGCCATATTTTGCTTGGCACTTTCATTAATAAGGCACTGCTTTTCAATTTTACTTTCTATTCGTGTAGGAATGCTGTATGCAATTTGTCAGTGTGTATTGTGAAATATTTCTTCTTATAAAAGGTATATACCAGAATTTTGGCTTTCTGGCTGCAGTGCTCCCTCTGATGTGATGATTATTGTCACCACCTTTTATTGTGTAATATTATGAGTAGGTTATTACTATAGTGGGTACAATCCAGATTTTTTTTATACTTTGTTTTACTGCACTATGATTAGAAAAGAAGTTTAAATGAATCTGGCAGTGTTTTAGAGAATTTATTTTTATTCTTGCAGTGACTTGTGAATGACTACTGTTTGTCAGTACACAAATGTAATTCTTTTCTATAAAAAACTTCTAAAACCCATACATTCCTCATTATCTGTTGTGCTAACTTCCTCTGAACAACAAAAGCACATAAAACACGAAATGAAATCAAGCGGACATTTTTATCAGCTTTTAAAAAATGTAAATTACATTGAAAATCTATCTTATATAGCAAAAACAATGTAGGAATTGGAACTTCGAGATGTGTCCTGAAGAACTGTGACTCCCGCTGCTTGCTCTAGCAAGAGCTTAAGGCAGTAAGAGGCTGTCATCATTTTCATTGAGTGAACATGTACTGGTGATATTTAAGTTGAGACCAACCAGTTCTGTATATTAACTGCCTGGAACCTGCTTTAGGTCCATGGGAAAAACCTGCTTTAAGTTGTCTTTAGTTCATATGGAATGTCACCATTGCTTGTCAGGCATCAACAAACTGTTGTACTAGATAGAAAAGAATGTAAAAGCTCCACTTAAAGCAGTCTCCCTTGGAAGGATTAATTAAGATACAAGTTTAAAGAGAATAGTTTTAAAGAGTTTATTGTTCACTCATAGTAATTCCTGACAAATTCTTGAAATACCCATTATTTTCTTTTTCCTAGGAGTGTTTTTTTTCCTTTTTCTTTTTTTTTCCCTATTTTCTCCTGGTTCATATCAATAAGCATGCATATATCTGACAGGCCCTAGAGTTACTTTCCTTTGAGTTTTCTTCCTTATATATGCATCAAGAATTGATGCTGGTCTGGGATTTTTATCCTGCTAATCATTGGAAAGATTGGTGAGGATTTACTGGCTTAGATGCCTTGCTGTATGTGTGGGTAGGATTTAGTAGAGGTTATTTCTTCAGCGAATTTGCACACTAAGGCAGTATCTTTATATTTAATGTAGGCCCTTATTTAATGTGAATTGTGATTTTATTTTTGTGTGTGTATGTCTTTAGGTTTTTTGTTTGTTTTTTTGTAAAGTAGAATTTGGATTCACTAGGAGTCTTAAATTTTCTTACCAAAAGTGACTAAGAAGAACTGTCTCCTTGAACTTCTTTGCCCAGAAATGGACGCTGTCCTGTCCATGCCTTTTGTGGTGTTAAAGTGCATTTAGGGTAAAGGGCTCTTCAGTGTCTACTCCTAGTGTTAAACCAAAAAAAGCACAAAATGATACACCCTCCATGCAAACCTAATAAAAATAAAATCAAATATTGGCTGTGCCTGGGTTCTCAGAAATGAATCTATTACATCAGACAGTCTTTGACTTATCCATTAGGAGAAGAGGAAGAAAATTATTTCCCATCTGTGTCCAAGTTGTCGTTATTGCTACCCCTCCTTTTTGCCCCGTTTTCATGGTCCAGTAATGTTTGTGTGACTAATAATAGTTCAGGATCCTTCAGTCCAGACTGTGGCTTTTAAGAGTCTTCTCTGATTTTGATGATAGTTGCTGAGTATCAGAAATGTTTTTTTATCCTTTAGTTCTGTGAATAGATATTAGAGGTGGATGGTTTACCATTCAATGGTCTCATGTAACTCCAGTAGCTTGGTCTCAAGGTTGACATTCACTCACACCATACCCTTTGACTTGTAGACTTCCTGTTAACTCCAGGTCCAACGAGAGCTCCCTTACAAATTGGTAGATACCTGTTTTTAATGAATGGTTCAGAGCTTGACCTTTCACCTATGTATTTTAATAAATGGCATGTTTTTTCTGGGCCTCTTACACTTCTTGCTTGCTCTGTTCCACAATTCTGGGAATGATGCATAGTTTTTCAAACATCTATTTGGAATTTAGCTATGCACTTAGGAATTGGTCCCCCACTGGGATTTTCATCTTTTGGTTTAGAGTACTCACATGTTTGTGGGCTTGGAGAGAAGACAAGCCCCTTCCTTGTCTTAGAAGCTTGTTCCTCAAGGCTATTATGTGAGCTGCAAAGTTAGCTAGTGTCCAGCCCTAAGGCTGTGGTTTTACCCAAGATGCTCAGTTTTCTAGTGTTGTTCTCAGCCTTCTGTTCCTAGGGCTGTCCATACTCTTGAAGGCACCCTTTCCTTTAAGGTTCAGAAGATTTTTCTGAGTTTTTCCAATACAGATAAAACATTTGACTGGTGTGTGGTAGGAGCAAACCCCATCCTAAAGGGCTTTTCGCAAGACTTGGGGTGAAAAGGGAAAGCTGGACCTTGTGGTGATGGTACAGAGCAAATGCTGCCAGACCTCACGTGACTTCAGTAGTCTGTCTGAGCATTAGACTGTTTCATTGCAATCATTTTGTAGTACTGTCAGTAATGAAAAAAGTGATCAAAGCATTTGAATATGTGAATCTGCTTGCTATGAAGTATCTGGATCCAACCTGTTGTTCCAGTCTAGATTTTCTGAGGCTGTATCTTTTCTAGGATTGTGTCTGCGGAAGTAATCGTCTCAAAGTAATGCAGCAGATGACTTACAGGTCTTACCTAGTTATCACAGTGCTTAAAGCAGAGAACTAATCCTGATGTTTATTCCAAGAACTGAATTATTTAACTTGTATTTATTTCACATTTCCTTAGGCTAGTCTGTATCTTTATTTGTGATAGTAGCTTTTTTTGTTTGTTTTAAAAACGCATCTTGGAGAAAGAAGCATTAGCTGAGCATCTAATGTGTGAATGTGTAAGTGTGTAGCATTTGAATTTATAGTATATAAGTTTTCATTTCTCTCTCTGGTATACTGCTAATTAGGTAAAATCTTAATGAAATCGGGTTTGCTAACAGCTAATCAATTTGAAGAATATAAAGATTAAAGTATACGTTAAGATATGTTTTTACGTATGAGACGTTGAACAAATGCATGTAGTGACAGAACAAGGGGGAATGACTTCAAACTGAAAGAGGGGAGGTTTAGATGACATATAAGGGAGAAATTCTTTACTGGGAGGGTGGTGAGGCACTGGAGTGAGTTGTCCAAAGAAGGTGTAGGTGTCCCATCCCTGGAAGTGTTCAAGACCAGGCTGGATGGGACATTGAGCAATCTGGTCTAGTGAAAGGTGTCTCCATCCATGGCAGGCATGTTGGAACTAGATGATCTTTAAGGTCCCTTCCAACTCAAACCATTTTATGATTCTGTGATAAATGCATCTGTTGTGGTGTTGTACTAAATGCACTGTAATGTATTGCCTGCACATCTCACATACAGGGAGATAGAAATGACAGGCTTTGAATTCGTTATTTCAAAATATCTATTGTTTGTTTCAGGAAGTTTTCTTGGAGAAATTACCTCTTTCCCAAATCATGTTAATCACAATAGCAAAAGCAAAAAGTGGTAAAAATTTCTGGTTCTACAAACAGGAGAAACAGAGTCTAGACTAATTCCTTTTCCTTTTCTATTAGGAGTAAAAGCATTTCTTTAGGGAAAAATGCTTATGTATGTATGTATGTAAATGAACAGCAGATAACTTCAGAAGAAGGTTTGTTCTTTCTAGTAGAATTTTTCTCTTAATTTAAAAATCTTTTTCTTTTCCTGTAACTGGGTTAAATTAAAGCTTTTGAATAAGTCACTCACTGAACTTCTTCAACAGATTTAGTGTTTTGGTGGGTTGGAGATTCTTCACAGAGATGGAAATAGATAAGCCAGTCTCTGCTTAGGCCTCTGATATGGCTATATGTTTCTATGAATGAAAAAAAATCCCGTCAAAATGCTGGACAAAAAACTGCCAAACCTGAAAAAAAACCCACCCCAAGACCACCACAGTGAAAAACCCCCCACACTCTCCCTGTTGATCTAATATTTTAAAAGTTTTAGATTATTACTGTCTGTAAAAATATTTTCCCTTGCAGCTAAAGCAACTTTCCTGGGAAAGTTAGAAATTAGTCATAAATAACTGAGTCTCTAGTAGGAAGATTTTCATGGTAAGTTAATTCCACAATGTAAAAAAACCCAAAACCAAACTAACTTTGAGTAAGTTGAAAATAACAGTGGATAATTATAGAGCCCCAACTATCCTGCTATGCAACATCTTTACTTTGAGTGCTGAGGATCTATAAAAGCAGGTGGCTGTATACAGCTGCCAAACATCATCTCAGCCTCATTAGCAGTCAGTAGAGCAACTTCAGAAAAGCAAGTTGCAGATGGCAGTGAAGAAAAAGGCACATAAGGACTAACAGGAAAAGTCCTTGAGTATGTACCTTTGCTTACATAATAAAGCAATGCAGTGTAAATGTCTTAATATATGTAGAGGCAAAAGATTGCTGCTGGGAATTAAGCTTTGAGTGGAGGTCTGTTTCTGGGAAATACTAGGGAAAAACAGCTGCAAGCTTGCTTTCATTATGGACACAAATGTAATAGAAAAGATAATATTTATTATGGATGGTAAATCTTTTTTATTTTAGTAGAGGATTGTTAGTTTCTCTCACACAGAGGACTCCTTTCTAGCTGGGCTACATTCTATTGCAGTGTTTAACCTTTTTTGTTTCCTCTCTCAGCAACTTGTTCCCTGATAAAGCAAGTTAATCTACTAAAGCTGTTCTTCTTTAAATATGTTAAATGTGCCCCTTATTCCTCCTCCCTTTCACGTATGCAGAAGGTGACCCTGATCCCCCATGATGTGGACAGTTTAAACCTACATATGTACTAACTATCAGGCTTAATGTTTGTCTGCCTTGTGGCTGCCTCTTGGAATGAGTAGGAGCTGAATTATAAAGCTGACTGCTTTTTTTTCTTTTTTCTGGATGAGCAACAAATATTGGTCTGGCTTTTCTAGCCAACCACAGCTTTTAATCAGCATTTAGCTTTTTCATCACTGCTTGTCAAATTTGGCTGAAATCGGCCAGCCCTTCCAAGCTGAGGAGGTCACATGGTGTAAAGGAGCAGGAGTAAAATGATGACTACCAGTACAATCATGTACTTTGATAAATTTAACAAACTGGGTGAAACTCTCTGGAATGTTCTGGTGAGCATCTGCTCCCTGGAGCACTCTATCAATGTCAGGAAGAGAAGCAGCATGAACACCTAGTTACCAAAGTTCACTGGAGAACGCTGGTATGGGCTCCTCTAACAGCTCTTCTGCAAGATATGTCTTCATAGCAGAACACCGGAAAAATCTGTGTTGTGACCTAAGAGTAGCCTGTAAGAGATCTGATAGGGATTTTCAAGGGAGTGGGACACAGTAGTTCCATGGTGAGATGACAGTGTAGCTGGGCAAGGAAGACTGAGATGTTGTGAAATAATATGGTTGCTCTTTTAAGAATTAAAGGCTAGCTCTGATAACGTGACCCTTATAGCTTTCATGTGTCAGCGGCATTGATTCAATGAAGTCCTCATCTCCACCTTAAAGGTGGGTCAAGTTTTTGCTAAGGATGGGCTTGATTTCCAAACAGTTTGCTCAAAACTGGAATTTATTTGTAAGTGCCCCTTTATTCTGTTGTGGTCTGTGCAGTGTGGGTCAGCAATCCCTCATCTGGTATCTGCCACTTGAAGTTACCATTTTCCTGCTGAACAGTCAGAGAAGATAGCAGCAGCTCGATCTGTCATCCTCTCAGTTCTTGTGAATTAATTAATTAAAAGCTAGCTTTGGTAATCCTTGTCTTTTCTGCTTTTCAGGGTAGTTGAACAATGGCATCATTGATACAAAAAGCATCTCTAACTGTGGTCTGCAATTCAAAAGTTAAACAAGCTGTGGAATGTCTCCTAGACTCTTAACTGATCATCTGTTTTAAAAAGTTTGCTGAAGTTATAACAGAGCCTTGGTGCTTTTAATCTTTTGGGGTTCATGCTAAGAATTTGTCCATACCTGAGTTTATTTGCTCACTTAAGTTTCTGAGATTTAGAATGTATTTACACCTAAATTTAGAAAACTTATTATTTGTATAATTTTATTACATGTAATCTTGATTAAACAAAGAAGAATTTCGAGAAAACCTTAAGTATTTATGAACTAGATTGAATTAGCTGACTTACTTCAACTGGAAAATTCAGGTTAGACAGGTCTGAATGCTACAGAATATCATGAATGTTTCTTTTAACTAACCAGCAGACACATAGGTCTTCTGATAATTACTTCATATTAGGTGAAAAATACTTTTTAAGAAAGTATATACATATAACATGGTTAGATTTTCTTTAAAATAGAGATGGCTCTTTTGCAGGGCATAGATTATATTGTAAGGAACAAACAAGAAAATGTGAGGCAATATGAAATGGAAGTGTTTACAATGGATGAGTTTTTTCAGTCCTTAACTACTAATTTATTCAGTCAATTTCAAGGAGAGAGGAGAAGAAAACCAGAAATAATGCATGTACACAGAGAGTGCCAGATTTCAGACTTCATTGCCTAGTTGGCCTTGGCCTTTCTCTTTTACAGAACGTTTAACAGGAGGTGGCAAGAGGGATAGAAATGTAATCAGTTGGGCTATTACAGAGAAATAATGGGACTAAATACTTTCCTGGCAGTGTGTTGCTGTTTTTATCCATTCAGCAAATGTAATTTATTTATATATCTGTCAATAAATACACGGCAGCATCCGATAATGAGTACAGCAGGGATTTAAGCTGTATATTGCTGTGTTTGACACAAAGGTCAACCTTGGGAAATGGCTTGAAATTAACATTTCTTGAAAACTATTTTTCCTTCCGCTGAGGCTATCTCTTAATTCCAGCAATTTTCTCTGTTTGATAAGCAGAGAGAGCATACATTTTGATTATATAAGGGAGGGAGGAGGTAATGAAACTTTAAAATATTTCAACCAGCATTGCATTCTGGTGATAAGAATGGGACTTTATGCAGCACAGAAGAGATTACCTGAAGTAGAATTGGAAAGCAAATTGTATTTACAAAAGATGGCATGATTTTCCTAATACATGTTCAAAACAGCCTATTCACTCACATATTCTGCTGAGCTTGACTAGAAATAGCTTCATTTCAAAAAGGACAAATCTGATTGAAGGTAAAAGCATTCCCCTCTCACAGATACTTGTCTAAAGGATTTGCATTAAATTTTCTTGATGGGAGCACAGTAGTATTTTACTGTGCATCTCCATGAACTGGTAATGTGGAAAATAAAATTACAAATCGTGTCCTTGATTGCTTCATGCTTCAACCACTTGAATTACTAGATTTATGTCTGCAATTATGGAGGAGATGTTGCAATATGATAGTTTGACAATAACTGTCACAATTATATTACCAAAATATAGATTCAACTTAGTCTTGAAGTTAAGAGTATTGAAATTACATTTTAAGGGTCGGGCATACCTTCCTGTGGCTTTATCTTGTTTTTAATGTAGCCAGGGCATTTTTAAATGTTGTCAGTTATTAGCAGGACACACAGATGTCAATGAGGTGTTGCACAAGGCTGTTGTGGAATTCTATGGATACGAAAAAAGCCTCAGCAGGGAATTTCTTCAGCCCTTTGCAGCATTTTGTGAGAGCTCTGTGTTTCCCATGCAAAATATTTAAAACAATGTCACAGTTTTGTAAACTTTTACACCTGCAAGCTGTTTTGCAAGTATTGTTATGGTTCTAGCTAGAAAAATATTTAGAAATGGTTCAGAATTTGGCCAATCACCTCAAGGGATGGATGGCCAAGGGACCAATTACCTTATGCCATTTAGCACACTTCTGTGTATCAACATATAAAATCTGCTCAATTTTACCATTAAACTTCTTCCTTCTGTTAATCTTTGGCGCTTGGACTGTGTCGTTCTTTACCTGCCCACAGTGCAACAGCAACAGAATTCCTGGTTGTTGAGAGTATCAATAAGATGTATGTGTGCTGCTTGTGACTCTGTCCCGTTCCTCTCCCTGTGTGTAGGTCCTGGAGCTGGTGAAGGGCATGCATTACCAGCTGGCCTGTCAGAAGTACTTCGAGTTGACGCATGATGTGAGTAGCTCCTATTCTTTGTTCAGCTGCTATCACCGACTTTGTCTTTGCAGAAGGCCTTGGAACTCATCAATGAAGCCCAGAGACTATTTGCTGTTTGCATGTCCAGCATTAGCTGTTTTGCCTTGTTAGTTTTCTCTTCAGCAATTCGAAATACTCTTTTGTAATTTTCTGCATTTACATATTGATTTTATTAATATGCTCAACATTACAAAATGTAAAATGTTATGCTAACTTTCTGAAAAATTCAATATTGTGGAATCTTATCTATTTCAAGTCATTTAGCTTTTTCAATATCCTGATTTTAATCAAATTCATAGGCTTTAATGCATTGTGCAAGTTTGATTTGTTTAGATACACCTTAAAAAGTAAACAGAGAGGATCTAAAACCTCTTAATTTAATCTCCCAGCATTTGCATGGTTCTTATTGTTAAGTTCTACTTGGTATTTTTTCACATTTGTAGTCATGCGTGATTATTTTTTAAATCAAGATGAACATTCTCAGAGCTTTCCCATTTGCTTAATTGTAAGCAAAGTTATCTTACAATTTTCCCAAAAAAAATTTAAGATAACAAATGGCCACACTCCATCTCCTGTGTGATTTCTTGATTCAAAGAACCAGCTGGTTCAAGATTCTTTGTCATCAAAAAAACCCCAGAGAAGCACAGCTGTTCTTATAGCTTTGTTCTTGTCACAAACCAAAAAATAAAAACACCCCTTTCAAACAGCAGTCTATAGAACAGCCTTACTAAGGGTATGGATGAGGATTAGATGACCCACCCAGAGGCATTTACCACTGACTTTTTTGTTCTTACTGGTTTTCACAATTGATTTAAGTGGAACTGTTTGTCTTCACACATTTCCAGCAGTCATATGTATGAATGTGTAGCAAAGGTGTACCCTGAGCCTGTGTCCAGTGTTGTTTTGACAGCTGTATTTTGAGAGGAACACTTAGTCTTACAGTCTTAGAAAATGTGAAAACAAGTCTAATAATCTGGAAGGAAATTCAAAATAATGTACAATTTTAAATTTAGGTAACACTTGCTCTTGTGTAAGCTCATGTCAGTAGAAATAATATTTTCCCAAGATGACTATAGACCCCAAGGTCAACATTCATCAAAAGATAAATCAGTACTGTGCATTTTAGGGAAGCTGTCTTTCCATTCTTTTATAGGAAATTCTAGAAAAGCATTATTTTTTATCAATTTTGTGATAATATAAATATCTGTCTTTGCTGCTTGCACTCACAATCATCTTTCTGCTTTGCTCGTGATATTTCAGTGAGAGAAAGCAGAATACACAGACACTGTAGTTTGAATGGCACGTGCTTATAATGGCAATTTTTTAAACAGAATTTAGCTGCTCAACTTGTTAGCAGCCTGCTTGGACTGATTTTTCTATTCTGCAGCTATATGCTTTATTAGTTTTTAATTTTTTTCTATGGGTGGTAAAAGATGTGTCTTGAAGCTGGTGACCTTGGTTTTCAATCAAACCTTTGCTTTCCTGTATAGCACTAGCAGAGTTTTTCAGCGAAGGAAATTTCAGAAGAATCAATTAGCATAACATTGATTGTTTCTTTGAGCAGAAGAACAATCTTAAGTAAAATTTTCATAGAAATAGTGGACTTGCTGATATGGAGAATTTTAACTTAAATTATGTAAAAATTTTACCACGAAAGTGTTTGTTAGTGTTGGGAAGAGCTGTTTGTGTTGCCTGCAATTCTTAAAAGTTACCGTGTGTATGTGGGTTAGATCAACTATGAATGACTTTGTAACAGAGACTTGTTTAAGATTTTATTTCTCTGAGTTCACAGGGTCAGCTTCACTAGTCTGGTGCCTGGCACTAAGACTATGCCAATACAAGCAGCTGGATTAGAGAGAATGTTTAGATACATTTTTTGGGGGTGGGTGATGGGGGTTGTGTCCTTGCACTTCAGTGCTACTGGTTCAAATAGCACAGGCTAACAAAAAGCTGATGCTCTGTGTACTCCGTGTAACCGAGGCTTATTAACTTCGATGCTACGCCTCTCCTGAACTTTGGTTTCACTATTTCACAACCACAGAACAAAAGCAGGCGTAATTTGCGTGGTCCAGTGCATGGTCTTCAGGCAGGAACTAATATACATGTAGGCAATTCATTAACTCTTCAGTGGGTGTGAGAAAGGAAAGCTGTAGCACCGTGATTGCTCCACGTGGTTTTTCTGTAACATCAGCTGTAGCTTTATCAGTTGTCATTTTAAAAATTCATGGTTAAACCCCAAAGCTGTTACAGCTGCAAAATGATTATTTCAGGATTTTCAAAACAATATTTGCTATAGCAGGAATACTAAACTGGAGTTTGTGTGAGAGTGTGTGCAAAATGTCCTGAATCCAAAAAAAGTCCTGTGTTAGTATCACCTACTTAGATGGATTATACAGTTGTGTCTGAAGTGGCAGGTCTTTTTGCCTGGTTAAAAGCTTAAAGTTTTAAAGCTTTTGCATGTAAAAAGCTTAAAGTTTTGACTGCACAGAAAGTACATTTTTCTTTGGGTATGGTGGATTCCAGATAGATTTACAGGTGTGAATTGGCAAAGCTGTTAGAGAAATCTACTGTCTCTATTTCTCGTAGTAAGTCTCAGCTAACTTACAACTAAGTTAATTATGAAGTTTTTAAAATTAATGTGCTTTGATCTGTATTACTTAAAAACATTGCAAAACTTACATAAAGTAATATGAGCAATCTAATGTAAAAAAGACTTCCATTTTTGTGTTCAAGTTTCTTGTGAATTTCCAGCCAGAGCAGAGTATTTTATTCTGAGAAATGCTCACTGAACCCTGTTGAAGATTAGAGAACAGAATTCTTTCTATGTCACTGTATCACAAATGAAGATGATGAACAAATCTTCCCCTTTCTCTTTTTAGGCTCTCACAAAAAGGTGATGGTTTGAATGGACAGAATTCTTTTAATTAGGAGTTGTCTAAGCTTCATCTGGTAGAGTTTTATTTTAGTAGCATTCAAGTTTGAAAAGGAAAAAAGGTACATGGAATTATACAACAATTTTAACTAACAACCTGTAAATACCATTTAAAAACCCACAAATTAAAACCCACAAATACCATCAATCACCTCTCAAAACATGGTTGTAGGCTCTATTCATACAGTGAGCTGCTTCTACAGCTTATTCCAATCTGTTGGGGAGAGAAGAGTTTAGAATAAAATTGGGAGTTACAATGTGACTCTTAAATTGGTCTGAAGAAAACTGAGACTTTAAGATTAAAAAAACCAGACCTAATTAAGAGCTTCTACTAGGAAAGCCAGTTTTTCACTATATCACTTCTTTTTAAGCCTTTTTCGTGTAAAGAAGTAATTTAGTTCCCATGTAATGAAAATTGGAGCATGGATGAAAGCTGGCTGGATGAAACTTATCCAGATAAGACTAAAATGAAATTCAGTGATGACTTTGGGTTAGGTTTTTTGATTTTTTTTTTCTTTATGGCTTTGAGTACCAAATTAGAGTGCTAGGACTGTTACTTACTTTTAAGATTTTTCAAGCAAGGTCACTGACTACAGTTGCTAATTCGTGTCTGAATTAGATTTTGTTATCCATGTCGCCATTTTCTAATGGAGCTAAGCTAGGCAGTGGTAATGCATTTAATCAGGGTTCCATTTAGAGCACACATTGATCCTCTGCTTTATGATTATTCACAAGCAGCTGAAATTTAAATTGATGGGGTTTGGCATATTAAATTAGCCACAGTATGTCCTCAGGAGACTCTGTGTGTGTGCAGAGTTGCTTATTGTGCCTGAATTGGCCCCTCACTTCCAGGAAAAAAGAAATATAGTGGGAGCAGAAATTTATGGGTATATGACTCGTAGTCTTTCCTCCTTTGTTGTACCCCATGTTTGGTAAATCTTGTAATGTATTTTAAGAGCAGTATTTTTCTCAAAATGTTCCTAGAATTCCCATGAACTGACAGGCAGATGAAAGGCGCAGGTTGCCTTGAATAGGAGGTGAAAGCACCTTTTAAAGTAGGCATTTCTAACTTCTGAGCCTCCCAAAGGAGATATACAAAGGTTATAACTCTGGTTTGTGGTGAATATGTCAGAATAGCTTCCTTTTAAAGCTGAAAGCTTTGTTGATTTGAAAGAGTTGATGAGCATTAATTGAATATTCATTTATCAAATAATTGCAGAGCTGAAAGAATGCACCTAAGTAAAAAGTAGTAATACAAATATGCTGCACCTTATGCTGGTTTTCTGTATTCTTTTCCACTGAAGTCTGAATGTTCTGGGGTACGGGTTCTGCATCTAGAGTCAGGATGCTGATGGAGCAAAGATGAGCTTGGTCTGTCGGGCTTCTGTCTTAGCCCACTCCCTTGTAAATATTGCATTTGTGCCTACTGGGAAACCAGGGAAAGACGTGAAGCTACTTATTTCCATTTGCAGTTTCACACTGATACTTGAGATCTAGATTTATATTGTGCAGTTGCTACAACTTCTAGTAGTATTTTCCACTTTCATTTGCACTCTAGACTTCTCTCACTCCCTCTTTTGGATGGGGAAAGTCCATTTTAAGGTGTAGGTTCAATAGTCCTGCGTCTCTAAAGAGACGTCGTTTTACTTATGTGTTTTTAGATGTTTTGGGGTGTTATATTTCTTTACTGTAGTAAAGACAGTGTGAAATAATGTTTGAATATGGCAGTTATTTTATTTCTACACTGAAGGAAGAAAATTTCTGACAAAACTAGATCTGTGTCATGCTAACATTTACTGAGACATTATTTACAAACTGATGCCTTTTTCTTCAACAAAATTGGAACTTATTAAACTGTTGATTAATTTTTTCTTCAATATTAAAAAGATTATTTTTAGAAATAAGTGTAATAACTTGGTGTTCCTTTCCTTTTATGTGCAGGTTGATGACATTGGGTTTTCTTTGAATCATCCTAATCAGTACTTTACGGAGAGTCAGAAGCTATTAAGTGGCGGTAGAGAACTGAAGAAGGAATTCAATAACTCAGGAAACTTTCAACAAAAAAATAATACTCAGGAAAGCATAAATTCAAGTTCTACTCCCACCTCTTCAAATGCAACAGCTGATACAGAACTGGAAGGGCTGGAAGCATACTTCACTGAAGACTAAGCAGCTGTGTTACTTGTGTGTTATTTGTGTTATTTTTTATTTCCTTCATTCTTTCCCTTCTCTAGCTGGGTTTGTCCCTATACTGAGGAATATGCACTTCACCACCTGGAAGACAGAAGCATTTAGTGCTTTGAGTAGGCTGAAAAAAAGAAAGATAAATATTGAAGCTGTAATTACATCCAGTATTTATTCTTACTGCTTTAGGAAGCTGTTTTATATGATGTGTTTAAGGAGGCAAAGTGAAACTTTCTTCACAATTATTCGGTAATTTTTGTCTGACTTACCTTTTTTGGTTTTCTTCAAAATGTTAAAATATTTTTATCCCCTTTTGTGGTCACTTTTCTGTGTATCATCTTAATAAAAAAATTGCAAAGCAGAAGTTTTTTGTATTCTCTTTTCACCTATATTGGGATGGTAATTAAGTAGGAGTTCTTATGATCAAAATTACCCTCTGGAGGAGTCTGTCTGTCTCTTCTATACAAAGAGCTGAGGGAAATCAGCTTCCTAATTTGTACCTTGACACTAAGTTTAGAGAGCTGGTTTTGATGGTTGGAAGAGAACATAATCAGAGTTTAGACACCTGTATGTAAGAAAGTAATAAAAAGAAGGTATTCTACCAACTGACTCATCATTAAGAAGCTAAAAGCTTGTTAGCATATATTCCTTTTAAAGTCTCCTCAATGTCTGAGTGTGGCTGGAGCCTCCTGTGCCCTGCTAAGCTGAACAGCCATCTGAATGAAGCCTTGGGTCACCTAAATTCCACCCATTCTCCCAAAGCCCAGGTCACCCAACACACAAACTGCTTTCAGTCCAGCAGCAACTATCATGTGGTGGATGGGAGCTCCAAGCAGAGCTGCTGTTTTCTAGCATGCTGTTTGGGTACTCCCCCAGGGATTTAAAATACCTCAATTTTATTTTACCTGATGCTTAAGGAGTTTCAAGACAAGATTATGCCTTCCCTGGAGACTGACCTTGCTATCAGTGCAGCATGTAACCACATAAACACAGTACTGTCTTTGCCAGGGACTTGCACCAACTCTCTGAGGCCTTGGCATGAAGACTCAGTGACCTCCACTTTTCTGAGCTTGCCTTGCCCCACCTGAAGCTTTGTTTTAGCTGTAACTTTGTCTCTCAAATGACAGCCTTGCTTTGTACAGTTGTGTGCTGCGCTGCCTATGTTTATAGTTAATCTGATATATTTCTGTGGCTAATGGCTAGGAAGTGATAAATAGTTATTTTGTATCAAATGAATTCATCTATGATTTTAGGTGCCAGAGGCTCCATGGGTATAAACAAATCATCCAAGTGCCAAGCACCGATCCTTAAACAAATACAACCTAAAGTATTGTGCAAAACAAGTTTCTAGGGATAAGAGAAAAAAGAACAAATATGCAATGCTATATATAAATAATTATTTGGCTGTAATGTGGAATTGCTATACAATGAAGAAAGAGCAGCAAGTACAATGTTTTTGGAAATGTGTTATATTACATCAGGTGGGCTCTAGAGAGAAGAAGGAAAGTCCCCACCATCAGCATCCTGCAACTCCTGATGAGCAATGTGGGACCCTGACTATGTGGTGTCAGTCTCAGGACCCCCAGGGGCCATAGAAAGGTGTGTGCAGCACTAGAGAAAGGGACAGACACAAGAGAGTGTGTGAGTATCTACTGTGTGAGTAGGTAATCATGTTAGAGGTTTTGTTTATATTGTGTTAGAGGTTTCATTTTCTCTACAAGAATTGGATGATTTAGACTATTAAGACTGTGACTGGACTAAAGACTCTTTGATTACTGTTAAGAGTTTGGACTAACTGTAAATCTTTGGTTTCTCATATGTAGAGTGGATTTTTAAAGGGGCGTAACTTGCACCATGGTAGTGCAACAGCAGGCTTTAAAAATATCAGGTAATTTCTTGTTAGAAGAGGATTCACCAGGTTCACCGTTCCTTTTATCTTCCTTGAAGTATTCCTTAGTTTATTTAGGGACTTTTCATGTGAACTACCAAAGCTTTGACACCTTTGGATATCCTACATTCAAGGAGTTGTAGAGATCACCCTGGGCAAAGGCTGCATGCCTGGGTCCTATAGGACGGTGGTTGTCCTGGGCCCAAGGAACAAGGAGTAACAAACAGCCATGGGCTTGGTTTCTCCTGGTGGTTAAGCTCCTGGCATCACCCCACCTCATGTGTGGAAGTCCATGGGTTGTAGTAGATGGTTAAGAAACTTCAGGGTTTTGAATTGTCTTTGGAAGTGGTCACTGTTCTCTGATTTTGCGTTACTGAATACCTGAGTTGGAGGTGCCTCAGTGGGCATCATGGATTCTTTCAATGGAAGTGAAACTTTCAGACCTGCAATGAGATTTATGTTCCTAAGTGAAACAGCTGGGAGAAGAATGAGGTCGTCAAGGCGGTGGATGCCGGTGATCCAAGGGAAAATGTAATTTCTGGTTCAGCCCTAACCCTGCTCATGTAGACATTAAACTTCCAGCTCTTTCTCTCTGAGCTTTGCTTCAGCTTTGAAATCTATGTTGGGAATGGGCTGTTTGTACACGTATTCTGTAATGGATTGCTACATTAGAATAAACGTTTTTAGAAATTCAAGCATAAAATTAAAAAAAAAAAGTCTTTGTTACAATGAAGAGAATATAACCACGCAAATCCTCTGAATGAAAAATCTTAAACTGAAGTGCAAGAAACGTAAGGGTATGGGGCAAAGCCTTTGTGCTTTATTGGCTTACTTCATTATTGTGGGTTTACATCACTTGATTAATAGTACTAAAAATTGCTTTAAACTATATTTTCTTTCCTTTTATTAGTCAGGAGGACTATAATTAAATGGCAGAAAAATGTACAGATTATAGCATACAGTTGCAAGTAACTAGCAAAGGATTGAAATTAATGCTTTTGCTGCTATTTGAAGAAAATGGCAATTTATTCTCATATTTCACACATTTTGACCATTTTGGGTTTCCTTTGAAAGCTGGATATTTTGGAATTGATAATATGGAAAAATCCAAAAGAGAATCCTGCTTTTGAGCTGGTGGACACCGAGAAACTTTAAGCTCTTACTCCTTTGTAAATTCAGTAAGAATCACTTGTTTCATGATTATGGAGCTGTTTGAGATTAGAAAGGCAGAATCACTAGGAATATGTAAATCATTCGTTTGAAAACATTTCCTGCATTGTAGTAGTGCTATTAAAGTTATACTTAGTCAAAAGGATTCTGAAAACAAAAGGGACCCTGACAGAATTATGAAGTAGTCAAAAATAGCAACAAACCCAATTGCCAAATAAACCAATAACCAAAGCCCCCCAAAATTCCAATCCGTATTTTACAAGTTGAAAAGAAAATGCGTTTCTTCAGTAAATCATAGCAGATGGATCTCTTTGCAAGTATCAACTCTTCTAAGTGGATCTTTAAAGTAAATTACTATATTTTGCTACTTGAATAAAAACAGGAGACACACATCTAAAATTTGAATTGTGCTGGAGAAGACACTTCAGTGTTCTGCATCAGTAAAGGAGATACTAAGATAATATTTGGTTGCATTTCTGAAAGGTTGCACTATGCCAGAACGCAGCCCTGTGCAGCAATCATGCTGGTGTAGGAAGCAGTTTTCTTTCCATCCAACATCTGATCTCAAATGTGCCACAGTTCAACTTGGAGATGGGTGTTTCAAAAGGAATGCTGGCCCAAAGCTTGTGAAGTGCTGGCATCAAAGACAGTAAAACAATCTCTGACTTCAAAGCCTTTCAGGATCTAATGATGAAGAGAACGTCAGGTGGGTGTTCAGCAGAGGAGTTCCCAAGTTGAGTGTGACTAAAAGTGCGCTGCTGAGGTGAGGAGTGGTGCCCTGGCAAGGGGAATGGCAGGAGCAGCCACCACCGTCACGGCACCATAGGGGCCGATCCATGCAGCCACACGCCTGATGCTGAGTGCGCTGTGTTCCTTCTCTGCGTGTTTTGGGAGGTTTACTTTGGCCTGGTTTTTGTCTTACACTGTGGCTGGAGTGATCATTAGCAGGTAGAGGAATGTGCAGAATGTGCCTTTGGTGTGAATTTCTGCCAGAAGGGACCTGGTTTGCGTGCACTCAGGCTGGTTGGCAGCGTGAGCCAAAGCAGAGCAAATGGAGGTGACTGAGAGATTCCCCTGAAAATGGTGAACATTTCAAACAGTCTTAGGCCCATGTAATTTATCCTGTTTTTGGCTGGAATAGAGCCAGTTTTCTTCCTATAGCTGTTACAGTGCTGTATTTTGGACTCAGTATTACTGAGAATAATGTTGATAACACACTGATGTTGCTGAGCAAGGTGTACTCTAAATCAAGGCTTTCTCAGTGTTCCATGCTCTGCCAGTGAGCAGGTGCACAAGAAGCCGGGAGGAAGCACAATTAGGACAGCTGACCCAAACTGGCCAAAGGGGTGTTCCATACTGCAGAATGTCATGGTCAGTGTATAAACTGAGGGGAGCTGGTTGAGAGTCACCAATTGCTGCTCAGGGACAGGCTGAACACCAGTCAGTGTGTGGTGAGCAGTTGTATTGTGCATCACTTCTTTCTCTTGGGTTTTATTCCTCTCCTTTTCATTACTATTACTGTAATAATAATTATTTTTAAATTTTGTTTCAGTTATTAAACAGTTCTTATCTCAACCCATGAGGTCTTTTTTTTTTTTTTGCTTTGATTCTCGCCCCTTTCCCACCTCCCTCCCCAGGAGTTTGTGGTATGTGTGAGCTTTCGGGTAAGCTTACTGATTGCAAGCAATTACAGATGCTTTCCTTGTTTTCCCCAAGTACATATCAGGAAAATCCAATGAATTACAGCTGGAAAGATGTATTCAAGGTCTCAATATCTGAGTGGTTCTTTTGGGTGTATTTCACATGATGATACTTCAGTTGTTAGTTATTTTTTTTAAAGCATATATAGCATATTCTAAAATCCATATCCATTTGAAGTGCTTTAAAAACCCACAGAAGAATCACTATTTTTCTGCTTGTGCTCATGAATTACTCTTGGTAATGGTATTACTTCAACGTCAAAACTTCTGTCTGTGGTATCTAGTTGACAGAAAGAAAAATAAAGGCTTTCACCCCTTAACACACTTGTTTGCTGAGATTTGTTTAAATCCCTCAAGTACTGAAGGATTTACGGTGTTTGAATTGGACAAAGGTTATGATCAATGGGTGTAATTCAATCCCACAAGGAACCTGAAGTGTTTATAGAGGTAAATTGATTGAAAAACAGGTATAAAAATGGTTGGGATAATGTCAAGAGTGAACTATAGCTGTGAAATATGTAGGATTAGATACCTAAATACTAACTTACTAACAGAGGAAGTGCTGGAAGACTTTAGAAGTGGGTTAGGGTGGGTGAAAAGTAGATCAGCAGCTGGAGACTTGAAGGTGGTATCAGTGTGTATCAGTTGAGGGAGAGCAGGACTTGGTGATTAGGATGCAAAAATGGAAGGTGTATGAACTCTCGATTTCTCTTAGAATAAAAATTACAACCACAATGAAAGCATCATGAGAAGCTGTGTTTGTAGCTGAAATGAAAGTTTTCAGCCAAGTTGAAGATGTTTGGTCATATAATCATAAACATTAATTAAAATGGTTCATGAACGTGGGATAATGAAAAAGACATCAGTATAGTAGAAGAAGATACGGCGCAATGTTTTTTAGAAGAATATTGCATTCTACTCATGATCAGAGTTGTATCATGGTATGTGTTACGCAAACAGCAAGTCTCTGCCATGCTCAATGGCCAGACTCATAAGGTAAGCTTCACTTAAAATCAGTTTAGCTCAGAAGTGTCTTTGCTCAAACTGAACCAGTCAAATGGATGCATGCAGTACTGGATGAAATGGAATGGTCTCTGTTGCACGGTTTAAAGTAGATGGCCTGGCTGGCCCTTTTAGCCATTAAAGTCTGTGATGTGTGAATTTATTTTTATGCTTAATAGGAATTTAATCTTCTAAGCTGAAAGTGTCCTTGGTTCAGGCAGCTGCTGTAGTGCTTTTGGGTGGAATATAGAAGCAATCTAAGAGAGGCAGAAGAGTCAGAAATGTGTGATTCAGCCACTCGGTGTTCAGGTCTTTGAAGTGTCAGTGGCTTGGCCAGCTACAGTTTTCAGAGAAATGGTTGGCTATAGAAAAATACCAGGAAACTGGCTGAATGACTTTGAGTCTAATCTGATCTTTGGTATTGGAACATAATTAAAAATATGTGAAATTCTTAACATGCTTTAGGTAAAAACCAGTAAATTGCAGTTACTTTATGACTTTGAGTGGAAGAAAAGGAGAATCCTAGTCAACTGTGGCTTAGGAAGGAGATGAGGGTTTTCTTACATTGTGTCTCTGTTAAATCAGGAGGTGCTGTTGAAGAGTGGTTTTATCTACAGTGATCAAATTTTTCTCTCTATTATGATATCTTAAGGAGTGGCTGTAAAACTTCCTTTTCCAGGGCCTAGCATTAATAGAAATTTAATTTTTTGCAGTTGGCGAAACTTTTCACTTCGATTTAGGTATTCACCTATTGTCTTACTTCTCAGTTTCATCACTGCTTTAGTATGTCAAGAATAACGAATACAAATTTGAATCAATGAGTAAAAATTTGAATCATACAAATAAGAAAAATAAAAATAATTATTTAAATACACATTTAATATCAGTTGTAAGGTGTGTAATCAGAGTTACAATAGTCAAATATGTTGGTAGTGCAGCCACAACAATCTCGTGAGTGCAAGCATATGTGAAAGAAGTGCAGTACTCCTTTCCCAGTCTATTTCTACTTGGTGTGTTTAGAAATGAGCCTTAAAAAGTATATTTCTCCCTTTTTTACCATTCACTTAAAGATTTTTATAATTTTGTTTCGTAAAGATTTAAAATTTATTATGCAGTGGAAAAATACATTGGAATGTCCTTTTCATTTTCTGTCTCTTGCCTCTGTGTTTTGGCTTAAGCTCCCTCTTATGATCTATGTAAGGCTTTACCTTGAAACCTCAGGATTTTGCAGGTTTGGATTAAAGAATCCCACTTCATTCCATTTTTTTCATTCATTGCCTAGGAGAAAAGTCCCTACACAATGAAAATTCTGAAGATATTCATAGGCCATATGAAATAAACTCCTCCCTTTGCCCTTCTAAAGTTCCCATCAAAAGAAATGATAAGTGAAGAAATTAAGTAAATTTTCTTCTAAACATATCCAGGGGGGTGTAATTACACTGAGGAGGCCTCATGACTGTATTTATGCCAGTTCTAGAGGCAAAGCTTTTCTTTTGATTTCTGAATTGTTTCGGAGCATATGTAAATGGGACTTCACTTCTGAGGGAAAGCCAAACCAACCCCACTATCCTGATCAGAAATGAAAGCAGTAGAATATTTAGCCTGCTGAACTGCTTCCAACCTGAAGGCCAAAGTGATCTGAAGCACAACCATCAAGCTGGAATATCTAAATTGGCTGTCAAGCAAGTTTGATGGGATATTCAGTCTTTTTGACTGCAATATGTGCTCCCAGCATATATGAAATTAGATGGCAGAGAGACACTTGTTTCCTGTAGGTAGCTGAAAATTATTTAAGCCAGTTCGCCCATGTGACACTTACTTAAGGTGCTTAAATACTTACCTGGGAGGGAAAAATCGTATCTCTGTGTATGCCATCCAGCTGTATAACTGGTTCTGCTAAAGTGCTTTCTATAAATGGGTTTTATGTCTGAATAACAACAGCTGTACCGTAACAGACTTGTCATATTTCTGCAAGAAGTGTTCTTAGCACATGATTATTTCATAACATGATAAGTTCAGTATTTATTGAATTGTCTATTGTGCAGATTTAGAGCACTAAACCCCGTTCTCTGCAGTAATGCCAGCCACCAGCACCCTCAGTTCTCAGTTTAGATTCAGTTTCTCAAAAGGGTTGTTGGTAGACGATCTTATTTTTCATCAAGTATTGAACTCTAGAAATGCTTTTTTCCTAAATAGAATTTAATGCTGTTCCAAAATTTCACTTGCACTCTTCAGCTGTAGTGATTCAGTATTTTGTGGTAATGTTAATAAGAAAGAATTGTTAAAAAAAAATTTAATTACATTTAAACTGAAAAAAAAGCTACATTTCTTAATTACAGTCTGACACTGAAGTTTTTTGAATTCAGTGGAGCTTATTGCCAGCAAAGAAGCTTGTTTCTAATAAGTTACTTTTTTCCCCCTTCAAAACCTGTCCTAGTCTTCCTCAATGAGAATGACTGCAATAATCATTTTCTCTAACAAAAATCACCTGAGGAACTTTCTGTGGCCTGAAACAACAAGGTCTTAAAACAGAAAGGAAAGTAGTGCCCCTGTAGGAAGTGTTATTCTTCCAATTGTCATCTTCTTAATCATCATAACTAGAGAGAACATTTAATCACTAATAGCTGATGTTGTCCATAAATCTGGAAGAATTGTCTAAATAAGCGCATCTCAAGCTTTAGTGAGGACCATTTTTAACAGTTGTTGTTAAATTGACATTATAAAGAAGTGAATAGACCCCTATTACTGAGCAAGGTTTATACTGCAATTATGTCTCAACAGGGCTGAGACTCCTAGTATCAGACTAAACTGTTCTTCATTATTTTTTTCAGCTGAGGATAGGAATTTGGGTCTGACAGGCAGGTGGGCTCTACTGTGTGCATTGACCAGCTGCTTAGAGAACTCAGATCTCACATGCTGAATTCATGTGAGAATTCATTCACAAGTTGAATACTCAGTTTATAGCTGCATAAGGAGATAAGCAAGTTGATTTAGACTAATGTTTTTAATACTGTGAACTAAAATGAAATGGTACAAATATTCTAGAAGTTTCTTATTTCCTCTCTCTACCAGTAAGTTGAAGGTTGATGGCATTCCTTTAAAATCCGAATGTCTAAATACTTCATTTCAAATCAAACAAACAACACCAACACATGCTATTCCTGGGTACTTTTGAAGAGTCTTAATTTTCAACAGTTGCTGAATGACTGTTTTGGGAATGAAAAGTTGGCTCTTTTCTGTGCTCTAAGTAAATAAACACATTTGTTGCATCTAATGTATCATGGTGTTAATGTCTTCATGGTTCACCGTGGTGAAAGTCTTGCATGCAAATCCTTGAATGTTGCTTTGCCTAAATCTACTCCCTCAAAGTGGTTTCTTTTTCGCTTGTGTGGATAATTTGTGGTGCTTCACTGAGCAGAATCTACAGCATGAATTAGCTGTATGGCCAAATTGTGGCTGCAGAGGGTAAATTATAAAAGCCACGGGGTTACTTTACATATTTGTTCTGCCAGGTGGAAGACTGAACT
Organism: Pachycephala philippinensis; assembly: GCA_013397055.1. Taxonomy (NCBI): domain Eukaryota; kingdom Metazoa; phylum Chordata; class Aves; order Passeriformes; genus Pachycephala; species Pachycephala philippinensis. Next base: position 218,262 of record VWZT01001854.1, on the reverse strand, counting down.
CTAATAATTAAAGGTGTACTTCTGAACTAGTCTCAGTGGTGTTTGTGACTGGTAAAATCTTAACTTCCCCGTGTAAAGAAGGTTTCTGTTGGCCATCAGCCCCGCTTTTCTCGTGATTCAGGACAGTTTTTAGCACTGAAAGCAGCCCAGCCTGGTCCTTGGGGTCACAGGGTGGCTTTGGAATAGAAAAGGGAGGCAAAAAAGCATCGGCATGTTTGTTTTCTGCGTGCATGAACTGCTTGTGCAGTAAATGGGGCTTGGGCTGTGGGCTCTGTGTGTCAGCAGCCATCAGGTACCTAAAGAAACTGGAGGTCTTGTGGGTGACATCTGAGGGACTTTATTTAATACTCATGATTGTTAGAATACAAGTACCTCAAAAAAATCCCCCAAACTGGATAGATTTTCATTTCTATGGATGCACAGAACCATACTATCAGAAGAATTGTGACGTTAAACCTGCCTGTAAACCAAAGAGTACAAAGTGATCATTTCAGGGCACAGCATTGTTCCATTATTACAGGAAAATGCTGCTGTTCCTATTCACTGTTACTCACAAGTGGGTGATTCAATCCCACAAGCATTTCCCTTTGGTAGGCAGGAGACCTTTCTTGTGCGTGTGCTCTCTGAGCAGGTTTTCAGTTGAAAACACTCCCCAGACGGGGTTTTAATGTCAGGTTTGCTCTTAGAAACAGCTTTGGCTTAATGGAAGCATTCAGGCATTCAGGCAAACTTCATTTTGCCATTGTCTCTTTTTGTGTGTTCTGTGTTCAACGAATTGGAAAGAGGGAAAATATGTACCAGGAACGTCTGAAGATCTGTCTGCTTCCTTCGTCAGGCTGTGGGAACATGGAAGTTCCTAAAATGATAACAAGCCACCTGAGTTGCAGCACTTTAGTCAGTAGATGTAGTATGAAAGATTGCTTTTTCCAAGATAACACAATTTCCATTCCTAATCTCCACTGTGACACTGAGGTGCTGTGTACTGTGGATTGCTGTCCTCTGACTTTGGAGCACCACAAAAACGTGGAGTGTGACAAAACCAAGGCATCTTCCCCTGAAGGACAAACCCTGTTCAAATTTATTTACTCTGCTGCTGCTACAACACACTTTCCCCATGGAAGATGTGTGCTCTAAGGGGCACATTGTGCAAAATACAAAGAGGAACAAATCAGAGAGCAGTTTCCATTGCTACTCTTAAAAAAATAAAGAAAAAAACATACTTAAAAATGATAAAGAAGTGGTTGGAAGGATATAATAATATTATTACATGTATTGATTTCCAAAGGAGCTATTGTGTCAAGGTCTCATTGTTTGTGGTCTCATTGCACAAGGATATGGAAGACAGAATATTTTTTGTCCCTAACAGTTTACAGTTCAAATTATGATGTGATGAGTGAATGTAACAAATATGAGGGGCAGGTGATAAAAATATAAAATGGAAAGGACTGTGACCAGAGATATTTTTACATTTATGTGTTGTTGTATAAATTGAAGGTTTGAGGTGGGTTGTTAAAATAGATGTTAATTATGTCCGAAGTCCCAGCTGGCCACTTGCCTATCCAATATGAGCTGGCAATTGGGTACTGAGGAAGGATTTGAAATCAATGAATACAAACTAAGAAAATACATGAAATCAAATTACATGCAAAATAACCCTGAGATGAAGTCTGTGCCTCCCTTACTGTCTGTGTTCTCTTGCTGTACACAAACTTTTTCAGGATCTTTGATAATGCAGAAGCTCTTGTATGAACAGGGGCTTTCACTTTCCGACTCTTAATTCTGGATTATTGATGTGGCATTGCAACAATAACAAAAGGCACAGGAATGTGCCTGTTTCTCATACACGCCTATGAGAAGGATGCTTTGGTGTCTGACAAGGCCTTTACTCATGCTGTTGCTCTTCTCAGTGTTCAGAAAGTTGTACCTGTTCCTTTGCCTGGGACTTTTGGAGACAGAACAGTCCGGGTCTTGTTTCTGATATTGTCCAAGTCTCTCATTCAGCTTTGTAGTATTTTTGTTGGCTTATAAAAGACATTTTTATTAGCCTTGTTTGTTTTCCAAAGCAACACTTCCACCATGGAAGCATTTTGACATGCAGGCCCTGCCCCCGTGTCCAACATTAATGGCACATGCAGAAGGTTTATAGATTGCTCCAAAAGAAATGCTTTAGAGGCAGGTTTCTCTTGGCAGGCCTTTCAGCCATACCTTGTTCAAGGAAAGAAAAGTCCACAGTAGCTGGCAATTCTAATTTGATATGAGTTAAAATACATTGGCTTTGAGTGACACTGGGCTAATGCACATCATGAGATGACATTTCCAATTTGTCATTTCAGCCATGTTAGCTCTTAGGTGTCAGCTCATAATTATTTATAAAGATTATTTTAATGTATTGGGGTTTAGTGCACTGAATTGCATTTATGAGTGATCACAAGGGCATCTAGCGCCTGGATTTCTTTGCTTGTTTAAGTCCAAATGAAAATAAGTAAATACACACAAACTAGTCATGATACCTTCTGTTTTTAAAGACCTTTGGTTAGAAAGTAGCTCTATAATTCAGGTAGGAAGTACTGGAACTACTTGCAATCTCTCAATCCCAGCTCTAATTCTCATAGCATAGAATGGCAATAACAAGCTTGATATATGTTTATTGCCTATTTTGTATATTGTTTATTCTGATGAGAAAATCTTAAATTTTCATTGCTATTGCTGCTAGTTTGTACTCCCTGAGCATCTTGAATTGAAATGAATTTTTGCTACCTGATGAAGCTGAGTCCTGCAGCTTTCTAGTCCATACCTCATCCCTGGCAGCTGCAACTCGTTGGATGCTTAGGAAAGGAAGGAAACAAGTGAGCAGTGATCCTTCTCTAGGTAGTCCATGAATTTTAAAGCAGTTTTTTGAAGTAACTTACATTTTTTATCTTGGCATTCTTGTGTTTCCATGTTGTATTTTGTATTATATGAAAAAATGTTTCTTTTTATGAAGTTGGGTGCCTGATCATATCATTATGTTGTACAATGAGAAACAACAACTAACTGTTGTTTTCACCTTCTCAAAATAGCAGGTTCTAGCTGTCCTTGCTTTTCGAAACAGAAGAGTCTTTCTGTGCTTGATATTTCTGCACAGAGATGTTCTTCTGTGCCTCTCATATTTCTTCTTCTTGTGTCTTTTTTGTACGTGGTTTATTTCTACCCTGGACTTCAGGTCATGTTTTCAGTCCCGGTGCTCCAGAGACTTGTTTGGTCGCTGTTGCAGTGCAACTAATGAGTCTCACTGCACACCCAGAGGCACAGGCTCACCTCTCATGTCGAACCTGCATGAATGCTTCCGTGTGCCTGGTAATTTTGGCTGGGGGTAACCAAAGGTGGCTGGATATGATGCAGAGAAAATTACTCTCTTGTGTTTTCTTGGCTCCAGAAATACCATCTGCCTGGTAAGCATCTGTGTTTGAGAGTGACCTGCTTGAATATTTATTAGGATTATGTAGATCAGTGATGTATCTAGGAGACCTACTGGAAACAAGTAATTCTGTAACTAAGAGCTCACAACAGCACATATTTTTTCTAATTTAAAATCACATATTGTCCTAATATTTACCAATAAAGAAAACAAACTTGTCTTGTAACTAGAATATATATGTAGAAGAAGGTGGTAAATTAAACAGATATAATAGGAAGGATTTTTCCTGTTATTGTTTTTCATAAAAAATCTAAGGCATTTTAACCTTTTTCATGCTTCCTGATAAATGCTGAGATTAATATAACTTCATTTTATGAGGTATAGTCTAGGCCACTACATGGAGCCCAGAGTGCTGTTTCAAACATTTCAAATAGCTTCTGCCTCAAGGAGAAGCTTCAGCTGTAGTAAGAAATCTAGCTCTAAAAAGAAAGGCTCTATTTACAAAGATGTTTATTAAAAAAAAAAGATAAAGGAGAGATGTGTTCTCTCCTCACTTCTGGCTTTCAGGGAAAGAATAAATATAGGGCATCTAGGCTCCTCTAAATTGTTAGATTTTTTTTCCCCCCAGAAAATTGGTTGTAGGTGTGACAAACGTGATTTATCATCCCTCTGGACTGCATACAGGTACTTGATTGATTTCAGTGTTGTGAAACCAAAGCCAGCCCCATGTTTTATCATCGTACTCCTCTATGAGAGATCTCGAAGATTGGATGAAATACCCCAAATATAAAGGATTTTTGTTATTATGGATTGACCAAAGAAGAGGATTGTGTATACTTTGTAAACACTTCCCCTTGTTCTGAGCATCACTGATCTCATAGTCTCTAAACACAGGTAGTTAAGGTTCATAAATGTCTTTGTATTTGAATGGTCTGTTTTGTATTCTAGTCTTGTGATTTTATAGCTGGAGTGAAACCCTGGCTTCAGCAAATTTCATATACTAGCTTATGTGCTGCAGCAAATGATTTTGGATTGATGCCATAGAACAGATCTGTTTCATATTTTAATAATTATTTTATAATCATAACTAACTGTTAACAATTTGTAATGTACAAAAATACTACACAGCCAAAATAATCAACTAAAATATCTTTTGCTTGACAGATTTGGTTGACTAGGGAATAAGAGAACTCCTTTTTCTGTTAATTTATCTTTTTACATGCAGCTTAATAATGAATGACAAACAGTTTTTCAATACTTGAATATTCAAAATGTATACCTGGATATTTTATTCATCTTTGACACGACGACAGAGCTGTCTTCCCCACTCTAGATATGTTCCCCTAATGTCTGAGGCTTAAGAGATGTGTCTGGAGTGAAACAACCAGCATATTCTGTTTCCTGCTCTGCTCCTTTTAGCCCTAGTTTTTTTTTCCTGAGCAATACATTTCCAGTCAAATACATTCAAGAAACTTCATGATGAACACTTGAAACATGTTCAAAGCAGTACTCTGATCAATTATTTTCTGCCATTCCAGAATTGCTTTAAAGTAGAGAATTTTTTTTTTTTTCAAGTTTAGATACTACTTTCAGGAAAAGAATCTTATTAGAGAAATGGAGTAGCATAAAGAAATTTATGGTCCTTGAGCAGGTGCCCAGTTGTTTGGCTTTTACCTTCTGTTTCTGATTGGAATGGGTATTTGAAGTATTGCTTTGTGTTTCTCTACATGTTTGTTTCTGACAAAAGGCTGAAGAAGAACAAAAAAATTTCTGTTTCTGCAGTCACATTTGAGCTTTTAGTTCCAAGGACACAGCATCCAAGAGCCTAAAAGGTACCAACTGAAAAAAGTCAGAAAGGCAATTTAAAAAAAAATTTTTTTTAAATTTACTTTTCTCCTTGAAGTAATGCCTACACTGAAGGGATAGTGTTTGCATCATCCAGAAACTTCAGCCTTTGTGGGAAAGGGAGCATTTTCTCTGCCTACTGAACAGTGTTGAGGCTGGGGAGCTACCTTGCCTTTGACTGGGGGTGCTCTTGTATGCAGAGACAGTCACTTGCTTTTCTTTTTCAGAGTAAGCATAGATGCTTATAATCTCTCCTCATTTGGAGGAAGTCAATTTTCTATTTTCAGAACGTGGCTTATTTGCTCTCCACTGCTGATCAACATACAAAATATCCTGTTCTCTGGCAGGTGTTCTGTCTCTTGCCTCATCCCTTGAATTTGAGTTGCAGGGAGAGGTGCTCATTTGGGAGCTGTTTCACAGTCATTTCTTTTTGTGAAATGATAGGCTAAGAAACTGTGCTAACGAGGACTGCTCAGGAGGTCACACACCAGTGGCAGCTGTCAGGATGCACTGTGAGCCACTGGTGGTGGCTCAATGCAGCCAGAAATAAATGCTTTGTCACAATGCACTGTGGGTGAAGCTTAGCAATTCTTTGTTCTGGCATACATATTTCTTATTAATGCACCACAGAATGGCATATCTTAGGTATAAATAGCAGTAAAAAGAGTCACTTAATATGATTTTTTTATTTGCTTTACTCAAGATTTGAAAAATTAAAATGCTGTAAGGCCTGGAGGGAAAGAGCAGTTTTATCTACCTGCATTACAAAAGGATACAGAATGGTTTTCAGACACAGTAATGAAAAACTGCCGAGTCACATCTTCAGGATGTGCAAACAGGTACAGTATCCAGCTTGCATAATGAAAGATGGTAAATAGAGACTAGCTGGGTAATCCTGCCTGAAAGAGAAGGTTCACTTGCCATCAGAGGTAGGTAGAATAGGATTTTGCCTTAGTGAACTGGAAGATGATGGCAAGACCAGTAAGTTATGATGAGAAAAACACAGTCTTGCCTGCTTAGCAGAAACTGCCACAGTTCAATGCCAGATATGAGCCTAAGGCCAAATATTTCTGGATTTACAAGCTGATTGCAAACCCCTCTCTCCATTTACAGTGAAGTTTTGGCAGGGCTGAGCCTATATCTGGACTTCTCTCATTGTATTCTTAATGTGGTCTCCCCAGGAAATTGTGGGGATGGGTGCAAATACCCAGTTTGCAGTTTAATGCTCTGAATGGGTACAGCTGCAGTAACAGATTTTGCTGCTGACACCATGTTTTTCTGCTCCATTAATCTCTTAATCTCTCTGTGATATGCCAGCAGTGGGCAGAGACACTTTTTTATGGGGTCACCCTTATATGTTGGGACCAGAGTGAATTTATCCACTAATTTAGTTTCTCTTCCTAAATAGATGTACCAGATTCATGTTGGCTTAGCAGGCACCACCCCAGTGCTGCTCTTAGGGCTGTCCCACTGAACATCTCCTTTCTTGCCACTCAGAAACCATGCTGCAGAGCCTGGGGCAGTTTATGTTCGATTTGAGATGTGGCCCTGAATTTCCCTGGTGATTCATGGCAAATTGTCTATCTGCCTCACCTGCAAGGTGGAGGGAACCATCCCTCCTTACCCCAGTTCTGGCCCATTTGCATCAGTTTAAACCGCATGTGTTGCATCTCCTCCTGTGTTGCATATGGAGAAAACTGTCTCATCTGGTTTCTCCAAGCTTGCCTGCAATGACAATGTGTAATGATGAAAAATCTCTTTTCAGGCACATGATATGTAAAGGTGTATTTTACCTGAGCAATAACTTTGGATTATAATGGGAACAAAAATTTCAGGTAGCCTTCTCTAGAACTCTGTTGCTAAAAGTTCTGGGTGTTTGGGACACTCCTGGTTGCTAATTCTGTCATGTTCTGGATTTCATGTTGATCCAGCCATGCCTGATTTCTATCTGCCATTTGATACTGCCTTCAAATATCTGTGCTTCCAGCAGCACTTGGAACTGTTCCCACTCCTCTGTCACAACATAACCTCTGCTTCAGCCGTCAGGGCCGGGTGTGGTCTGTGTGTAAGGGCTGCAGCACGGCATATGTAAGGTAAGAAATTAAATCTTGCTTGTGACTAGATGGATGGTGCAGGCTCCTCCCGCTTTGGGTTCACTCTTCTGTTCTGCTGCGTGCTATAATAGTCAGTTCGGATGCAGCCACGAAAAATCTGCCATGAACAGCTCCATCCCACTCTTCAGAGCGTGAAAACCCCTATTTAAGTTATTTGCAGTGTTGTGGGTATCTAATTATTTTGAATGCTCTGTTTATCCATGCTTGTGTTCCCTCCCAGTGCAGCTGGCATGGCTGTGTCTGAGCTGACTATTACAGCAAACAGCAGAACGGAAGAGTGAGCTCCCATCAGGAGCAGCACCACCCATGCAGTCAGAAGGAACTGGAGGACATGGACCTGTTGGAGTGAGTCCAGAAGAGGGACACCGAGATGATCAGGGGGCTGGAGCACCTATCCTTATGAGGAAAGACTGGTTGGGTTTGTTCAGCCTGGAAAAGAGAAGGCTTTGGAGTGACCTAATTGTGGACTTTGTATCTGAAGGGAACCTACAGGAAAGATGGAGAGGGACTTTTTAAAGGACACGTAGTAACAGGACAGTGGGGAACAGCTTCAAATTGAAAGAGAGTAGTTTAGATTAGATATTAGGGAGAAATTCTTTACTGTGAGGGTGGGGAGGCACTGAAACAGGTTGCCCAGAGAACTTGTGGATGCCCTGTCCCTGGAAATGTTCAAGGCCGGGCTGGATGAAACTCTGAGCAACCTGGTCCAGTGAAAGGTGTTTCAGTGCAACAGGGGTGTTGGAACTAAAAGATCTCTGAGGACCCTTCCAACCCAGGCCGTTCTGTGCTTGCATGATGTACCAGAACTTAAAAGTGGTTAGCCTTGCTTCCCCCTGCCCAATGAGCACTTGGTATGTTTTAGAGGTTTAATTTGGTTTACATTTCTCTTTGGTGGCTCCTGAGCCCTGTAGATATGGCACCAGCTTGTCCTTTTTTCTCCAGTCCTGCTGGACATCTGTTCTGCTCAGTGGAACAACAGGAGGATTAAAATGGATTAAAGTTTGGTAAGGTACTAATAAGAAATACAGGAAAGAAGAAAATGTCACATATAACTCATTAAAAGGCGGGGTGGCAAGGAAGAAAACACAGTGGTATTTTTGGATGGAAATCCTGACAGGTCTATCAGTCAAGATGAAATCTCACATTACACACTACACTGTTTGTAGTCCAGAAATTCCCCTAATTGCTTTGCTGAAACCCCTGCAAATCATTTTGCAGATTAGTTTCTCTCTCTACCAATATGTCATTTTTTGCTAATAATGGACACTTTTAAACAGGAAATGAGTAATGTACAATCCACTTGACATTTTTAAAGCTGAGTTCATGGAGGCAGGATGTCTGCCAAGGAGAAGTGAGGTTGTTACCTGCACTCTGATAAATGTTGCGGGGTGTTTAGCAACCGTGGACGGCAGGTCTTTGCAGTGAACTCTTCCTTGTGGATTCAAATCAATTTTGAAGTATTTCCACCAATGTTTGTCGTATTACAGATTGAAATTCATTGCCCAACGTCTTTCGGTGGGCTTTTCTTGTCCCTGTCAGGATTTGCTAACATCAAGCTAATTGCTTCCTTACAGTTGGAATAGGGAGAATGAGGTTTTTTGGGGGGTGCTTTGCACGGTTTCCTGAAGCACAGTCTGCTGTGTGGAGTCTGAAAGGACCTGCTGCTCTCCAACCTCCACCAAAGCTTTTCACAGAAGTCCTATGGGAAGTAAACTCAGTCAGTAACGATTTTCCAAATATCCAAATATTTTTAAAGCATGTGTACTAAGCTATTGGCACCTATTGAAAATATGCTACTTTATAAAATGCATTTCAGGAGACCAAATCATTTTTCACAATTTCCGGTAAATATTTAGAAAACTGCCTACGCCACTTAACTAGGCCACAAAATGTTTCAAATTTAATGAAATGGACATGTAAAAGCCTCAGATACTAGTTACTTTAGAGAGATGGACTGTTGAGCTTTACAATAACCGCAGCATCAACAAGATTCAAAATACAAATAATTAGTTGAATTTGCAGACACTTGGCTGAATTGAAAATTTAATATAACTTCATTGATTCTCTGCATAGCTAACACAATGTTATATTTATTTGAGCAGAGAAGAAGGAGAGAAAGCAGAGATTGGAAACCCTTACCTTAAAGTAAATCAGACTGCTTTTGACTTAAATTTCTCTAGGAATGCTGAATAGGTTAATAGACATTGCACCCAAGTAATTACAATAGAAGAAGCATTGCACTATTAAAAATAATCAGTGTCTGGGGTTTATTTCATAAGGCATTTGCCTTATGTGTTCATATAAAGTGGTCTGAACAATAGTTACCAACATGTAATTATAGGTATTTAAAAGCCCTTATAATGAAACAATAGCTTAAATGTGAAATCAGACTTTACAATTTTTAAAATGAATACACATTTATTCTCATTGTAATTTATGATAATTCTGGTTGTAAGCTCTGAATCTTCTCTTCAATTTTCCAGTCGATTCTAAGCTTATGAAACCCAAAGACTAAAGTGCTTTGTGCAAACTGTGTATGCCTCTGTTTATTATTATTATTATTGAAAAGTTATGGATGTAGGGAAATTCTCATCTGTTGAAATTGTAAGTTTTGGGCGCACCTTTCAACGAGATATCTGTTACAAAGGCTTCTCAGGTTCTGGCTTGGTGTTTGCACCAGAAAGGCTGAAGGAGCCTCTGATGGCACAATCGCTTGTGTTGATATTTTGAGACCACAGGTCACGCCTTGTGATTGTGATTATCATTCCCATTAGCCTGTTTAAAGACGTCACTTAGAGAATTTCAATTTCTAGCAATTTGTGGACCAAAAAACTTCCTTCCCAACCTATACAGAGAGTACAGGAGCTTGCTTTTGTAATTCTCTTTCTTGGACATCTTAAAATCACTCCAGGGACTCCTTAGGGGTTTGGAGGCTGCAAATTGGAAGCCCATCATTCCATTTATACATACAGTGTGGAGCATTGATCGCACAGTGTTGTGCCTGGGGAACAGCTGGGAAATCAGGCATCTCAAGGAATGGTGGTTTAACACTGGATATTCACAGCAATTATCACTGTGCTTTTCTCCTGTCCCCTCCCAAAGCCATGCACCGTTGTTCCAGCTCATGCTTATAACAGGCAAAACTCTGTGGTGAAATATGAAACATTTTATTTTGTTTCATTTTCTTTTCAGGCCACAGTCATTACAAAAGTAAGATGGTGCTTATGGGGCACCCAATAACAGGTATGTAAGAACAGGTAATTCTCATAAATAGATGTGTTTATTTTCATGGCACTGCAGCTGGGCAATTAACACAGCTTGTTTTCTGGGTGGCACTGAGGTCACAATTGTAACCTAAGGGACATTATCTCTTACTTGCTGATATATATATATATTTACCAAAAAGGATTGCAACTTGAGCCCAAAATGACAGACAAAATGAATTTTTATATATGAATTTGATCACAATTATGTCTGGAAATGAACATAACAGATGTGAAACTTCTTGAATTTCAAAAGACAGCTTCTTTTGCAGCCCTCTATGGATCACATTTGAGGTCGTTAAATCATTAGCAGGCAGCAGGGAGACGGTAATTTTGCTTTTCTTCAAGCTAACCATTCCACTATGCATCCCCTTTTCTCCCGACATTGCCACTCCTACTTGAGTTGATTACCAACATGATCTTGGCATAAACCTATTGGTTGTACAAGAAAAGATGAGCATTTGAGTAAAGCTGTAAAATCTACATTTATAAAATTATCTCCCTGGACTTAATTATCACTATCCTGCTGCATGCTCTGATTCTACACTTGCTTATCCCTTCACTTCATTCTCTTGTTTGATAATACAGCTTCTCATAATCCACACAAGCCTTGCAATATATTTCACTCACTTGCTGACATTTCACTTTGTTGTTGATATTCATCCCTAGGTATCCCAAATGCCTGTCAATTAATCACTCATAAGTCTGCAGAGTATTATTAGAACCAGGGACTAAGCACCCAGCTTCCAAATGAGGCAGTATTTATCAATTCATGTGACTCTCACTATGAAAAAAGGGAAATTGTACTCTGTCATTGCCACCAGCCTTTAGGGTGATTAGACTACAAGGCAAATTCTGGACCAAATCCTTCTGGATCTACTGGAGATATCTTACAACTTCAGTGAGTTTTGGGTCCTTCTAGGTTTGTCTGTTGTGATCTGCTGATTTTTCTGTCTCGTGATAAAAAAAAGGCTTGGAATCCAGTGTGGCCTTTAAATGCTGTTTTGAAAATTATTATTTCCATGAATTTTAAGAACAAGAACTGGCTGAAGCAACTGCAGAAATAATATGGGTTAGCTTTTATTCAGACTATGGAAGAAATTAAAAACTGAAAAACACCTTTGGTAACCCTGCCCCCTACTTTTCCATGCACAATTTCCTGCTTTCCATCTGTTCAACACATTGTAGGGGTGTTATTAATGGAAACAGCCTGTTTCGTGAAGAATGTGCAGGCTTCTGAAAACTAAGAGCAATGATGACCATGGATGGAGTGAGCTGCATGGCACAGCATGACACCTGAGGCAGGGTTTTCCTTCTGCTGTTTGCTTCCACCAGGCTTACCTGTGTCAAAGGCGAAACCAAGAAAACACTTCTCTCTCCTGTAAGAAATATCAGCATATTCTGCTTAAGAGAGCAGCTTCCCAGGCAGTGATTTATTTTCTGATCCCACTCCACTCATTCATTTGCTATCAAAGTCCCAAGCTCAGGAGAAATTACTGGCTATAGCTGAACAAGGGCGTCCATATGTAGCAAATATGGGTTTTTTATTGGTTTAAACATTGATGTTCTCTGTCCTTGTTCCTGAGCAGTGTCATAATTAGTGGTGAAATGTTTACTTCTCCAGAATACATTCCAACTGTGCTTCATCCAGGGAGTCTTACTTATGGCTCTGTGTAATGTGCATTTCATGAAAGAAATGCTGTGCTGGGTCTGTCCAAACGTGAGGTAGAGTTTAAGGGATACTGAGAGTTACACAGGCCCTCAGATCTATGAACCCAGGAGAGACTGTAAAGCTTTTGCTAGCACCAGTAGCCTGCAGTGTCTAAAGAAGTGGAGTGACAGATGTGTGAGTACTCCGCTTATGTTTCCTTATTGCTCCTTAGTATATGCAGGGCCCACGTGCATGCTGCTGACACAACAACCAGGAGAAGTATCTCCAGATTTTCACTCCTTAGTATTTCAGAAAAATTCCTGGCCAACTCGAGGTCTGCTTGGCCAGTTATGAGCTCTGGCTCTGAGCTGCTCAGCAGTAGAAGCTGACATCAGCATTGTCATTCAGGGGAGGAACAGCCAGATTGTGGATTCAGGGAAGCCACAAGTGGGATGGGAGGGGAGGTCGAGGCTTTTAAGAGCTTCCTTCTTGTGCTGCTGTTCGAGGGACGGGAATGGACAGGTTTTAGGCCATCCACCTTCAAACATACATGAGCACAGGCAGGTGATGAAATGGTCAGCTCTGTCTGCACTCAGGGCTGAGTCTTCTTTCAGTGAAAAATTAGTTTAAATATAGATGTTTTTAACCTAATTGTTATCATTTGAGTTGCTATCATTTTCCTCCTTGTCTGACAGTCCAGAGCAAAATTTTTATGTCAGAAATATAAGAAACTTCCAAATTTATTTTTTAAACATATTTGTGAAATGTCTTTCTCAGAGGGAATGGTTTTTGAAGAAAATTCCTGTTTGGAAAGAAGCAGAAGGGGGATTTAATTCACATCTTTCTCATTTGGGATACATGTTCTGACTGGTGTAGTAGTAATTTCTGAGAAGTATATGATCTTTGGTTTTTTTCCAAATCACTTTTCACCAAGATGCATGAAAAAAACCCAAGCCTGAGACCTTTGAAATCTTTTTGCAAGACAAGAAAATCAATCCATCCAGACTTATTTGGCCAGTCTACATGATCCTTTGAATGTCTTTATGTGATAAGATCTCTCATGGAGCCTTCTTCAACCCTTGATTGTAGCAACACAGAACATTTACTTTTGATGGTATTTGATGAGTAATGATACTCAATGAGTACTTGAGCACTGGTTGGTGTAGGAATGGAACATCAGAAATCTGAGGCAAATAAACGTCAGTCATGAAGTTGTCAGAGTGAGAAAAACCAGATGTATAATTAGCAGAGATGTAATTCAGATCTCTGAAAAACCTTAAGTGTCAAATTTGTGTCTAAGAACTTTTTATCTGCTTTGTATTTCCTCGATGTGGTTTTAGGCAGGCCAGAAGGGCAGCCTGAAGGGAAGTGGCAGTGGGGTGACTGCCAGCACTGCCAGCAGCTGCTGAGGGCTGTGTGTGCTCCAGAAAGAGTTGAAGGCCATGGCAGGAACCAGACTTGGGAGTGAGGATCTGTACCTGCAGACACACATTGTCTGTGTGTACATACACACACGCAGCTTGTGCTGGGGTGATCCATCCTGGAAGCAGCAGCAGTGCAGGCACCGTGTGTCTGCTGAGCCCTGCAGCAGAGACACAGATAGAGATTCTGCTTTTGTCACACCGTTTCCTCCAACAGCCCAACTAAGCTGATAAAAGCATATCTGTACCTGCTCTAGGGGTTAGCAGAGCTAAGCTTTGAGATACAATTTGTTTTTACTTATTTATTTACATACACAACCAACATAGCTGTTCCAGCAAAGCTTTGCAGGACAACCGTAACCTTGATAAAATGACCACTGAACTGCTAACCTTTGCACGGTGCAGTGCCATATTTTAGGCAAGGCTCACTCCATTTTTATTGGGACGCTCAATGTAATGTAGTACCGCAATCTGTCAGTCAATAAAATTTCTATTTCCTCCCCAGGCTGTATGTGTTCTCACCTGTTACAACAATTTTGAAATTATGCCAGTTGCATCATGTTTGTAAACAGTGCCAGATTGGGACTGCATGCTCCATTCTGTAGGATCAGGTCTGTTGTGTGATGTGGGCATCACTCAATTAACCAGCTCCCTTTGCTTTCCCTGGATTTCTCCTCGACATTTATTTCTGGGGAGGCAGATCCTGCAGGCAGCTTTATTTGTGGTTCACAAAAAAGACGCACTTTAATGCCCTCACGGCATATTTATCATCATCTCGCCTGCCTTGCAAAGGTAGCTGCAGATGTTGTGATGGATAGAGGATGACTTACAGAAACCACAGTTTTACTGTGGTTTCTGTAAGTGCTGTTCTTCATCTTCGGGCAAAGAGACACGGTGTAATTTCTTGTGGCTGTGCCACAAAACAGAGCTCTGATCTCTCAGCTCTTCACTGTCTCTGTAAATAACTATTGCCTTTAAAAGAAGTTTTGCCTGATCAGGTACTGAAGTTGCTGTGCTGTGGTGTTCGGCAATGGTTCAGAAGAGAACCTGCTTCTCACCCTCCCACCCCTCTGGGGGTAAAAGTATTGCAGCATCAGGTGCAATAATCGTTTATAGGTTAAATTCCCCAAATTATGTAGTTGCAAATTAGATATACACATCCAGGGAAGGAGATAGTAAGGATTTCATATTAATAGAGAGCTTTGTCATTTAAACTGAAGGTGAGAACTTCTTTTTTATATTAATGTGATTTTGAACCATTGTCAGTGTATTATCATTAAAGGGACATACTGTTAGGTAAAAATGTAGTTGTGCTCCCTGAAGAGCAGAGTTCAGTGTTGTCATCTTATTTGTTATCTCACTTCATTTCTTAGTGAAGATTTATACTGTCCCCATCTGCCTCGTGTTCCTTTTAAGCAAAGCTCCAAACAAATGAGTCCAGGTAGACATATTTTTCCTCCTTATTGTCAGTGGCAATGTTTCCTTGGTGCCTGTGGTGAGGAGGACTTTCTCAGCCCCTGGTTTTCTCCTGCCTTTGCGGGAGCAGAACTCACCATGGGATTGGAGCAGCTACCAGTGGCTGCAGCTGGCCCCATGCTCTGGGGTGATGGCACTGCAGAAACTGGGGTGTAGGGGTGCAGGACTGTGCCATGCAGCTCCCTGCTTGAAGGGTGTGCAGACACTGATGGAGGACAGGTATGGCCCTGATAACCCAGACTGTAGTAATTCATCTAATCCCCCGCTAAATGCGTGGCACTGCGAACCGACTTTTTCTCCTTAATCAGATGAACAAACACAAAATGTGACTGTTTCCTACTGGCTGTGTTGTATTAAGAGATGAAAAAACCCCAGAGATTAAGTAACATTTCCAGAAATCAATCTCACTAGCTATTTACTGGGGTTTTCTTCCCAGTCTAATATGCAGCGAAGATATAAAAGCCTAAAACTGGAGTAAAAACACTCAGAAGATGAGTATTCTGCTTTCAGACACTGGCTTCCATTACCTTTTTTAGAAGAATGAGGAAATAGTTATAAAATTACAATGAAGCAACTTTGATAGTAGAAAAATAACTGATGTTCATTTTATTTGTTCTTTATTCTTCTTGGTTAGGGAGTGAATCTTTTCACTGTAAGGCTTGGTCATAGGTTTTAACAAAAATAGTTGGGGATCAGCTCAAATACAGCGATGTCTGCTTGCAGCCAGGAAATATCTCTTAATCAAGAGACATAGCCATGGAAGAAATTCTGATCTCCCTCAGGTAGCAGCTTTAGAAAACTTACCTTTCAAGATTTTTGATAAAATAGGTGGGTCTGTGGAGTCAGTTAAATAAGATTATATGTTTGGATTAGAATAGCCCCCAAGGTTGATCTAACCTGCAGCAGAACTTGGCACAGCCCCTTTCTTCCCCAAAGAAGGTTTTTCATAGCCAGACCTTTGGTTATCTTTGTGCCCCAGTGTGCGAGGCAGATCAGGTCTGAGGGAGAACATCAAAGCCAAGCTTGCTCCCATCACTTCTGAAAGGTTACTCCCTACCTCCTGCTCCCCATATGTTGCCAGGTGTGCCTGGTGACTGTTAAGTAGGAGTTATTTTTACTTCTCACTCACTCAACAAAAACAGACAAAGAAACAACCCCTCCCCCCCCCAAAAAAAACCAAACCCAACAAAACAGGTTGCCTAAAGAAAAGCAGCAAAATGTCAGTTTTCTTATGCAGAGGGTAACTGCTGTTGCCAAGATGCACTTGTGGTGGATTTGCCCCTCTGTGTGCAGTCAGGCTCGTGGCTGCGTGCGGGCGCTGGGCTCAGCCAGGCGGATATCCATTAGGTTCATCTGTTCCATGTAGGCAGAAGCTCACGTGCTCTCGACAGGGGCTTGTTGTGCTGAGACTGTCACTGTGAGTAATGGCTGCTCCTGTGATAACTCAATGTAACTATTGGATAGCGAATGGCTTACCGAGGCTTTTTGTAGAACAACTGTACAGCACAAATTCAAGTTTTTATAAATGGGGACTGGTGTCTGTTGTGATAAATCAGATTATTTGTTTTGCTCTCTACTTCCAGCATATTCAATTTGCACCACAGTAAGGCAAACTTACTGTGATTACAGACTTATTTTTGCTGTTGAAGGTGGCAATGGTGAAATGCACATCTAGTGATCTTGCTTTCAAGACACTCTGAAATTTCTCCCAGCTGCCGCAGGAGAAGCTACCTGCCCAGTGTGCTGCAGGGCATGGGCTGAGCCCTGCTGTCTTCAGGAATCACACACCCTCTGCTGCAGAAGGACTGCCAG
Source organism: Pachycephala philippinensis (assembly GCA_013397055.1). Lineage (NCBI taxonomy): Eukaryota > Metazoa > Chordata > Aves > Passeriformes > Pachycephala > Pachycephala philippinensis. The sequence continues at coordinate 201,283 of VWZT01001854.1, read as the reverse complement.
GTTATTTTTACAGGTAACAACTGAGTCTTGCCTTGCCTGTGTGTGTCCTTGGCACTATGTAAAGCAACAGGTTGCACTGCTGATTCTGGAGGTTTCCCCCGAGTGCCTTTTTTGGGCCTTTGGGACCAAGAGAGAGACTTACATTGAAGTGAGGTGGGAAATGGAGCAGCTTCGTGGTCACAGAGTGTTGGAGTGAGTTTGAGGAATGACAAGACTGAGACCCCTGAGCAATTCTCGTTATTTGGTCCTAATTTCTGGAGAAAGGATTTTGCTCTGGTACAGTCAGTAGTGTCAAAAGAACACCTTGTTTCACATCTTTTTCTTTTTAGGGTGTAGTATGGTACCTTTCTCTAATTTTACTAATGTAGGCAGTCAGGATATACAGGTTTGCTTTCTCCCTTCAGCTATGACCTTTTTCTAACATTTCCCAAGCTGGTCTGGAGGGAATTAGCACAAGGCATTGTACACAGCTCAGTCCTCTTGTGGCTGTGGCTGGCAAATCTGACTTGCATGGGATGGGATAAAATAGCTCTGATGTCTCTTACACAAGGTTAACAGTCTGATTTTTTTTCTCTCTCTCTTTTTTTTTTTCTTTTTTTTGTTTGTTTCTTTGTTTGTTTTGTTTTGTTTTATTTTTTCCCCCTAGAGTGGACCAGTGTGTTGACTATTCTATAGCCTTAGGTTTAAACTTTGCCACGGACTGTGCTAGCAGCAAATGATGGTGTCTCCCACATTTCCAGTTTAGTGGGATGGGGGAGTTGGGTGTGCTGGGAGTAGCCTCTCACTCCTAATGTTACACTTGGGGAGTATTTGCCTGGTAGTGATTTTGGCAAAAGAGGCCTGGGCAGCCTGATGTGCAGGGCTGCCACAGAGTGATGAGATCACATTTTTGCCCTGTGTTCTCCCTCTGATTCCATAGAAATGTCCCTGCACACTGGCAACAGCGTGGGATAGGCAGAAGACAGGACGAATATTTGGTCTTTTAAATTATTCTTTATTTACCTCTAGTGGCTTCTAAAGAGCATTTCACCTCTCCAGGCTTCCTCCCCTTTTCAACTCTGCTGTGTTGAGGGGAAAAGACTGATCCTTTCCTTTTCTTTCTTTTTGGGAAATAGTTTGGTTATAGTTTAGCATTACTTATATCATAGGGTTTAGCAGATGAACATTTATCTCAGCCAAATTCCCATTGCACAGTCCAAGCCCCTGGATCAAACAATTTCAGCAGCTCCAGACAAAATATTTTCTCTTCCCACCCACATAACCTTTCTGCAGTAAGCCTTACCCTTACTCTAGTGCAGATGGTAGGATGGTTGGTGTCTCACAGGGGTAAAGCACTGGCTCTCTTCAGCTCCATCTCTGAGGACTCATGCAGTCAAGTGTTTTTGGTACCCAGTACAAAGTGTGAAGGCTGCATGTAAAGTTCATTGATGTTTCTGAGACTTACTGTTGACTGCCTGATTCCCAGCCCTTTATTTGGCACAGGCAGCATGTGGTGAAGGACAGCATAATAGACTGCAAACCAGCTTCCATATTTTAATCTGTTTTTTTTCTACGAGGGGAGGGAGATTTTTTCCTGGCATTCGTCCACAGCTCTGCACTGCCTGAAATTAAATTGCTAGAGCACTGCCCTAAGAGATTTTAATTTACATTTCAATAGTCCAAAGTAGCAGTTTTTAAATCTCCTTGTTGGAGTAAGTTTAAGGTTCTGGTTAGTCCTAAAGTTTTTGATATTGGGGAGAAATAGGTATTTAACTGTGAGGGTTAAGGTATAATTTCTTTTGCTGTGGAGGGGTATGAGCACAGGAACTCTGACCCTCTGTTAGAAGGGTTTAAAAAGTACCAACCCACAGTTTTTAGTCACTTCCATCTCAGCTGAGGAGAGACATAGGAGAAGCAGACTTGTCTAACCTAGTGCTGCTCCGCCTGGGTGAAGAGGAGCATGCAGTTCCCCGCCCCTCCTGTTCCCCACTGTGTGTGATTTATTAACTTACTGGAGATGAAATAAAAGTGGCCAAAAAAGGTCAAGAAGTGTAGTTTGATGCATAGGTAAAGGAGGCAGGTGCCTAGAAAATCAGGGATGTGAGAACAACCTTGTTTCCAAACTCTGTCCCTGGCAGTGCCTGGAGAGCTACAGCACTGACCCCTGGGCTGTGGCTGAGAGGGGCAGCCCTGGCAGCCCTTCCTCTCCCTGCAACTCCCTCATCCTCTGTCCCAGTGCCGAGACCAGATGAAGCTCTCCAAGGCTGCTCCTGGGCTGACCCTGCCTCTCAATGTCAGCCCCTTTCCATCCTGCCCTATCCTTACTCCCCTATCCCATAGGACTGGATTGCCTGTATCAACGAGAGGCAGTGAGGCAGCTCCACACTTGATGGCTTGGACAACCTTAAACAGTGTATTTTGTGCTGAGGTTATTGCAAGAGAAGACATAGCAGTTGGTGGAAAATGCTGGGATGTGTTCACAGCACGGGTGGCACAATTTCATCCTGTCCTCTGCCTGGGCAGCTGCGAGAGGCAATGCTGCAGTGAGGAAATGGGTCTGGCAGGCAGAGTGAAAACCAGATCACTGTAATGCGGAGGGAAATCTGTTCCTGGCTTACTGATGCTTAAAAGAAGACAGACTTCTGGTTTCTGCAATTATTTTTCTGTGTTGGACTTCTTCCCTTTCACAAGGAAAGCTTTCCCTCACTACCCAGACCTCCCTGGTGCAAAGAGGGTGATGGGGGGGAGTTATGTTCTCATCTGACAGTGGCTTTTCCAACTTGTCTCTGTAGTGTCCATGCCAAGGGAGAAGGAGATGTGCACGTGGCCCTGACAACACCTGATGAGGGTACCCTAGGCTGTAGGGCAATGCTGTAGCCTATGAAGCTGCTGCACCTTTATTTTTAAGTCTCTTTGTTGGACTCTGGCCCATCTGTGACTTGCTCCTGTGTTGCAATGGATGTCTGCCTCATTGCAATGCCAAAATCTAGAGGCACATTCTAAAAAACCTGAAAAAGAAGAGTGTGGACACCCCAATACAAAATCCTTTTAATAAGGTTAGTCTGAAGAATCCCACTGCACAGCCATTCTGTGGAGTTACTTGCTTTCTACATTTGTTGCATTATTCTTTTCCTTTGGTATGAAAAATGTATTTCAGTATTGGGGAAAAACAACCCTTCCAATGGAACAATGCTGAGCAATGCTGAGCTGACATCAAAATGACTTTTGATATGAGCAGCTGAGATGCTAAAGGTTGTATTTCCAGAAACTGAAAGCACATATTAAATGGAAGAATATTCACCTGTGCATTAGCACAGTTTCCTCAAGCAGAAACAATGAGGTAAGCTCCAAGCATCCATCTGATTAGAAGCTAAAAGGATCTGATTTTACCACTGAGCATGCTATGTAAACACGTGAGCACGCCTTTATCTCCCTTTACACTTTCTGTGTTGTGATCATTTGTCCTTAAGATATTTTCTGTGTCTTTTCTGGAAAGTAAAAGCACCAGTCCCATTACCCAGACCCCCCTATGCACAACCTGCTCTGTGAATCCCACAAGGTGTTTCTCTGTGTGTTGGAAAAATCAGCTGGGATGACAGATAAAAGTACAGTATGTTTACTTTAAACCTAAAACCCAAAATTCCCAAACCTAAGCTATTCCTTGACCAGGACCACTATTCCTTGAGGGTCACCTTCCAGATTACCCTGGGAGCAGCTGCAGATGTTGACAGATGCCATAAGTGCTATATGACATTACAGAAAAAGGTGCCAACTGCAGGTTACTGTAAAAAAGTGACTTGGTTGCTTAAAAGAAAGAAAATTATAGCAAATGAATTTATGAGGCAGTCAGTGACCTCTGATACTGTGTACCTGACTCCCTTAATGCTTGACAAATGGTTTAAGCTCAGTGGCTGGCTTTGGAGGAATGGAGCATGCACTCAGCCCAAGCATAAGCATTTTTTCTGGAATAACACAGAAGTTAATGTGCTACAATAAAAGCACCTGCTTTATTTAATGACCCATTTCATCATGTGATTCCTTTAGCCATGAAATGCCAGCAGTTTTCAAGTAGTCTGGGAGTGTCTCAGAACTGATGTGCCTGTTATCTTATTTATGAGGGAAGGAAAGCAGCAAAGGAGAGCTGTAAATTATTTCTGTCAATGCTGGAGGTGTCCTCTTCTGACTGGGCCTGGCATGGTGGCCCTTGCGGCAACTTCTTCTCATGCCAGGCAGAAATCTCTTCCTTGCCCCTTTCTCTGCTCTCTACTGTTCAAAAACATTGTGTCTTTACAGGCAAAATGCCAAAAATGTTTTGGAAGGGTTCTGGTGCTGGACAGCAGACTCTGCAAGGCAGCACTGGAACTCCCCTCCTGCAAAGCAAATGGGGGTGGGTCATTCAGAGATGCTGCTCTAACACTTGCCACTCCTCTTTTCTTCATCCTCTGCCATGGAGAATAAAAATTGATGAGTTCTGCTCTTACTGTCCAGAAACTAATCTGGTTAATAATAAATGGTGATTATAAATTATGCTACTTTATGGAATATACTGCAGCAGATGAGGCCAATTGCCTACAATTACGCATTTTCCTAATTTCCCTAGAAAAGTTGTATTAAAAGAATGAGGTACAGCAAAATATAATTATTCAGTAAGTGTTGCTGACTGGAAGATAATGCAATGCAGTTTAATCTTTTATATTTAAAGGTGAGAAGAGTTCTCCACGTATTTCTCTAGCTTGTTCTTTATAGCTTATTCCTTCAGACACTCCTTTATAGTCCTTTCTGGTAAGGATTTAGTGTAAAACAGCCACAGCAGAATTCCCAGCAGGTATGTGCAAAGCTGCATAAAAAGCACAATATCCACAAAGTTACTTTTCAAACTGTAGTCTGCCTACACATTCGTTACAGTTCTACTGGGGGAAAAAATGAGAAAAAAAGGTTTTCAACAGACAATTGGAAGTAAGGTTCATTACACCACTGCTTCTCCTACCTCATCTGAGAGGGTAATTCAGTCCAGATAATTTCTGTAATCCATTCCCTAGCACAGTTCCGTGAGTGGCTCTCTGGCCTGGGTGGAGGAGGAGGAGTACTGGGAAGAGGGGATGGCCTTCACCTGCCAGTGTCACCAGTGATGCTGGGTTGAGTGACCCAGGCTCCAGTGGCTCTCCAGCCGGTGGGGGCCCCAGGGGACCCTTTTGGCAGTGGGAAGTGTTCTGCAGCTGATCTATGAAATGACTGTAAGGAGACAAACACATACTCTTCCCAGGTGAGTGTGTTAATGTGTGACAGAAGACAAAGGTTGGCTAAAAGCATAAAGTAACATCTGGCCTAGTTAAGCATAAACATTCTTTCCTGGCAAGTTTTTTTACAGTTTAACATTTTACCTGGAAGTTTTTATGATGTCCTTTCTTTACATCTCGAGGAACTGTACTAATTTTTTTCTCCATTATTGCGTTTCTATCAAACAGGCAAATATATTTCCTGTATGCTTCTCTTCCATGTAATGTCCTCTTTTTAATTTGTTTTTCAACATGCTGCAGTTGCCATGAAAGTCTCTTGTGACCATTGCATTGGACCAAAGTTCAGAGTTGGTTGCTTTCCATCAGAGACTCCCCTTGACCTCTGTTCATATCCTCACTTGCTACATAAAGTAGATAAAAGCTTTTTTTTCTTGAGTCATTGTTTATCTGTTTCCCAGGTTCCCAGAGCCTGGTAATAAAGCTGTATTAGGTTACTTGTTGTTTTTAAGTAGCAACATGCCCTGTTCTGTAGTGACTGGAAGTGGAATAGCCTCAAGATAAAGGAAAACAAAAATGCAAAACATTATGGTGACATGACCTTGAAGGGGATCCCCTCTATCACAAATAGTCGCTGCTCCTTGTGTGTACGTTTGGCTGCTAGGAACAGTAGAAATGGTGTGGGTTTTTTCTGAGTTTTTCTCATAGTGCCCAAGGCAAGTAATTGGAATTTCATTCTCTCATTGTTAACCGTGATACCCAGAATTCATGTCCTAAAGGGCAGTTTATCTCTAGAGAGCTAATATATAAAGAAGTGGTAAATTCTTACAGAGCAGTTTCATTTCCTGCGTGTATACAGATTGAGATTTAGTTTTGACTATTGCAGATGAATTTCCTATTTTTTCCCTGCATATTTTCTTCTTTCTCTTGCCCTGGAGATGCACCTGGAGAGGACTGAAGTGGTTTTTTTTCTGACTTTCCCAACACAAAAGAATCATAAAATAAGATCTGGATTGTGGTGCCAAGTTGAGCCCCCACTTCCATCTGTGGAAGAACACTAAAGGCACAGAGAAAGGATGTAGCCTGTGAAAACTTCAGTGATGGGGGGTGTTTATGACTCTGGATTAACTCAGAGAGAGCTCTGGGTTAGTTGGAGTCAGAAATACCCATCTTCCCATTTGTGAAAGGACAACCTCACATAAATCACGAAGACATGACAAACCCTTGGATGCTGCTCATGCAAAATTGTTCTGCGAAGCTGAGTTGTTTTTGAAATAAGATTTTGTTAGAGACATGCTGGGACCCCACCCTGAAGTGAATAAAACTTTCAGGCAGATGAAGAACACTTCTTAATGTGAGACCATTTCTTCTGTAGCATACAATGTTTTGTTGTAGAAGTTATGGTCAGTTTTAGATGTCTTTTAACTATGTTATGAATTACATCCATAAGAAAGAGGAATGTGGAGCAGAACATTTCCCCTTTCTCGTGGTATAGGTCCATAGTTTCAGGGTAAGAGGCATGAAGCCAAGGACAGCGAGTATTTCTCAGGCATCTTTAAGGTTCCCTTAAAAAATACAAAATGTTGTTTAAACTCACATACAAAATCATATCAAGTCACAGGAATTGGAATTGAAAAATGGGAGTTTGTAAACTTTTCCAGGCTTACCTGCAACCTCTCAAAATATCTATGAGAAGAGCAAAACTCTTATGTTTTAGACAGAGAAATTTATTTTTGAAACATATGAAAAAGGTTGCCATTAGAAAACTGATTTCCTTGTAGCAGACTCCTGTGCCTGGGGAAAACTCTGGTTTCTCAGACTCTTGGATTATTCTGGCAATGAACGTTTTCCACCCAGGGATGCAGGGCTCATGAATCCAATTGGGCAGAGGGGAGGCTCAGTTGTGGTTTTGCTCAGCCATCAGCTGCAGCCCCGCAAAGCTGTTCCTCCCTGGTTCTGTTCTAATCCATTCTGGACAAGCTGCAGAGAGGGGAGAGCAACTTACAGAGAAACTGCAGGCCGATCTCCTAGCAAATTGAAGCTTTAGTAACTAAAAGTGGAAATGAGGGAGGAGGGGAGGTGGGAGAAGGCTCTGTGCACCCCTTGTCCATCAGGCTGGGATTTGGGGCTGCCCTGCCTCCCCCAGCAGGACTGCAGGCACCACGCCAGGGAGCATGGCACGGTTTGTCTGTGTATTGATAGCTATATTTCTAGCAGGACATACTGAAATTCTTGTAACTGTTTCTTATGAAGAGAAAAACAGTTCATGGCTCAATTTTCTCTGCCCTGCCCATCCCAATTTAAACTTGTCAAACTCGTGTGCAAAACATCACAGCCTCATGGACATTTGCAGCAGTAGAACATTTCTGAAGTATACAGAAAACCCTTCTTTGAACACTGCGATCCTAATCCATTTTTCTTCAGCATAACATCTGCTTTAAAATGACTGTTCTCTCATCAGTTTTCATCTATGGAGAACTGAAGTAGATAAATGTATATTGATCTCTATTAACCACAAATTGGTTACAAGTTGCCACTACAACTTGAGTAGAAATTTTTTTTTAAAGATTAAACCATGTGGACCTTACCTTGTTGAAAAGCAGTGGTAGCCTCTGTTCTGGCTATTCTTGTCCATATGGATACTGAACTACTGCACTCCCTGGTAGCACTGATATAGATAAGATTTACTTGTAATTTCCTTTCTCATTTGTATTCAGGTACATTGCACATAGTTAATGGTGGTTGATATTTGCCGCTTCAGAAACAAAATGAGAAGCTAAAACCTCAAATTTTCCATATCTATTTCAAGTGATTGAAATGGCAAGGACAAAAATTGCCGTCTTCTGTGGACAGCGGTTGCATCAAATAATTAACAGAACCTTTGCTACTGAGTTTATTGGATCATCTGAAAATGCTTTTTAGATATAGTGGCACAGAAATAATGGATATGACAGATGAAACCCCACCAATCATTACATTTATATGTCTCAGACAAAACTGCAATGCTAAAGGACAATTCTGAATTTGTGTCTCTGTTTCATGTCTGATTGCAAAGAATGCAGAAGGGTGTTTTGTCAAGCATTGAGTTGTGGGGGGATCTGAGACCATTGGCTAAGGAACAAAGGAAAAACATAATGTAACTGCATTGGCAACATGAACAATGGAACTAAGTGGACCCTCAGCAAGTTTGCCAACTGCACCAGCCTGTGGGGTGTGGTCGACAGGCTGGATGGAAGGGAGGACATCCAGAGGGACCTTGGCAGGTTTGAGACGTGGGTCTGTGCAAACCTCATGAAGTCCAACAAGGCCAAGTGCAAGGTCTTGTGCCTGGGCTGGGCACAATCCCAAGCCCAAGTACAGGCTGGGAGGAGAACGAATTAAGAGCAGCTCTGAGGAGAAAGACTTGGAGCTATTGGTTGACAAGAAGCTGGACATGTCTCAACACTGTGCACTTGCAGCCCAGAAAGCCAATTGTGTCCTGGGCTGCATCAAAAGCAGCATGACCAGCAGGGTGAAAGGGTGCTTCTCCTCCTCTACACTGCTCTGGTGAGATCCCTCCTGGAGTGCTGCATCCAGCTCTGGGTGTGGACCTGTTGGAATGAGTTCAGATGAGAACCACAAAGGTGATAAAAAGGTTAGAGAACATCTCCTGTGGAGATAGGCTGAACAAGTTGGAACAAGTGCTCCTGCTCTGTCAGGAGAAGAGAAGGATCCAGGGAGACCTTACAGCAGTCTTCCAGCACATAAAGGGGGCTTTTTAAAGGGGCCTGTAGTAATAGGGCAAACGGGAATGGCTTCAAACTGAAACAGGGCAGAATTAGATTAGCTATTGGGAAAAAAATCTTTACTGTGAGGGTGGGTGAATGTCGCCGTACACCGGGGCAACATAGTTCCAGATATTGCCTTACACCAGGCCAGCACAGTTTGCAGTATAACATTGTGGCACCATCTGCAGTAATCACGCATGGGAAGAGCTACAGCAGCTCACCGACCTTATGGGCAAGAGCTACAGCGGCTCACCATCCCTCTTAGAGGCACGGTCACCCATAAAGCAGTCCAATCCCAGACTTGCTTGGGCAAGAGCTACAGCGGCTCACCATCCTTCCCAGAGGCACGGTCACCCAAGGCAGTCCAATCCTGGACTTACATGCGTAGGCTACTCACGGCTCTCCTGGGCACA
>VWZT01001854.1:140868-185548 GCA_013397055.1 Pachycephala philippinensis | reverse complement strand
TTGTGGGGTTACAAGAGTAGGCTGTAGGCAGCCGTGGCCTTCCCTCCAGGGACACAGCTGCAAGCCATGAGGCCAAGGCTGCTTACAGCCTACTCTTGTAACCCCACAAGAGAGGTTTGAGAGCACAATCGTGGTGCATTGCTAAGATTAGCTTAGACAAGCATCTGCCAGGAGCAGTGTAGGCACGTTTGACCCTGCTTACTGGTGAGAAATGGATTATATTGTCTCTCAAGGATCCTTTCAGGTTAGCTACCTGCTTTTTTATAATGTTATTATTCAAAATATCTATTTTGAGTGTCCCTGTATCTTCTGTTATTTACCCATATATAGAAATCCTTGCAGCTGAGTTCTGTTGTGTTTTCTCATCTGATATTTCCTATTTGAAAATTAGGCATTTTAAAAATGACCGCTTTTTGTTTTTTTCTTCCCTGAAAAGTAAGAAAAAATACCAAAACATTGGGCCTCTTCTGAATGACTAAAATGAAGCAACATTAAAAAAAATTAATGAAGAATTACCCAAAATATACAGGGGGGAAAAATCTCATAGAAACGTGGTACTAGGCAGAAGGGATTTATAAAACAGATAGAAACAATAAAAATCAGTAGTGAAAACAGGTCAAAAATGAAAGGCATGTTTTCAATGGATACATAACTATCACTTTTACTGAATGTGGTGTCTCTGCCTGAGCCTATGAAAGGAACATGGGCAGTATGAATGCACAGTGTGTCGGGAAGAATGAGCCTGTAACAACCTAACCTGCTTTGCTCAACAGCTTTCCAAGGGTTTAATTTCTTAAAATGAGAGATGGTCAGCCAACTATAATAGGTTGCACAATCATCTCTTTTCTTTTCCCTTTCTTAAGCCCTTGGTACATCCTAAATCCTAGTCAAACATCCACTCTGATAAGGAAACAACCTTCAGTGTATACACAATTAGACAAATGGTATAAGGTCTCAAATTATAGGCATGCAAAGAAACCCAGAGGGATATTATGCACATTATGAAGACCCGAGGCAGAGTTCTTACTCCAATCTGAATGGCCTCACCTGTGGGGATACCCCTCTGCTACCCTCTGGGAGAAACTGACAGCAGGCAGCATCCTGGTGCAGGGTCCCTGGAGGCTCATAGGACCTTCTCTGCACCTCAGCTGCCTAACAGGGCATGCACCATGTCCTGGCCAGAAAGGCATAGTTTCTCTTTCTCCTTTGCTGATTATTGCAAAATTATACAAGGCCTCAAGCTTTCATCATTATTTTCAATATATTTATGCTCCAGTGCTTTCCAGGAGAGCTATGGATTACTGTGTAGACTACTCATTAGACTGTTTATAACAGAATGCTGCTTTTAGTTACTTTTTGTGGACCTAGAAATATGAATTTCCTGGGAGTCTGTAGGCCATATGAGGAAAATCACTGCATTAACCACACAATGTAAAGGATGACTGCAGAGGGCTCTACGATTTCTGCATTTAATAGCTGTTCTTGTGTTGTAGGAGACCCAGACCAGAAATCATTGTTCCATTGTTCTAACCGCAAAATTACCAAATCTTCAGTAAAAGATGGTTTCTTTCTTGAAGAGTTTATTATCTATGTTTTAAGCCAATGGAAAGAGTCAACAAGTGGTTGGTGCACAGCGTAGCACAGATGATTATGTACAATTAACCTGAAAACAGTGGTCCCAGACTCTCTTCTGCCCTCTCAGCTTCTGCTTAACCAGGGGCTATGGTTGTTTTTAACATGGGGTCTCAAATTTTCTTATCCCTCAGGCCTTCCTCAGAGCCTTTAATTTCCTTTCTAGACTGTTTAATTTCTTTCTAAGTCTTCTTCATACCTCCCTGCAACCTTTTTACTGTTTTCCTCTGACATTCATATCCTTTTTAGCTTCGGTTTGCCAAAGTAAGGTATATTGCATTTCAAACAGCAGCTGCAGGAAACAATCACTACTAACCTCTCATTGTGCCCCCTCTCCTTTTGGTTTGCAACATGCTTGTTTAATGTGGCTGCCTGTTATTTCTCTAAGTTTATGATTCCTAAAGCAGAGACTTGGATTTTTCATGGCACCTGCTAATAAGGATTTAAATTTGTTGGCACCTAGGTGCCTGTTACAGACCTTTCACTAATGATACTAAAAATAGAATTATTAGAAAGTTTTTGTTTTTAATATAAAAAAGTCAAACTATCTAAAAATTTACTGTGAAAAAACTTATGCAAAGCATAGGGTTTTTATTTTTTTTTGGGGGGCGGAGTAAAGGGAGTATTCTAATTTTATTTGATGCTGGATAGCAATTTATAGAGTTTTACCCAGCATTATAAACAAGTGTTTTATGTTTAATGAGAATGGCCAGGGTGCAAGGTAATTCCAGCTTGAATTGCATTGATAGAAGTAGGACCAGCCTGAATTTTTTTCAGTGCTGGATTTAATTCACTTTGAGTGAGTCTTACACAAGCAACACTTAAAGGATTCAAACCATGCAGTTCAGGCAATATATTTTGGTTAAGCCCAAGGTGTGAAACAATAGTCACCATTCCTGGAGGTATTTAAAAGACGTGTAGCTGTGGCACTTGGGAACGTGGTTTAGTGGTGGGCTTGACAGTGCTGGGTTAGTGGCTGGACTCGATCTTAAAGGTCTTCTCCCACCTAAGCAATTTTGTGATGCTATGTTTCTATATATCTGGAAACTCAGCTGTAATTACACTGTTGTTATCATGCAAAAGATCAATTAAAAAAAGATAAAAATTAAATAAGGATCCTTGTACAAGTTTTGGTAGCATCATTCTGCTTTTATTTAGAGGCTGAAGCAACCAGCCTTCCTTCCTTCGTTCCTTCCTTCCTTCTTCATTTTCGACGGATTCTTCACTGCAAGCATGTTAAATATAACATGGGGATGATCAAAGCAGCTTAAGTTTAGATACTGCATTTCCTTGCCAGCAATTCATAGCAAAGCAGATGTGTATGCAAATTACACCTATCTTAATTCCAGAGATCACTATCTCAGTCAATTACTTTAAAATAACTTATACCTTTGAAACGTATAATGTGATGAAGAAGCTTTAAGGTTGGATAAAGAAGGTGTCAGTAACTACCCAACCAAGGGCAAGACTGAAACATATGGCCACATTTTCCCAGCTTTCATTGACCCCATGGGAGCTCTCAGTAAAAAAATCAATGACAGCATCTTTGATCTATAAGAGTAAGAACTGTGTGCATGTGTGTTAGAGGTAATAAGATGTGTCTTGTATTACAGGTGATTTGCTTTTCGGGTAAATATATTCTAAAGAGAATGAAAACCAATATTTTCTCTACCTGAAAAAGAAAGCAGTGACATTTTAAATGCAAATGCATCCAACCCTGCCCCCACCATGCTTCTATGTGGAAAAGCACAGACTGAAGCATCGAAGTCCCCATTACTTCATATAATTGATTTTCCCCCTTGCTTTTGCTCACTTACGCAAATTTCGTTGCAGAGCTGTGTCTGTAGAAGCCCCTTGTATTCTTGTACTCCTGCCTTCCTCAAAAGTTAGTGCAACCTCCATTACTCTCAAGACCAGTCTCTCCTAAACAGACCTTTCAGAAAAGGCACTAAGCAGCCTTGACAAATAATGCTCAAGACTGATGTCACAGAGTGGAGTAAATAGTGGTTTTAGCCTTTCATTCAGCAAGACCTATTACCTGAGCCCTTCTGTCCACAGTTGTTAAATGCATGTATTTAACCCATGATTCCTCAGGTGGCAGATGGTGTGGTTAAAATCATGCTGAGCACTACGTACTTTCAGAGATCTCGTAAATGCTTGCAGTAAATTCTGTACCCCCTCCCTTGAAGTACAGAGGAGTCTGCAACTAGCAGCATTGGCTGAGAAGGGATACTAGAGAATTCCTAGCAAAACACATCCTTTCACATAGTGGGCAGGAAGGATTCAGTAGCTGCAAGAGATTTTGCTGTGGGAACAGCTATATTTGTGTAAGAGTAAGCCTCCTTGCATGGACCTGTATGCCTTGTATTCAGGCTGCTGGTGTAACGCAGATGCATGAGCCTGACAGAGTTTCTTTCTTTTTTTCTAAATTCCTTTAAAGTCCCTAGTTTCTATGTCCCTGAAATTTGGTGCCGTCTTTTCCCTGTCCCGTCCCTTTCTTTGTTATCATAATTACAGCTGGTTCAACAACAAAATATTTAACGTCTTTCCTTTCTGCTGGACATGGAAAGTATTGATTTAGCATGTGCCTTGTTGTGTTTCTTTTCTTGTTCAGCGTTTATTGGAAGGCAGACTGGTAGCTGATACATGCATTTTTTCTCTTCTCCATATATGAGACCCTGATAGGACACGTAAACAACAGCTTCTCTGTATTGTCGTACAGAACAAAAGAATGTTGCCAAGATATATTCCACTTATATCTCTACAGCTGAGTACAATAACATTCCTCAAGCATTTCTATTTGTTGGTAAGATCCTGTGAGTAGGAAGCATTTCCCCCCATCATCCCTTCATATCTTTTATTTTCATTTCCTGGATTTTATTTGCAAACAGTTTGACAATAACCTTGTCCCCATACCTGGAATATTATTGTTACACTGCTACTTTTAAATCCCACCAGGTTCTGATGAAAAAGAGATACATTTAGAAGCACAGCCTGCTGTCCAAAGAGGGTCTTTTCACTGATATGTCATCAGCCACTGTTTTAACAATAGACAGAAAGGCTCCTAGGAAAAGGTTTTTTAATAGGAAAAATCCTATCCTAATAGAAAACACTTTTGAACACTAAAAATACAGTGCCCAGTGATTTACACATGACGTATCTCCCATGAAGGGGATATGAACAGAATTATTCCTCTATAGAATTAAGCAAAACAGTAAAAAGAGCGGTTTCAGTTTGCTGTGATATGTATGCATCCTTTCAGTGTACCTGTACCTTTGCTGTTTATTTTTGACCTTTTTACCCCATTCTATTGTTTTCCAGTGAATTTATGCATGTACTCATGTGTTGTCATAATGGCTTTGTCTGTTTTGTTCTCACATCGTGCATGTTTGAAATGAGTTAAATACAAAAGGAAAGAGAAAACCTCTGTGGCAGGTTTTCCTTCATGTTGTTTCAGAAGAGAGTGGTTCATTGCTATGCTAATGGGGAGCACACGGCACAGGGTAATTGTTAAAAAATATTCCTTGCAGACATCCATCATCTTTTATTGTGGAACACTCAATATTCTGCTCACAGTAAGGATGTAATTCACTCTGGGCAATAAGACACCAAGCTGAATGCTACACTAATTGCATCAAACCTCTGCAGTGTCTAACCATGGAGGTGTGTGAATAGAGTCCAGTCCATAAGCCACCGTGCCGTGGTGTGGGTGCTGGCAGTAATGTACTCAGCTGAGGAAGATCAACTGTAAAGTGAATTTGTAAGAGACAGGTCCCAGAAACTCTGATTTCATTCTAACAGGGCTGATTTACTTAGACTGTGTATGGCATATGTGTATAGAGTGTATAATGTATGTATTAAGGATATGGATACAACACTGCTCTACAGAACTGAAAAATGTCCATATTCTGACCAGAAAGAGCAATGTTGTACTATCCATGAGACCAGACTAGATGATCATAGTGATTCCACATGGCCTTAAAATTTATGAGTAGAAGCACAATAGTACACAAAACCTACTAACAACTAAGCTAAGCAGACGTGGTTTTCCTTTCAGACATTTAGATGAAGATATTGAAAAAAATTATGAAAAGACCTTTTGAAACTCCTTTTTAAAATGAAGGGGTAATATAATTCTGAACTACCTAAGGGTGTTTTGTGACTTGTTTAGTGCTTTCACTGCACATTCAAGGTTCTCCTGTAAAAGGCACTGCTATGCTCAGCTGCTGAGTATTGCTATTATTAATGAAGGACCATAATGGTTCTAAACTTAGAGTTGTAGTTCAATACAGAGTTTAAGCTCTCTGCCGGGGTTACAGCCATGAGGGTCTGCATGTAAGCAGTCCCTGTCAGTTACTGACAGTGACATATATAATCTGGTGCCTGCTTGTGTCTCATTATTGTGATTTGAAGACACTGTACCATGAACATTCAGAATGCTAAAACCCCAAGAGAAGATGAACATGCTGATAACATGAGCATAAACCTGTCAAAGGCAGAAAACCTTGAGTACGTCTCCAAGCAGGGCTTTTGCCAAACCACAAGCTGAATGTGCCCTTTGAACACTGTAACACATATTGTAGTCTAAATCTTAAACATACACATCCTAGCAAAAAAATCCACCACCCTATAAAAATATTAAAAATAACACTTTCTGTTGTGCTTTTGTATGCTATATATTTAGAATAGCCATAATTTGAAAAAGTAAAGGTTAACTTACTTATGTCAGCATTTAAGGCTACCCGGAAATGTGGGGGCAGCATTAAGAATTTTTAATAGTTTGTAATGCTATAAAGTATTTATTAGGCCACACATGTTCGTTGGTTCTTCAGTCTTAACTCCAATGTACAGAGTCCCTGATGCTGGTTTGTACTATGAAATTCCTTTAGGGTGTGGAGACATGAGCAGGTCCTTGAGAAACACGGGCAGCTGGCAGGCAGTGATGGCACAGGGCTCGGGATGGAACAAGAGCAGCAGGAAGGGGACACAGGCACCATGACTGCTACCATCGTGTGCAGTGTAGTGGCCCCATTGCGCTCCTCGGTGAGGAGAAGGTTGTGCTCAGGTAAAGTCTGCCTCGTGGGTGTAATTCTGTACAGCAATGCCTGCCCTGCAAGGGTCCGACAACCTCCCATTTAGCACAAGCTGAGGGATATCTCAGCGTGTCTTCCAGCTGTATTTTCTGCAGATCTACTCTAGAGCAGCTCATATGGATTTGGAAGACTAACCAGAGAAACCTTGAAAATGTGGTTAGTACCGAGAGGGTGTTACCAGTGTTCTTCTTCCAAATACTTTCAAGTCAGTCTTCTACTTAAGGTGGAACTAAAATGACCCTCCTATGTGTTTATAAGAAATATTTTGTTTGATGGGGGTTAATGCACATGAAATGTAAAATATAGTGCAAAGATACTGCATACTGCTTCTCCTGGGAAAACAGTCAATGAATCCATGTTTAGTGGTTCAATACTTTTTGTGTTGCATCAAGCTCTTGTGCAAAGAAGAGATACCTGCCCTTCCATCCTCTAATTTATTGGAAGAAAAGAAAAAAGATTTGAATTACACAGATAGCCTTCCTTAGTAAAGGTTAGACATGCTGTTGACTCACTCTTGTCCCCAAAAATAAGTATATGTATTTGAGAATCACTATTTTTCCCCATAAAAGAAACATTTTTGGTTTTATTTCTGGAATTCACACTTTGACTTATTCAATAAAATATAAATAGGCGCTAGTGTAGCACATGCTCACAGCAAGAACAAAATGCTGTCACAAAAGTGATTTACCACACAGAAGCCTGCTGTTGCCATTTCTTTGCTCTGCAGGCTCATGTTGCTGAAGAAAATGTGAGTCAAGCCTAGCTCTTTGCAATCAGAAAATAGATGGTTGAATTATTTAACATATGAGAGACCGAAGTGATATGAACACAAAAGGCCAGCAAGTCTCTAGTCTCTGGAGACATTTGTAAGTCCTGTATCCATGAAAGTGATATGCTGTTTATCTAGGTCAGGCTGCCAGATGAAATACATATTTAGATATCTTTCATTCCAGGCTAAGCATCATGTCAGAAATGTCATCAGGAAGTATGAACAAACACATAGTGATAGTAGCCATTAGCTTTGTGGTTACGTTCATGTTTTCTCTCAGGGAAGTTCATTTCCATATTTACTAACTGGTAATTGGTGGGTGATTTCTCCCTGTCCTTATCTCCACCCGTGAGTGTTTTATTGTGTGTTCTCTCCCCTGTCCGGCTGGGGAGGGGTGTGACAGAGTCGCTTTGCTGGGTACCCGGCATCCAGCCAAGGTCAACCCACCACAATACTGTATTAAAATCAATGTCTGTAAAGGGGGAAAAACTGTTGTGGTTTTCTTTTTTTTTTTTTTTTTCCTCTGTGAGGTCAGGCCAGGGACAGAAAGAACAGTTCTGCCAAGAGAAGGAGTGTCCTACTCCTTAAGGAAACTAAGCATGTGATTTTGTGCAGGTCTTTACAACCTTGTCTGTCTCTCTTCTCAGGCTACAATTTGATCACTCTCCAACGTACTTTTTCTCCCTAAGGGTGAAGATAGTAAACACCTGTGAAATGGCTATAAACCGTCCATTGCCTCTGTAGAGCAAATAAGTCATGCCAGTGTGATGACAACCCCCTGAAATTTTGCCACAGAGGGCTTCAAGCCCTTCACACCAGGAGTGCCTTCACAGGTAGCAGCAGTGAAGCAGCTTCCTCTTCCCTCTCATAGTTTTGTTATCCACAAGCATGACCAACATTCTAAGGGTCACTGAGCTGCAAAATCACCTAGAAACAGGAAATGCTAAAAAGGAAGTAGAGAGAACTGTAAATAAGGAAAAAGAAAAATTCTTAGGTGAGGGAATACTGCTGCCCTGGAGGGACAGAGTCTTCTGGTCTCTGCCACAAAACTCCTGGCCATTGTTTGTCCACTGACTTTTCTCACATGGCCATTGTCTGGAAAGGTCTCATGTTTTAGTACTTGACTGAATACATTTAAGTTAAATGTTCAAAGCTGCTGAGCACCCAACAACTGCCACTGAAAGTATTAAAAAACATGCTTAAGATAAGCATCCAGACTCTGGAAAATATATGTCTGTAAATAAGGGATTTATCCAACTAAGTGTTGACGTTTGCACCTTGGCTTCTTCTGACCCTGTAGTTATTAACTGTGTAATGGAGAATTTGCACAAAGTGATGCTGTCTATAAATCCTTAATTCTACCATTTATTAACTTTTAAATCCTTGACTTTGCAACCTGACTGATTCTTCAGAAGAAATGTCTGTGTAGTCTTGGGTTTTCAGAAGGCAGACTGAAATAACAGAATTTTCCTCATGAGAAATTGTCTGTTGACAGAATCAGAGCCTTCTATCGCAGAGATCTTTGTCACTTCAGCAGCAGAATAACTGATAGCAGTATCAGATTGTCATCACCTGTTTACCAGCAGCAAAGGAGAATGAAAAGTGCCCTTTCCAAGGTGCTTTATAGTCCAGAGCTGATACCAGGTTTGGGAAATTAGAATTATACCCTGCATCTTGAAGAGAAAGATCCTTTGGTGGTTAGAGATCCTTCTTTGCTACATCTATCATGGTCTTTTCCTCAGTCCTCTGAAGTCAGTCCTCTTTCCTAGCTAATCTCGGGCTTACTAGCTTCTCCCCTATCTTGAGCCGTTACTTGTCCTAACCTAGTCCTTCAGCTGTGTCCTTATTGTCCTTGGTTTTGCGTCAGGTGGTAGTTTTCTCCTTGCTGCCTGGGTGCCAGAGTTGGAAATGTTCAAGGCCATGTCCTGAATTTTTGTTCTTGTGAAAAAAATTCAGTAAGGTTTCATAAGAAAAGCATGACACTCCGCTATCTCTCGATATGTCCTGCCACTTGAGTTCTACCATGGAAGCAGTATTTGCCCATTGCCATTGAACTGCCTCTGTGTGGTCTCTGTAAGGATGGGACACCTGGTATAGCAGCCAAAATCTGTGAGAAAACACAATATATTTGGGGGCTCATGTCCTAAATTTGTTTAAATGTCAAGTTGTTCATGTCAGCTAAGAAACAGAGCTGGTCTGCCCTACCACCCGCTTTCCTGTGCATCCTGATCTGCTGCAGCACTGCGGGAAGGAAACCAATGCAATGAAGGAAAGCATTCACTGCCCTGTTTCAAAACAAGGCACTGGAAATCCCAAATCATTCTAGACCATCCCAAAGGAGGAACTCCTGAAATATTTGCTTTAAATGTTTCTTGTGCTGTGCTGAAAAAAGCAGCTGCCAAACCATTTGGAGGCTTGGTTTTGAGCAGTGAACTTAGGCTGGGAAGGGGCAGATCATTTAATAGTGACACCACATAATTTGTTGTTACTGAAGTCCATATTTATCCTGTTAATAAAGAGTTTGGCATTAACATTTTTGTGTAAATGAGGATAATTTATTAAGTGAAAAAAAAAGAAACTAAGGAAAACAGATTGCTCCAGAGGGCAAAGAAATATATCACTGCAAACATACATAATGAATGCAATTTATAAAGCACTTTTAATTAAAAGTTTTTAACTTGAATTATATAATTTGATTGCAAAAGTTGAGCATGTTTTATTAAGCCAAACTTCTCAGTTGATCTTTATATCCCATGTAAGAGAAAATAACCATTATGTTTATAGCTGTCTCTTTGTCATTAAGAAATTATTTATTTATAATTTACCAAAGTGGTGTAAGCAAAACATTTGGGATCTGTGCTTTTGTTCACCAGAGTTTCCTCTGAATTAATTTCCATCTGTCTAGGCCTTTTAACGCTGATAGTTATTCTTCTTTATAGGACTGATTAATAATACTAATTCTTGCATACTGCTTTTTATAACAGACTTGAATAACTATCCCTTAACTTGGAAGCATGCTTATTGTCCTTCAAACATATGCTATACATTATCATACGTTTAAAGACACAAACAGCAAAGAAGCATCTGCTGCAATGAGGAATCTGATGTCTTTAGAAGATTGTTTGCTTTGAGCATATTAGTGAAGAAGGTTGTCTCACCTCTGTCCCACAAAACCTCTGGTTTGCATAAGAGCTTGTTGCACAGAACAAAGCAAAACTGCATTCCCAGCTTTTTAGAACACTGAACAATTTGAGAGGAAGTTGGGCACAGATGGTGAATACAAGTGCTTTCTGCCTTATGGTCTTCACTGTGACCAAGTGCCCACCTGAGATGAAGCCATGGACAGCTCTGGCAATGATCCATCCTCTCCTCCTTAATTTTAAGGTTCAGTATCAACAATGGAGGAAGTTCTGAAACTTGGAATAGGGGCTGGATATCCAGTCAAGAAATCAACTTGATATTGCTTTGAGATATTGAGCTTTAATGGAAGGTACAAAAAGTATTGTACTTCAGCAAAAGCTGACCTGGCATTTTTTTTGGGGTATGTGTGCTGTGTAGCCACCCCCTCTGGTTTTTCTGGCTAGTAAAACAGACTCGTTCAGTTGATTTTTGGATAAAGATGGTATACCTTGTGTTTAGTACGCTTGGGAAGTGGTGGGTGAGACAAAGAGTTTGTGACTCATCTCACTTACAAATATTCCCTCCTCCTGATTCCAAGAAAATTTAGATATTGAATTGTTCTCTGAACAGCCTAACTTTTGGAGGTGGATCTGTGAGATTTAGCTTTGAACGTTTCTCTTGCCAGGTTTAATAGAACATAACATGATAGCCTATAGCAGCTCTGAAGTGAGATTTACCCAGGAGACTTTTCTTTGAAAGCTGAAGAGCAGAGGGACCAAGTCTGTCCTTGGAGTGGCATTCTGTGCTTCCCAAAAAACAAATTGACTTGTGACACTTTTTTAGTGAAAGATCAGAATTTATCCTTAAAATCCTTTAAAAATTACAAACAGATTAATCCACTATTAAAATAAAGGTCTTGTTTCTGTGTCGGAAAAAAACCAAAACGGTGCTAGACCTTGCTAATGCCTGCAAATGGGTCTTCTATTGATGTAAATTAGAAGTTGTATTTGGCCACAAGAAAATGAAAGGAGCTATATAAACCAAGAAAAGAAGGGGGCTCCTGAGAAGCTTTCACTGAAGTCTGGGAGTGAGAAAATTAATTGTCTAACTTCCAAATTAGAAGCCCTCTGTGTAGATCCTGAGAGTTTGCTGTTTACCTTTCATGAAATGCTGAAGTTTGCAGCTTCTTTCCGAGACATTAAAGTCAGGATTTCTCCCAAAACCATTTTTTCCAGTTTTAGTTAAAAATGATAAGGTTTATTTCCCATCTGTTTTAGGACGTTTATCTTTCCCATAGACATAAACAGGTTTCAATTTGCCAGTTGGCCCTCCTGATTTCCAGCAGCTCTGCTTGAGTAATTTCACATCTTGAAGAACCGGCATAAGAATAATATAATTTCATTTAGTATTGCAAGTGTTTCTTCCTTTTTTATTCCATGTGGTTTTTCAGAGTCAGGGAGCATTTTATGCTCAGTGATTTCCCTCCTACATCATCATTTTGCACTGTCAAGTGGGCAAAGAAAGAGCTAGAGAGCTGTCTTGGTGTCCTTTTATAGTGCTGATAATCAACATGCTGCCCTTTGCGAGGCCGTCATGTTCAAGTACAGGATCCAACACTGTCTGAAGAAAGCTGCCAGCACTTGTCTTTGAACTGCTTTTCCTCTGCTCAAGACAAATGTTGACATTGCCTTTCTGACTTTTGTAAGGAGACCACAGTCTCAGCTGCAACTGCTGTGAGGAGCAAGTAAAGCATGAATGTACTCAGACACTGCAAAGACTGCTTATACACATTCCAAATCCTCTTTCAGGCCGTTCCACTGAATTTTCAGAGTGCTTTGGTTTTCAGATGACAACATTTGATGTGAGGAGCTTTTTTGGGGTTACTTCAACCTTATGCTAATAAGTCAAAAATATGTGTCTTCATGTGTTTATGTCTTATCCTTCTCCCTACCATGGTGCCCTGTATTCATTCAAGGCATTCACTAGACCATCACTCCCAAACAGCAGGTGTATATCCTGGTACCAAAAGACCATTATAGGAATCGGAAATATTATCATTAGTGCTTGGACAGCATGATTTTGCTGTCCTTCCCGCAAAGAGATGAGATTTTTAATCTTACCTTCCATTTTATTTCTTAAATCTCTGGAGTTTTTGGCTGCCAGGAGGTGGTGCTGACGTACTCTTGTTCAGGAGCCTGTGATGCCTCTGAGCACACAGGAGTGAAGAGGCAGTTTGATTTTGGCAGACACGTAGAAGCTACTCAGTTACAGTATTTGGTTACATTTTTACATCAGTTAAATTTCATGTCACTGAAGCTACCTGCTAATACTGTGCTGCTGTATTGACTCTGCTGTGAGGGAGAGCTGGACTGCTTGTCTTCTGCTTCTAAAACGCATTGCACCACCTTCCAGGTACCAGGTTCCTCATCTGCAGGGTGGCAGTCTTGATATCTAGAAACTCCCTAAGAGAAGCATTAAAAATTAAGCAACCAATAGATATGAACTGCAAGTGTGAGTTACTCATGTTTTAAACGCAGCTGGTTTGGGAGAGGGGTTTAGAGTGATGTACCCAAATTTGAATTGCAGTGCATGGGAAAGATGGTGATGTTTCCTTGTTACCTCCCTGTGCTGGTGTGTTCCCACTGGGCCTTGAAATTCTGTGCAGCCCACTTCACCTGGTGAAGCAGACAGTGTTTCAAGTCGATAAAACTAGGGTCAGCACGATCTTTTACTCACCTATAATCATCCAAACAAATCTCTGTTACAGACTCGATCTCCCAGAGTTAGAGCCCATCTTCTGTATGACAATCTCACATCTCCTTGTCCCCTGCTGGGCTGCTGCTCCAGGCCCAGCTAGTCTGTCACAGCTCCTTGGGTTACTGCCATGACTTCAAACAATACCTACCTTACCTTGGGCTTCTGTGTGATGATCAGGCTTTTGAAGCTCTTCTTGTTTGTGTTCTGTACACTCAGCATGGCCCAGAGCACCAGGCTCCTATCCCTGCTTGCCTTACTACCCTGGACCTGGACTATCTTGCTGCTCAGTGGTTGCTCTCCTCATTTCTGCCCTTTTGGATCTTTGATGACTAACATAAATGTAGAAAAATTCCCAGCTACTTGTAGAGCTTGTTCTGCAGAGAGCTGCTCAGTAGCCCTCAGTCACACTGCCTGGCACAAGCAGAGGGGAAGTGAAATTGAAGAGCCAGTGATTGTCTGGTGTATCAGCTCTTTAGGTTTTCTGTAGATGGTCTTTGGCTAGACCCAGCTTGCATTTCTTGGTGTGCAGTTAATTAATTTCTCCTTGTGGTTTTCCTTCTGTGTTTTTATTGTCTGACATACAACAACTCTTCATTTAAGTTTCCTTGTGCATCTTTTTCCTGTAGGCAGAACCCATCTTCTGGCTGAAGGTCTGTTTCACAGTCCTGCTCTGAGGCTTCTTGTCTGTATTCAAAATGGCATAATCTGTAACAAATGTACCATGTAAGTAAGTTAAAATACATTGATCTTTATTCCTGTCTGTGAGTGCTTGATAGGCAGGGAGATATTCAGAAAGCCAGTGTCATGAAACTCCTGTGAGCACAAAAACTAAACTCCTACTGTTAAGCCACCAGTATAAAAGACTTGACCTCATAAGGGCAGATAAATCTGTGTGTCACATAAATTCTCTCTCTGGACACCAACGCTCAGATTCACTGCTTTTCAAGTACTTCAGAATTTCACATATGTATTTTTTTCTCTCACATAAAGGCCTTTCTCAGCATGGCATCATGGCATTTACTCCCTCCCTCTGTTGCAAGTCTATACTAAAGTTAACTGTAAATTCAGCCTTGCAAGTACGTTTAACTTGCAGAAGAATGCATTCTCTTCAAGGAAGTTTATGGTATTTTCAGACATTTAGTCCTCTTTCAAATGGCCTCATTTAAAATACCGGACTATAAGGCAGTCTTGAGCAGTGAAACTCAGCTTTTCCTGTTCCTGTGCAGTTGGAAAGAAGCTGATGCTCAGACTATTTTCGTTCAGAAGTGCATGGAGAGATAAATACAGCAATGGATATACCAAAGACCTGGCTGTACAACAATCTGTTTCAGTAAAGCCTTCTCTATAAGAAGGATTCAAGAACTGTGTCCAGGATCAAGTAAAATGTGAGCATTTGATTGCTAAATAGGAGAGGGACAAAATCACTATGACTGATAGTCTGCTGAAATCTAGAAGAATTCACAGTATCCTCTGGGCTTCTACTGCAATGCAAAGAAATGCATTTGAGGGTTTGGGGTTTCTGGCTGTTTTTTTTTTTCTTCTTTTAAAAAATATTTAAATTTTTAAAAACACTCTTAGTTAGCTTAACCTGGTGGTTATTCCCCTGCCTCTCTTCCAGTCCCATTTTTCCCATTGCAATAGAGCTTTTTTAATNTTTTTTTAATGGGATTTGGTTGAGTAAGTGCAAATAGCTTAATTCCTTTTGTGTCTGACTCACTGATGAGCTCAGATATCTCAAAACAGTTATTTCAGGAAATATTTCAATTAAAACAGACTTACTTTTTCTTGGCACACTTCATCACCAGATCAAGTTTTTCAAGTCATCTTGTCAGGTTGTCTCTAACCCTACAATGTAAGACTGCTGCAAGTTTCTCTTCTGTCTCTCAGCATCAACCCAAAAAGAGGTGTTTCCAAGCAGCTTTTTCATTAAGAAATGGCAAAGCTTTCTGTCCTTACCTTCTTGCTGGATTATGTTGTGACAGTCCTATGTCAAAAATATACCTCAGATTGCTTAGGGTCAGGCTTTATCTTGAAGTATGACAGGAGCACAAAACAGGATCTCTCTGGAACTAGTAATTTATGCCATGGTTTACTTTCTGCTGAGAGACCAGAATAAATTAGTCTAATTTACATTAGGAGAATATTTAGTTTTGGTATTAGGAAAAGGTTCCTCTCTGGGGTAAATGCAGCATGCATAGTCATAGAGTGTCTTTTGTTGAGCTCATGCAAACAAATTGGATGTGCGGGGGTCTGGAGACAGGGTGTGGTGTGTGGTACAAGGAGGGATAGGGTAGATCGGAAGTTTTCAGCCTGGCATCTGCCTCTGGCTTGCCCAGAAGTTGATTAGGGGGCTAGAGTGACTTATTTTGGTGCAGAAGTGGTCTGTTCTGGGCCAAAGTGTCTCCTCAGCTTGCCACATGGGTACAGGACTGCTGTAGGGACAGAAGGAACATGCTGGGTAGGTGCAGCTCATCCTGCACTTTGATAAACTGGGCTTTCTGCACCTGAGCCTCAGTTCTCACATGCCAAGAAAGGTGTAGGAGATGCCAAACTCCCCTATCCTCGGAGGAGGACATTAAATGTCTCACTGGGGGTTGTCCTACAGGACCCCTTGAGCATCTTCTGGTTCTACACTTCTCTGATTACATTACATGATAAGCCAGAAAAAAATTAAAACTCCATAAATAAATCACCCATGACCCTGGAAATGGTAGTTTTGCAGAGCTGCTTTCCTGTGTTTTTCATTCAAGGCGTATTGTGCTGTTCATTACAGAATGTCAGAGTGACAGTAGCATTATTCTCTTATTTACAGTTCTTCCTTTCTCTTCAGCAGTGAAAATGAAAAGGAAATCAATGCCATTAAAGAGAATAATGATAAACTCACCTCCTGCAAGGTCTGTGCTCTTATATTTTTTTTTCTGAATTCTCATCTCTGAATGTACTTGTACAAATGTGACAGAAGAATGGAGAAAAACTCCAGGAAAGCACCACTGCAAAAGAGAGAAATACTATGGTAGCCCACTGGATCTGCAAAAGGCTGAAAACAATCCCATGTCCTGCATCCCTCTCCACACCCCTGGCCTTTACAAAAGTATGCTATGTGATTAGAAATGTCAGGGAGGAAGATAAAGATCAAATTAAGTGACACAGGAGACAAGGGGAGCTAGTACAATTCAGTAGCAATCAAACAACATTCAAACTTCAGTAACATCACGGTGTCTTTCAGTCAATCTGTGCATCCCACCGTGAAGCCTCAGATCAAAGAGCTGTTAAAAACCCACCAAGGAAGTTCTCCATCAGGCAGGAGCCTGTGGTCTCTCACAATTTATTATGTCAGAGCAGCACCTAATGCTGAACTGTGCCAGCAGGGCAGTATTTCATTGCCCTTTCTGTGCGATTCTGAACCAAAACCCGTTCAAGAATTTCCAGATTGTGAGCAGAGTTTGCAAGCACAACATCTGGAAACCACTTTGGCTTTCAGAAGTGAGAAGGCTGCAGTATGACTCTATATTTCTCTGCAAGAACCTTGTTCCTCTGTGCTGCATTGCTCAGTGAATAATATTGACTGCTCCGTTCTTCCAGAGTGTGAATTTTACTGAGGAATGAAGCAACAGGGATAGAGGGCAACGTATGTATCCAGCGTGATGCCTTTGCTCTAATGAGTGGGGCAGCCATACAGCATTTAGAGTTGCTGACTATAAAGGATGAAACAAATCTCATTTGCATACCACTCTCAGGGAGACTTTCATTAGTGAAGTTCACCCTCTTTGTACTGTACCAGTCCCTACCTCTCAAGCAACCCCGCTGGGCTGATGGGAAGCAATTTAGATGGGCTCAAAAGTGGTTCAGTAAGAAGAAAATTTTCAATGGATAATTACAAGGCAAATATTTCATAGGTCTGACTGCTTGCTAATTAGCATACTTTGAGTAGATCTGCCTGCAGCCAGAGTAGAGCCCATTAAGGAGTAAGCTACCAAATTATGTAGTAAATACGGTGAGGTAACTTCATCCAAAGACAGGCTGCCTATGGATAGGGTAGATCAGAAGATATGGCTTGGAGGTGCTATATTTTGTCTGGATAAAAGGAAAGCTGAGCTAAGCTGAAATGAAGAAAGATGCAGTGGCAGCTGTGGGTGTGACCTGAATGCTGATCAGCTGAGAACAGCAGGGCAGAGAGTGCTGGGTGTGGGCTGAAATTTGAGATTAAATATGGCAAAGAGAACCTACAGCAAATGATGGTACTGGCCCAGGAGCAGAAAGTGTTAGATTTTGACATGGTTCATAATTGTTACAGTCACGAGGTTGCACAGCCAGGTACTGACCTGCTGCATGCGCTCATGGAGTTAGGATATCTACACTTCCCAAAGGAAAGAAGAGCACATAAGGGGCTGTTCTATGCAAAGTTTTTGTGTTTGTGTGAGACAGAGAGAGAAAAAAAAGGGTTTAATTAGTCTCTCTTGCTGAGAAAAAAAAATGCTGTTGACCACCCCGTTAATAGCACAGAATCTGCAATTGTTTGTGTAATAATTTCATTTCAGCACATTCAGGTACCAGTTGGTGATGCTCCTGATGTACAGAGGTTGCACACCTTGCAAGGGAATTGGCTGAGACTTCCCTAGTAAGCACTGGATCCTGTATCCTCAGCACATTTCAAACATCATGGCTGGTTTCCCCTGGGACAAAATATTTCTGTTTCAGCTGCATTACCCAAGAAATACACCTGCTCCTTTAGGTAATCAGCATGATCTCTACAGAAGGGTAAATAGCTACACATTTACCTGATGCAGCAGATGTTAAATATGTTTGCAAAATGGCAAGTAACGATTGAGAATTGGCTTTGCAAAATCCTCTATAAATGTTATCAAGAAATGAAATAGGTGACAAACTCAGCTATATGCAGTTTTCTCCATTCATCTGCATTTGTTCTGCTTAGATGTAGCAGAGTCCTGGATAATCTGCACATATAGGAGTGCATATGTACTTACATGCTTTAAAACCCATTTGTCCTGAACTCCTGTACAACCACTCTGTGTTGGGTGTGCATTAGAGAAATACATTCACAAGTATAGGGGTAGATTATTTGCTTTGTGTATGAGTGTATGGTATGTGAGGTTGCAAAGGAGGAGGAAAGTAGAATCACTTGTGCGGTACTGCTGCTTTTGAAATACTGCTGCTTTTGAAATACTGCTGCCTTCAAAACACTGCCAGATCTTCAATTTGATGGAAGACTTTGCTGAGGAGCAAGATGGGAGCCACCAACAGTTTAGTGGTATCTTGTGTCTACGAGAGGAGATGTCTCCTGGGTCACAGTATCTGAGCTCAGCAGTCACTGGCAGCTGGAGAGATGTGCTTAAGGACCTTAGCTGTAATTTCACTGGAAACAAGTTGGTATGTTCTCTTTTTATATAATGAGACATTCATATTACAGCGAATCTGTATCTATATCGATCTATATCATCTATATCTATATCTTTACACTGTGTGTAATTTTATATGTATAGCATATATACATATGTGATCTTTTAGGTATATGCATGTGGACTCACACTGGTGTGCATAACTGAATAATTCTGTAAAGACTGCACATGCATTTTTTTAAAAAAGCTATAAATAATACAAAAATAATTTCTGTTCTCTAGTATCTGATGTTGGATTGTACTAATGGATGATTCCATCGGACTTTAGAGGTGTGTGTATTGGGATACATCATGCAAACATGCTTACCTTATATAATGCACGATTGCATGATTATATGTGTGTATGACATAATTCCATAATGCAGTGGTATATACACTTTTAGAGTAACCTCCCCAGACATAAGGCTAAGTTGTTCTCAGCAGTTGGAAGGTTGAAAGCTAAGGCACAGCACATGCTGTTTATGCAACACTGCTCCTATAGAAGAGAGCCCTGATGTTTAAAATCTGTAAAAATACGCTTCAGCAGCTGTGCTACCAGCCAGTGAGAGTGGCATTCCCTTGCTGCTCCCTTTAGCCACAGAAGACCATAATTGAATAGCATGAGAATCCTTTGCTGCCTGAAGCATCCAGGCAGCAGACCCACAGGTCCTTTCAAGTCAGGGTTTTTACAGTTCTTGCTAAGTCACTGGAGATGTTGGTGCTCTTCTGCTTTGCAAAGACAGGTAAAAATGAAGCAAAACCTGAAAAATTGTGCAAGGAACAAGTCAGGAAGAAGATCAGCATAACAGAGAAATAGGGACAAAAAAAGCTGCCTGTGTCATTAGTATATAGTAACACAAGTAATACATTATCATTAAGACTTCACCTTTCTTTACCATAGGGGTGTTACTGGCCATCTCACGCATAATCCTACCTCAGCCCTTTCAGAAAATGAGGGGGCTACTACCCTTTCCTGCCACCTCTGCCCTCAGACCTGTGTTTATATGTGTCTTGTCAGGGGATAGCACTGGCCACTCAACTCCCCTGCATCTGATGGGGGGTGGGAAACCTCTTGGTCTAATGGATCTTATCTAATAGATAATACTGTATTTTCCTTTTTCTTCTATGGCATGTCATTATTTACAGCCAAATCTACCAAAGCAGGAGCTCTGTTTACCCTGCTGGGAAGGTGAAAGTAGCATTACATTGCTTGTGTGTTGAAAGTTGTACGTGTTCTTAAGTGCTCTGCCTGGATAGGTACCTCATTGATGTCATTGGGAAGTGGATGAAAAATACTGCTTTTGTTTGGCTGCATTATGTGTTGTATATACGTAAAAGGTTGCAGGCTGTAGAGAGCTGTGGAGTCAGACCATTCTTCTTTGTTTTTCAAAATATTTTCTGAGTTTGAACTGTAAGCTGTGATGCTCTAACACTTGCATAAAATCTGCAAAGTATGGGTTCGTGAGTCATTTCTGTTTCAGCATGATTTAAAATCTTTCCTTGACCAACTGGTTGAATAATTGGTGCCATCCATTAGCTAAATTTAAGTCTGGGATGATCAATAAAACATGAAATTCTGTAAGTACCTTTTGCTCAGAGAGTGCAAGGACATAGCAGAGGAAGTACCTCTGATAAAAGGCTGTGTTCTTACCATGCGAGTTTTCTGAGGAATTCCTTTCCTGGTACCTCATTATCCTCCGAAGGCCTGGTGAGGGCTGGATACAGGGCTCTTAAGCCTGTATGCTTATTTCTGTTTCAGTTTTGGTTATACCATCTTGAAACACACTGAGATACTGACATTTTGTTCTCCCTACCTGCACGTATGAAAGAGAGGGGAGCTGAGTCAGGCTGAGCACAGAGTGGTCACACATCCACTGATATGGCACAAAGCAGCCTGTAGGGTCTAGAGAGACCCCAGTGCTCAGGGGCTTAGCCATACTGCTGCAGGATAAATAATAATACATCAGAGCCAAACGTATTTTCCAGATGCTCATCTTAAAGCTGGCAGAAAAACCTGTTCTTTCCTGGTTTTCTAGGGAGGTTTTGTTGGTTATAGCAGTGCTGGAACTGCTCCTTGTAGGTAATGGATTTAGATGCACGATAAGCTTTGTCTGGCATCAGTGTGAGTCAATCCTTTACAGGTGGGTTTTAAAGATGCACCTCAACTCATTTACTCCATGGGATGATCAAAGACCCAAGACTACACAAAGGATTTCCGAATGTTGAATGCATTTTTTTTTAGATATTGCCCAAATAGATACTGCTTATTCTCTGTCATTGAATTTCTTTGTTACTTTAACATTTGCATTGTGTACTGTTTTGAGTTTAGACTTTCAGGACTCTTTAAAATAAAAATAAAATGGCATTTCTGCCTGATTAGGCATCCACCATGAGTATGATTCTAATTCTTCAGTTAAAAATGTGAAATGAAATTGTTAATGAATCTGCATTTTTACTGCTGCGCAGGTATATTTTATAAGCTAGCCGAAAAATACTGCTGAAGCTCTCAGATTGGATTCTGACTTAGTAGACCATTTCTCAGACTCACAAAAGTTCCAGTGAATTCCAGCACTTTGCTATGGTAGTTTGCAGCTTCTCTGAGCAGAGCTCTGCTGCGCCACCCACTGGGACATAGCCTGCCCCTCATTTCTTCTCCTGACTTTATCTTTGCAGCCTAGGAGCTTGGCAGCTTCCCTGCAGCAGGAGGCAAATGACAGATCCAGAAGGGCTCCCTGCTCCTCCCCACTCTCTGTTAGCTGTGGGTATTGCCCACGGTGCTGCTGCTGTTACACCAGCACTGAGTTGTTACTGGTGATGAAATGACTGACTGCTAGGACTCTAGGACTCAAAATAAGGCAGACAAAATTTTCTTCAGCTCTCACCAGAGCACACAAGCTCTATCACTATATATTGGCTAATTAATATTTCCAGCCTCTGTGAGCTGGAGAATGAGTTTTCAGAGTCTTGCCTGAGTATTGCTAGCCCTGCTCCAGATGAGGAAGAGTGCCTTCAGTTTTTAGGCAAGCCATCAGTTTAATCTGAAAGGCCCAACAAGCTATTGCAATGTCATTTCTTCAAAAGCCACACCCAGCCATTCTACTGGAATGAGAACTCTTCCTCTATTTTCCACAGGAAAGGAAAGCAAATTTTTGAGGGTGACCTTGAAGAGCATTAATTCACTGTTCTCATTTTGTGTTTGGGATATTTTACAGGCCCATCCATAAACAATTGCTCTCGGATTCCAATTTCTATTTTGTTCAACTACACGTGTTGCCCTGAGCTTTGCAGCCTCGTTGTTTTCATTTTCTGTAGATTTTTCTCACAGGCTTTTTGTGTAAACATAGCCATTTTTTGCTAACTGTGCCACATGTTTGCATTCCACTTCTCCTAGGCGGAGAAATTTGACGGATCTTTCCTTTGACCAGTGTGATTGAGGGGTGTTGATTTCTCCCTCCAATCCACGGTGATTTCTAAGAACATATATAAATAAAAGGGGGCCAGACCCCCAGGCTTTTTGCCCTCTTTCGCTTGACCCGCGTCTGCGTTGTTTTCTCTTGTGTCCAAGTGTGACACACATGTTTTATGAAAGCCCCACAGAGCTACATGTACAACAAGATGCCTGCATAACAGAAAATATGAAGCATCAGAAGGATTAATGTAATGGTAAAATATGTGCAAAAATAACAGTACTTTGCATGTATATTGAACAGATGAGTTGCTCATTCTACAGTAGTTGACTGTATAAGGCTATTTATGCATAAATCACTTAGTTCATCCTGACTTCTGCAGTGATGGGACATAATTGATCTTTAAAAGTTTTATGAAAGAATCGCAGTCTGTGAAATTAAAGGAAGTTCTGTTGTTTAATTTTGCATTTTTATCAACTGCCAGGAATATAAAAATGGTAGAAAAATACCAGTTTTCTCCTAAAAACTTTTTATAGATACTATTAAATCAGTAAGTATATTAATGTATTACTGCAAAATATTTAGCACCATGGTATTTTTCACTTTGTATCTGGAATTTATGAAATAAAAGCCAACAACATTGTGATAAATTGATCCACTTCCAGGAGGAATAATAGTAATATTTCATCAGCATCATACCTGAATTGAAAGACTCTTCTTTCAGAACCGCATTAGACAACTCCAGCATTGGAAAGATCTGAGTCTTTTGATTATGGGCTACTTGCCTTTTGTTTAAGAAATTGGCTGGTCAGTCTGGGATAAATGGGGAAATATTTTTCTTGTTTCCATCATTTGGGAGCAAACGGACAAGGGAAGAAGAATGGGTAGAATCACACTGCTCTTCCCCTGGTCAACAAGGGTGTCACAATTTAGCATAAATACACTACAGCAGTGAACTTCTTTCTTCTGGAATCTAGGAAGGATCAACAGTCTCCTGAACTACTGCATCTATCCCACAGTATTCATGCTGGTGCAGCACCACTTTGCTATTGAATGTGTCCTTGTGAGCAAACGAAGGCATCAGTTGTTGCTGTACTAGAGATTGTGATTAATGCACTGACAATAGCTGCTACTACCCACAGTTTTAATTAAAGTACCAGTTTCTTTACCTCCTTTTGCACCTTAGTTTTGAAACAATTGCACAACAGTTTAATTTTCCTTGTTTTCTAGGCTCTTTATAGTAGGAATTATAATGAGAAGTCCCTGCACAGCCACCCCTTTATCCCTTCAGCTGTTTACTTTTGAATATGTGTCAAATACATCTTCTGCACATTTTTCAAAGATGGCTAATGTTTTGAAATTAGAAAAGCAGGCAGAGAGCTATGGGCAAGCCTGGCAATGGCTTTAGCTGTGTATTATGTACTTTAATGTGTAGCAGGCTTGAACTGATGAGGGAGATGGAAACTATTCCCAAGGCCCATGTACTTTCATGGACATGAAAAATAAATTGCTTAACCTTTTAGGGGAGCAGTGCTGCAGCGGCTTGCCTCAGACCCCAGTGGCAGATGAAGGAGCTCTTCCTGTGTTTTGGGCCTGCTGGGTTTCCAATGGTTGTGCACAAAGGCCCCATATGATTTATTCTTATTCTCCTCTGTGATACTCCCAAATCCCTCTGGGTCCTCCTGATGTCCTGGTGACCAGCTGGCTTATCCTTAGCCCTCTGTGCAGGGATGAAAGAGTTAGGGTTGAGGACTCTAAGGAGGATTTGCTGTGCAACTGAAAGGGAATGATCTCACACCTAACATCCTGCAAATAGATCTTGAAGGCACTGCATACAATTACTATAAATTATTGAACCAAAGTAATAAAAACTACACTTAATGCATCGAGTAAAACAGAATGAAAACAGCTGTCTCTCTTCACCACAGTCTCTCTTATTCCTGTCACAATCTAACATGGAGTTCCCACTGCAGACAAAATTATAGCAGAAGGGCTATTTAACTTAGGCAGGGGTTTGTGTACACAAACATCACAGCGTGTGATGCAGGGTGATTGGTTGTAACATAGATAGTTTTGTCTTTGGTTAAACCTTCATGCTGTCAGATGGTATTTCCCTGCTTTGAATGGTAATTGTCTTCTAATGTTATTAGGCAGCTGCAATGCCAGTCTGATAGTTGTGTGATTTGGGACACTTGTTATGCCACTGGCTGCTGCAACAAAGTAATTTTAATTTGGTAGATTCCTGAAAAGGCTTATTCTGTGTAAATGACCTAGTCAGGCATGTGAGGAGCATGCCCTCCACCTTGTTTTCCCAGTGAATCGATGCTAGTTGAAAGAAGAAACAGGGTTTTCTATAAATTTACCCTGAGAAAGTCACAACCGATCTCCTCTCGAAAACTGTACAACAGGTACAGGGTTGATGTCAGAAGGAGAGTTCAAAGAAACCTGAAGTGTCACTGTGTTTGTACTGGTGACTCAGCTATGGGAAAAAACAGGTGATGACTCTGTAAATATATGGGATGAATGACACTGAAGGCAGGAGCACGAGCTGTAGGGGTCTTGGCAGACTAATAAGTGTAATTATTGTAATTGTACGGGAATCACTTGAGCCATGGCACTATCTGTCAGGTAAGTGCAGAAGATCATTCATAAGCCATTGAAAGGGATCCAAGTAGCCTGTAAAGAAGCTTCCAAAAAGGACAAAAATCAGTTGCATCAAAGAGCAGTTTCAGTATAATTACATGCAAGTAATTGTACAATTACATGTAAAACATTTTTCTGAAAATCTTTCTTCCTTCTTTGAGTAAATGTTGAGGCTGTATAAACTGTGGACTAGCTGTTTGGAATAATTCACCCCAATGATTTTAGCATTCCTGAGTCCAACCCATGCCCTAACACCACCTCAACTAAACCATGGCACTGACTGCCACATCCAGCATTTTTTAAACACATCCAGGGATGGTGACTCCACCACGTCCCCTGGCAGACGATTCCAGTACTTTATCACTCTTTCAGTAAAAAACCTCTTCCTAACATCCAACCTATATTTCCCTTGGCACAGCCTAAGACTGTGTCCTCTCGCTCTGTCAGTTGTTGCCTGGAAGAAGAGGCTGACCCCCACCTGACTACAGCCACCCTTCAGGAAGTTGTGGAAAGTGATAAGGTCACCTCTGAGTCTTCTTTTCTCCAGGCTAAACAACCCCAGCTCCCTCAGTCATTGCTCATAGGGCTTGTGTTCCAGGCCCCTCACCAGTCTCATTGCCCTCCTTTGGACACGTTCAAGCGTCTCAACGCCCTTCCTGAATTGAGGGGCCCAGAACTGGACACAGCACTCAAGGTGTGGCCTCACCAGTGCTGAGAACAGGGGAGGAATGACTTCCCTGGTCCTGCTGGCCACACTATTCCTGATACAGGCCAGGATGCCGTTGGCCTTCTTGGCCACCGGGACACACTGATGGCTCATGTTCAGTCGGCTGTCAACCAGCACCCCCAGGTCCCTTTCTGCCTGGGCACTGTCCAGCCACACCGTCCCCAGCCTATAACATTGCAGGGGGTTATTGTGGCCAAAATGCAGGACTCAGCACTTTGACTTGTTAAACTTCATCTTATTGGACTCTGCGCATCCATCCAACTGTTCCAGGTCTCTTTGCAGAGCCCTCCTACCCTCCAGATCGACACGTGCTCCCAGCTTAGTGTCACCTGCAGATTTACTAATAGTAGACTTAATACCCTCTTCCATATCATACACATAATGTACACCCTTCTCTGCTCAAGTGGCTGCTTTATCATGGAGAAGCCTGAACTTTATCTTGTAAGTGCATCTTCCTTCAGCTGCTGTCATTGGCACATTTTGTTGCTTGCTATGGTTGAGACTCAGTTAAAACATGACAAGCTTTGATAGACTACGTCAATTGTTTATTCTTTTCCTGATAATACCTATTGTATTTTGCAGTACACTATAAAAAATGAAGGCTCTTTGCTTATAGTGAGAACCAGTCAGAAGAAAAACATGACACACAGAAAATGGATATTGTTTATGGATTTGATAATGTTGGCTCAAATGTCTGCATAAAAAGTTTTCTTTTGACTTTTGTCAGAATCACAGTCACATTAAATGGCTTTTATGTTCTGCCCTGGGTAAAATATTCACCTCATGGACTTTGCTAAAACTTTTAAACAGAGGTAGAAATATTTATGGTCCACCAGAGGCTCAGTAAATCCCAGAGAAGCTGATGCCTTTTTGAATGCAATGTCTTTTTAGCCTCTGTTTTCCAGGCTCTCTATTTTCTACTTTCTAATTTGGTAATTTCCTCCACACAATTCTGGTTTTGTTCTGCTGAGCCTGCACCATGGGAATGAACTGGCTTTGCTTTCTGCACGGGTGGGCTGAAGTTTCCTTGGAAAGCGTGGCTGGGAGTCACTGATACAAGTGCAGCCTGTGGTCACAGCATCCCTGCAAAGTGCATGTTGCTGTTCTCACTTCACAGATGGCTAAATGAAAGCAGAGGAATGAAGGGATTTGCCTAAGGCCACATAATAAATCAGTTGCTTGTGTCGGATTAGTTACAGCTCAGGACTTCCCTGCTGCCAATTGCCAACCCTGCACTCACTCCAGCACTCACTCCACTGTTTCCAGTGCTACAGGGATTGTTTTTGCCCTACTAGTTTAGAGGACATGTAGATGGTCCTGCTGAAGACATAAAATAATCCTGCTGCAAATTGTTTTAAGAGACTTTGCTGTCTTTATGCAAGGTGGAAGATCTGGTGTAAATGGTTTCTGCTTGCAGGATTCTTGGCACTGTGAAATTTATGTCATTGCACATTTTAATGACATTTTTCTGGTAATGTGAAGGTTGACTGAAATGTGCTAGGTTAAGCCATGGAAATCTGGATTTCTTTCCATATTTTTTATTTACACCCAAAAAGTAGCATTTTATGTGTCTTGACACACAACTCAAAAGCTAGGGTAAAAGCAGGCCTGTCCATCGTGCAGTGTGGGATAGTTAATCATCTCGTGTAAAATTGCTGGTGAAGATTGGCACAGAGCAGGGCAGTTATCCTGCACATGCTTCCTCCTGGACATGTGCTCACTGCTTGGTCTTTGGTGTAAATAGTACAGCGAGCAGTGAGCATTTGGAGCACTCTGTGTCCACCAATACAGCTGTGGTCTTGCTCCAGCAGCTGGAGGGGATTGCAGGAAGGAGTATATGTAAGTACTTGAACTGGGAGCACTTGTGTGTTTAGACAAAACCAACAGAAAATGTGATGCATACATGTGTTGAAAAGAAAACCAGCAGTTAAGGTGTGAGCAGAGCTGCCTGTGACGTGCACTGAGTACATTCCTAAACAGAGCTTGTTTCAGGAATAAGGGGGAGCAGGGAGAAGCCATAGAGGCAGCAGACAATATCTACAAGGCAGAGATGCATGGCAAGCAGAAGAAGGAAAGGATTTGCTCCTGCAGGGTGCTGAGCACCTTTAATGCCTACTGAGTTCAGATGTAAAAGGGAAAATCCTGCAGTTATATCTATGTAAAATGTGTCTTAAGTGCTCCTGAATTTTCCTTCTTACAGTTACTGCCACTTCATTGCAAGCAATCTAATGTGAGCAGATCCACTGTGCTTTTTTTCTTTGCAATGCTAAATTGTTATATCTTTCTGATCATGTGCTCTGACAAAGTTCATCCAGAAATGCACAGCAAAAAGGGTGAATTTGATGCTGTCACTTTTATTGCCTCACTGAATAATACAAGACAATTTTTCATCCCTGAAACACTTTTTTTTTCTGGCTGGTCCACATAGTAATGTCAACTCTATAATGTTTTTCTCCCTAAGAATGACATTATTAAAATATTCAATGTCTTAAGTAGGATTCTCTTCATAGTAACACCTTTCTTTAAAAGGGCTCATTATCAGGTCCACACAAATATCTACTATTGTTTGTGCACACTAAAACACAACTACTCAGGCTTCATGATAATTTTGTATGCAGGATATAAAGATCAAATGTTCATCTATGTCCACAAAGAGTAAAATCTTCTTCCCTTCAGGCTCTTCCTCACCTCTGTTTCAGTCAGTGGGATGTGAGCAGGGAGGGTGGGATCAAGCCCTGCAAGAACCACGGGAGCGGCACGGCCACATGCAGAAATTCCACTTGTGTTGTTCCCAGCTGGAATGGTGTGTGTTTGTGTTTGAGGATGAGTGGTCACCCTTAAACTGCCTTGCTGTTTGTGGCTTTTTTTCATAGCAGTGAGATAAATCAGAGTGCTGTGTGAAAAGCAGCATCCCCTCACACCTGTACAGACTTGTGACACTATCAGGATGGGTTTTGTTTGTCAGTGCATTGCGTGGAGGCAAACACACACCATTTCTGGCAGATGTAATCTTGCTCTGCAGTCCTGCTTTATGCAGGAACAAAAAAGTCTTCATTTCTATTGGCTGCAATGTTATGAAATGTCTGAAAAACGCATGAACTAACCAAGCAGATGAAAACTCCATGTGCACAGTGTTTAAAAGGTGAACATTACAGATGTTTTCCTCTTGCAAGGTGATGTATGATTAGTTGCACAATAATGTAAGTTATTTATTTATAAAAGGATTGAAGGACTGTTTCTTCTAGTGTGCACAGGCTTTTGATTTTGCATAGCTGAACTGGAACATATTGTTGGCTGCCACTGCTCTGACACTGTGCAAATCCTTAATCACAGCCACTTCAATGGAATAAGTTATCTGTAATCTGAAGACATAACATCTTCAGCAGAAGATCTGCTGCCATTAAATATATGAGATTAGCTGACACAAATCCTTTTGGGTAAAATGTCTTCCACTGCACTCAAGTGCATCATACATAAGTGCAAGTGTATACAGATTAAAACATCAAAAATATTTTAAAATATGCATATGCAGCTATGAAATGTCATGTATGGAAGTAATGTAGTTATGCTGTTATGTTAAAACCATGCAAATTTAGAACTTTACTATAAAAAATTATTGATTATATAGATATGACAGCAATTAGATATCTTTTTTTGTTATATTTTATAATCTCTGTATTGTATATGTTAACTTTCAATGAAATTGTGCTAATTTATTGTAGGCCAATTCAGTTTATACATGAAGCATTATATTAGCAAAATGCCTGCTTCAGATAGGAATTTCTAAGGATCCCACTGTGTGGTTTTTATGCTTTAAAAAAAAATACAGTTCCTTCAGAATTTTTTTTTTTTTGGTTGGTTTGTTTGTTTGTAAAAGTATGAAACCAGGCCACTTTCAAGCCCCAAAGTGACCATGAATTTCTAAAATGTTATGCTAAGAATGACTCCCATTACCAATTCTCAAGACAAAATTCATGTTTAGGTTTGAATGCAGGCAGCCCTCTGGCCATGCACAGAGATGCTGACATGTTTATATTAAGCCTTTTTTTTTCTTCAGGGATGTAGCATTGTCTTTAACTTACTTCCAGAAAATGTGTATTGCCATGGCAGCTCACTGCTGGGCTACTGTTTTGGAATGACAAAGCAGAGAGGTTAGAAAAGCAGCTTAACTAATGAGTTGCTCTTAGAGCCCAGAGCTCTCATCATGGGAGCATCACACATCTCTATGTTATTATTACTATTATTATTATTAGCCCCAAAGAAGCCTGAGGTATATACCAATGCACTTAATGCTATACTTTCAGAGGCATTACTATTTTTTTGTCAGAGGCGCTTCTCTGTCAATATAATTGTTCTCATGGTGGTGAACAGGCTGCAGTCAAACAGCCTTGAATACTGGACAAACTGAAATAACAAAGCAAAAGAGAAAAAGAATTTTTTTTGTAGCTGGAAGGAAGAATATGTCTTAAAATTGCACAGGAAAAATAAAATGAAAGGAATAGAATAGAACAGAATAGAATTGGTACGTAAATATCACCCACATACTGTTTTTATATATATCTCCAGCTGAAAGGACATTCAGAAAAGTATATAGACTCTCAATTTGGTTTTTTTAAAATAATATTGTTGATGTTGTATGCAGCCATGGTAGCTTGGAGTTGTAAGAAGCCTGATCTTTAACTACTCTGTGACAGGGAAGTCATTGGTTTTTTTAAGTGCTGGAGATGCAACATCATCAGTTCTGTGAGCTGCTTAAGGGGCAAGTTATTGTCTGTGGCCTTTTCTTCTAAGAAGCAGTGTCTGAGATGAACAATATGGGTGAAATAATGCCCAGCAAAGTACACTTCAAATTTATAGCAGTACTATTGCTGATACTTGGAAGTGACAGTTTGGGGTTAAGGCCGGAGCTACTGAGGGGACGGCAGTCCATGGTAGTGTCTAGGCAGTATCAGGTGGCTTGGTACTCAGACACTGAGTTTTGAGAGTGGGGAAATGCATGGGCTCTGGACCAAGTAACAAATATATCAGGTGAGTCATCCATTGCCTGTTAACATTTATTTCTATATTTTGTATCATTAATGCATATTATTTCCTATTCTGTTCACAATTTCTGTATGTTAGACTGAATATCGTAAGCACATAGGAAACCTGTATGTATAGCTATTTTCTAACAGCAGGGTTTTTTGTTTGTTTGTTTGTCTTAGTTTTGGGGATTTTTGTTTCTTTTTTGTTAATGTGTGTTATCTTCTGCAGAAAGAATTGCTTGAGAATGTTTTACACGAATGTTTTTGTCTCATTCAGTACTAAAGTAAAAATGATTATTGCTGGAAATTTCCTAACACTCAATTTATTTAAAAGTAATGCATTTCCCTTGATGGGATTTTACACAGGCTCTGAGACATATAAATGAATCTTGAGAGTAGCAAGTGAAAAATCTCAGTCTGTATTCCTATGATCCCCCACTACTCGTAGTGGGCTGTTTGCACTGGTGCAATAGGCATATCTAACTCACAGAACAGAGTTCCAAATAGTGCAGTCTTTGGGTACAAGTTCAAACTGCCTTACACACCCAAAAGTCATTCTAGGCACCCTCTTCTGAAGAAGTAACCGTTATTGAACTCCCAGACTTCTTCCAAATACATCATGCAACCTGGAGCACTAAAAACTTTCTTGTGTAGATGGTGTCATAGAGAGTAATTATTACAGAAATGTTGAACCTGGGAAGGTCTGGGTGTCGAAACACTGAGGCAAAGTCAGGAGGAGGACAATGAGAATGGTGTGGGTTGATGGTCAGCAAGATCTCAGCACACATCTACCTGCAGCTTCCCACCAGGACTGGGAGACAAAAGGCAGTGAGCAAATCCTGATGGAGGTGGGTATGGAGAAACTGACAGTTCCTAACAGACACAAAAAGGTTCACATAAAGCCGGTACATGGTCATCAGCATAAGAGGAGCACAAAAGATGTAAGAAGGACTTGACAGCTGGAGCCCCTTTTCTCCCATTGCAAGCACACCTAGACACAGCACCTGCACATGCATTATTGCCTGGATGCTGGACAAATGACTTGGGCTCACACATTTTAGAGTTGTGGGTATGTGGGTAGGAGAAGATGAGTATCAACAGCTGAAACTGGTTTTGTTTAAAAATAAAACCATCTGCCCACCCTGTATGGTCCATCATTGTGGTTTTCTATGTGGCTGCAAAAATATTACTACATTATTTCCTACAGTGTTGCCTGCTGTTCTGCAGGATTAATGTATTCTGTAGATGACAAGAAAATCAGACTTTATATTTAAACAATGCATGTATTGTGTCTCTCCTTGCAAATTATATATTGCAGTAAATGTGCGGTGTACTTTTTTTTTAATTTTTGATTGTATTTATAAAGAACTTTGGAGCTTCATAACGTGTGGGTGGATCCTGTAGGAGGTGAACAGAGTACATCTGGTTGTGGAAGATGATGGCAGGGTCCCTCAGTACAAAGGTACAAGGGGCAGAAAGTGACTGAAGAACAGCACAGGTTGGAGGAAGGTGCAGGACCAGTTATGTCTGGCTGCTGAGGGGTGACACAGAGTGGGGCTGGGCTGGTGGGGGGCAGGAACATGCAGACAGGCCCAGGGATGGTAGGAATATACCATACTTGGAGGTGAGGTAGTATTTCACTGAATCAAGGAGGAACTGGAGGATACAGGCCAGAAGTGACTGAAAAGGATGAAATGGTCTCAACTGGATGAGATTCCAAGGCTTGGAGGTGGAAAAGATCAGGCAGCTTTTCAGAATCTTTTCTGTGTTTCTGTGAGATAAACTCCCTTGGTTTTGGGTAGGAGTATATAAGGACCCATATATGAACAGAGACAGGCAT
Source organism: Pachycephala philippinensis (assembly GCA_013397055.1). Classification (NCBI taxonomy): domain Eukaryota; kingdom Metazoa; phylum Chordata; class Aves; order Passeriformes; genus Pachycephala; species Pachycephala philippinensis. The sequence continues at coordinate 153,140 of VWZT01001854.1, read as the reverse complement.
TGTAAGCTTTCTATTGTGAAGGAAAACATGCAGAAAATTATAGACCACTGAAAGAACAATAATTTCTCTGGAGAAAAAAAGAATTAATGGTGGCAGAATTCACATTTTAGTGCAGAAACTGGTTATGGGATTGGGTATAATATGAAACAACGATGCCTTACACAGATTGCATTATAGAAATATCAATCAGTTTCTGACTCATAAAGCTGAAACAGTGCAGGACTTGAGTTCAATGCTAATGGTTCCTTGCCAGCTCTGCTGGATAACCCTAAGGTTCTACTGCAGTGTGGTGGGCAGGAGTGACCTGCATGTTTGTGTCTGCATGTGGCTCTCCATTGATCTAAATCTGAAGTATGCTATGTGAACATCTCAAGCTTTTGGTCATGCAAAAGCATCATGAAGCAGTGAACAGATTGGATCACATGGAGACAAAAGTCACTGCTGGTTTTTCTGGCAGTTGTAATTTTCAGGTTTTTTTTAATGATGGAATAGAAAGCTGACATATTTTTCTTTGGATTTGAGCACTGATTTGCAACTTAAAACATTAACAGTCAATTGTTTTTTGTCTAAGAGTATCTGAAAATGTCTTAAAACCCAAGTCAGAATAGGCTTAGATTTTCTCTACAAGGGTCTCCACATTTCTCTGAAAATTTTTTAGGGACTTACAGGTTGCAAACACCTGACATAGAACAATGCTGGTGAAACCAGACAACATGTCTGGCATTTGTAAAAAGAATATAAATAAGGTTGGTAGATCTGCACACTCATTTTGTTATGACAGGAGATTTTATTTTTCAGCAGTATGCCAAGAAGGATTGAAATAGAATCAGTCTAAGAAAACCTGCAAAGCTTCCTATATTCATTGTACTTGGTGGTCTAGATACATAATTTAAAAATAATGTATCTTGGATTTCTGCTATTTTCAGTTACTGCTGGCTTATATTAGAATCATAGGAAGGACAGAATAATTAACAAAGATAATAAAATGTTATTCTTCAAATCTTTTGGTGGCTATGATCAAGCTGGAAAGGAAGATGCAGTCAATTTACTTTACCCAAGATAACCTGATAATTTCTGATTTTGTTTCTTTTTCAGTTACTTTACCTGCAGCCACAGCACAAAAACACAGAAACATTCAATTTTGCCACTTTCTACTTTGGTTTAATTCTTTACAGTGAAGAAAAGCTTTTATTTAAAATTATGAACAGTTTTATTGCTTTTCTATTCTGGCCATTGAACAAATCCATGTAAGCACAGCTTCCTGCAGTTTTATGTCATAGCAGCTTACAGACACCCAGGCTGTGCCTATACTAAATTAAATACTAAATTTGTTCAAGACAGTCGAACCCTCTGTCACTAGAGAACGGCTGACTTGAAATGACCTTCTAAGCCTTGCTTCTCTTCCAGCTTCAAAACTCACTTTGTTTTGGCTGCGAGTCCTGACGTCCCTAGAAACACTTGCTCCTGCCTCTTCACCCTTTGCACAGTACTTTTGCTTGCTGTAGACAAACCCTGATTCCTTGGGCTTTGGCCAGGTCTTTGATGATTCTCTTTTCTTGACCTGTGCTGTGTTGTGGCTCCTGGGCTGCTGACAGGGCCTGGGCTCCAGCCACAGCATCTGCCTTCAGGTGGGGTAACCAGCCCGCAGAGGGGACTGCAGGCTGTCGCCTGTAGCCTTGTGCAGTCTGTCCAGGCTCCTCCTCTGTTGTGCTGAACAGGTTGGGAAGGGTTTGCTGTATCTGTTGCATTTTGACTTTTGCCATTTAGGACGGTGTGGGAGAGACAAACTGGCAGAGGAATGGCCCAGCTCCCCAGATGGCTGGGCTGTGAACCACGTGGGATAAGCAGGTTTTGTGAATCTGGATGACTGATAAAATTTGCTGGTAGGAAAAATGTGTCCTTCTGTAGCTACTAACAAATTAAATTTCTGACTCGAAAGTCAGGAATCTGTTTCCAGTGAGACACTGTTTCTATTACTAATCCAACTGTGCTTGGCACTGTGGTATGTGAACAGCATGGAAATTTTACATCAAGAAAAATCTGACACCAGGACAACACTTAATCTTACCTGGACTGAACGTAGTACAAAGACAACTGTATGGGGGGCTTGAGGATTTATTCTGTTGTTAATACCAGAGGGATTTCTCAGGGTATCTTAAGTTTAAACCAAATTTCAAGATATAATCTTTTTAGGAGCTATAATAATTTTTTTTTTTTTTTGCAATTCATGCACTATTTGATATTTTAGCATTATTATTAGTGTATTATACATATACACATACTTTTATAAGTATTTTATTATACATTCACATATACTAGTAATATTAGCATTATTATTATTATTGTATTAACATCTTCCAAAAAGACTATGAAGTCTTGGCATTTGGTAAGGTATTTGTTGAGCAGATTCCAGCACTGGTGAAAATTTTTCTGAATGTAGGAATCTTTTCATACAGTCCAGAGATTTTGAGTGCTTTCAAGTGGCTGCTTAGGACAGAAATTACTGGCATTTCCCTTGGAGGGTCTTCTTTTTCTGAGGGAAGCTGTAATATCAAATGTCAGAAGGATGGCAAAACTTTTACCTCTGTTCTCCCCACACCTCTGCTGAGATGTCTGACTACTGCAAAAGTTACAAAATCAGGATAAAGAATACCAGGGATATGGTTATCCATACAACTTTTGGTTTTTATACACAGAGATATTATCTTTAATTACATAAGCAACGATTGATGATTAAGGAAGTGGAGTGCTGTTTTGGAAAACTGGGTTTTATTCCTGCTTCTGCAAGAGAGCTGCTGTGTGGCACGGGGTCAGTGAAATCGCTGGGCCATAATGTGTTTCCAGTGTGTTACACTGAGGGACCAATCTGCTCAAGTGGATAATGTTTAACATCTTAACTGGCCACTGAGCTTGCATAAAATCTGAAGGATCACACACCTAATTGGCTAAACTTGGTGATCAGCGATTAATGAATGCTTTCAGCAATTCTAACTTCACTATCTGTGCCTCAGGTCCCAACTATTCAGTGAAAAGAGCTTAGCACCCATCTCACAACAATTTCAGTGTGGAGAGAAACTAATTAAAGCTTCTAAAGTATTCAAATGTGGTGCATCTCAAAGGAAAAATCCAGAAGGAAATAAACAATTTTGTGACCTCGGCAAAACCTTTGAATATATGTTTAATAAAAAAAAGGAGAAGAAAAAAAATCGGAATCACAAGCTGAACAAGTAGGTTAAAACAAAATACTGAATAACAACTGCTGTACTGAATGAAGGTGTGATCCCATGCAGAAAATGCAAAGAGATAATGTAATTAAGGATTAGAAAGAAGATCAAAGGAGAGCATGCTAAAGGTTTTTAGATGTGTGACAGGCTGATGCAAACCCCCGTTCCTCTTGTTGGGATGACAGTACAGGAAAAACACAAAAAGTGCAGCAAGGGAGAGTAAGACTGGTACGGAAAACTTTCAGGTGTGGAAAATTTTCAAATGCAAACATGAGGAATGTACACATTTCCATTCTCCATGTTCTTTGCCAGTTTCTTTCCAGTTTGCACCTCATTTTTTCTCTCTTTTTGTCATGCTAAAATTTTGATTTTTGTCTTGTCTAAGCTGAGCTTCTCACCATATCTGTATACATCCTCCTTGCATTTGAAATCTATAAAATTCCTGTGGCTTAGTCATATCAATCTATTGGCTTTACTTCTTTTCTTTTGTCTGTTATGGAATTGTTTGTGTATTAACCATTAAGAGTTTCTTTGAGGAACTCAGTCTCTTTAACAGGTTTCCTCCTTGGAAGAGAAGACTATATCTTGAAATTTTTTTCAATATGTTGAAATCTGTCTTCCTAAATACCATTGTTTTTATTTGCCCATTCTCCTTTCTTTTAAACATGTCATTTCACTCTTGCTTTTTTTCCCCCCCAGATGCCCTTCCCCTTGGTATTGCAATAACTTCCCCCTGCTGGTTAGAAACTCCTGATGGCTTTTTGTGCTATTTAATTTCAAAATAATTGTCTAAAGAATAACGAAAATGTAAATTTGCAAAAGAAATTATCTACCAGTTTGTCCTGGCTTGGCTCTGTGTGAAAAGCTCCACTGTTATGGTATCTGTGGTCTTTTTCCCTTTGAAAGACACTTTCCAACAGGTCAGCTAGTTTTGTTGGTGACCTAGAGAGGTAACATATGCTCCTTGACATCTTCATGATGACAAGGTAATATCTACGTTATATGTAGTCCTGTGACATGAATTGACCCACAAAGTCTCTTATGTTAGTTAAATGAACTTTTGTATAGGCTTGAGCCCAGATTTGTCTATCTTTCAATTTTTGGTGCAAATGTTTATTTTCTTTCTTAGTGCAGGTGTATTTTGTAATACTTTCATGTTATCAAGAGTGACCTTTGTACTATGTACTACCAAAGAAAGAAAAAATATTAATTGTTCTCCAATTTCTTCCAAGTAAAAGAGAATAAGAACTTTTTAAAAATAGGAAAAAATTGAGGGATGAAAATATGGCTGGCTGGGTGAAAAGTGCAAGAGGAGTAAGAAAACAGAGTTATGATTAGATCTTGACCATTACAAGAACATAGAGAAATCACAGAAATGTCTATGATCTTCACCCAAATTGTTGTAAGGAAAACAGACTAAAACAGTGTCTCCAGAATCTTTCATTTGAGCTCACGGTTTGAAGAAGTGCTGTGATATCTACAATATGGAATGAACCTGAACACAAAGTACTGTTCTCCAGAGGGAAGTATCAAACACAAACACAGAAAGGTGGAAATAAGTAGACAACAGCACTTCTGATAAAGGATGGGGATTATAATGCAAGAGGCATATGAAACAGGCTAAGAAACAATGTTGTTGCCAGGAATTTAATCTTGTTCCAGAATTGTTATTATAAGGAAGAGATTATGTCAGACAGGGAGGGTAATTACTGAACTCCACTCCGTGCTAGCGAGGTTATCTGGAGAACTGTGTCCAGTGTTCTATACTGAACCTCAGAAACGATGTAAACACATTGGATAGCATCCAGAAAAAAATCACTGGCAACTATGAGAAATTTATGAAGCCCAAGCAAAACCAATAAAAATGGTTGAAAGGACTGCAGCTGTTGTTTTGAAAGTCCGAAAGACAAAGGAGGGACTGGAGAATTTTCTGAGATGCTAAAGGGTTTTATAAAGATACACATGATCAACTATTCTACATAGTCAGTGGGAAAAAGAAAAAAAAAAGCAATTTAATTTGAAGGAAAGATGGCTGGAAAGTTAGTATCAAAAATTCTTTCTCATTGTTAAAATTGTGGAAATCCAGAAGAGGCTGCTTTAAGGATCTGATGACATCAGAGATTTTGAAGAAGAGCTGAAACAAATGCTAGGGATGCACTAGGAATACTTCAAAATATCTCACCACGCTTAGTAACTTTCCAGCCCTTCATTCTTACAATTTTTGACTGTGTCTGTTATCTGTAGTTACAATCTGTAAGTTTAAAAGAAGGATGTGATATGAAATAATTTGCCAAAGGTCCTCATTAAACCTAACATTGCAAGATTGACCATCTTACCATTGGATAAGCTCTGTAGAGCCCCATTTTATTTTTGAGAAAAACAACTTCAGCCATCTCTAGCTGGTTTATTCCTATTTTTTCATCCCAGGATGAGTAGTTTTGGGAGCATGGGTTGGAATCAGAATCATGTTCCCCATGTGACCTTCAGAATCAGAATTCCCCTCTCTTGCTCTCCATATTGTTTCCCAGTTCTTTGTGTTTTGCTGCAAATGAGACATGAAAAATGCCTCTAGTTTTGTGGAGGTTTTTTCTTTTTTTATAGAGGCACATGCCTCCTCTCTTGAAGGGAGAGGGACAATGATCAGCACACCTTTAGACTGAAACTGTGAGAGGGGTGACTCTTCTCTCTGCTTTTGGGAGGTATCCTAATTATAGAGCTGCAGCAAAAGGAAGGGAAGGCACCACTCCTTTTCTTTCATTGTTACCCTGTTAGTAATAGCCATTCTGCAGCAAAATGGAGGATAAAATCACTGGATACTTGTTAGAACAAGTATTGGATTCAAGGATATTCACTTTGGAAGAAATACACCCTCCTTCCCCCCCAAAAGGTAGGCTTCAGTTAATAACCTGTTCAGCCACAATGACAGAGTTTCTATGCAGTAAAAGAAGTGGGCATCTGTGTGCAAGATTCTAGTCAGAAAATTTGAGGGGTTTATGGCATTTCAGGCATATAAATGCTATTTTGGATGACAACCTTACTGATTTATTTTTCTTTTATTTTCTGTACTTTGCAGCCAAGACAGCATCTCCTGACATGTTATGTGGAATGCCTGCTTACATCTGCAAGGCAAGGGCTGTTTGGATTTTCTCTTTTTTCACATTTATGTAGTAACACACATATACCCATATTTCTAGAAAACAGTACTTATGTCACCCTGTGTCAAGTTGCATAAATATACTCTACAGAGAAGGGAGGGTGAGAGATACTAGCAGTCTTTTTGTATTGAAGTATGAAACACTCAGTCTATAGCCTTCAAAAACTTATTTTAGGGGTCTAGAAAGGATTCCCAGTTTTGCTTAAATTTTCAGGGTTAGTGAGCCTTTCATAATCATCACTTGCATATGTGTAATTAAATCATTATTTTAATCCTGGAATGATTCAAGCTATCATTTTATCTTGTTACTATAAAATTCTTGGGTTTGATTGTTATGAAGCAAAGTTCATTATTCTTGTAGTTGAATTTATGACAATTACTCTATTGTTTTATTTGACAAGAAAATTCATTAATAGCATAAAGAAGTTTTCTGTTTCAAACTGAACAAGGGAATTCAATCCTAGACGAAAGATAAGCAAAATGAGATATCTGTGATCACTTGTCTTAATCTCTGAGAGCAGGTTTTACATCTCTGAGTGTTTAAAAAATGCATACCAACAATACTTCCTAAATAAAATGAACGGGAATCTAAATATGTATAACTAGGAAGCTGCAGAAGTTTTCCGTGTTTAAAGAACAGCTTTCAGTTTCAAATCAAAATAATAGCTACTGCAGAAGAAAGGGAAAAGGCAAACATCTTGGAAAAATAAGTAAACCTAATAAAATAGATAGGACTTGTTTGACTGTTTGGGTAGTGTATAAAGACTTAAATGTTGCAAGTAAACATCTATTGATAGCCAAAACTCCTGCAAAACTGTGAGGCCATGACCTACTAGCACTAAAGTGTGATCCAGCATTCAGAATAGCTGGTTCTGGAAATATAGTTACATACAGAAATAACCTCTGTGGTTTCTAGCTGTGAAATAGTCCTAAAATAAATTCTTACAAGATTAGAGGGACTTCTCTGATACAGTGCTTTATCAAATTAATACAATGTCTATTGTTTCAGTTAATGTATTGCATTATTTGCTTTGCTTCACTCCCTAAAACTTCTGTCTCTTTGAAGGAAAGCTGAGCAGTGTATTACATCAGTTTCAGCATGGCTTGCACCGTGGTCTGGTGTCTGGGATTTGTTTATCTCCTTGTTTTTCAATATTTAACCTTACGACTCAAGAACCATTATGTGCCCAATTAACTTCACTTTATATGCTCTGTGTGTTTTAAGTGTGCAATGTTGTTTCTTGAGAAAAATTACTTTTATACAAAACTGTGATAATTTCATCCAGCACAGGCCACACTGAGATTATTACCTTATCATGGGTCAAAAGAGAACAGATGTTGCTACTGAATATAGGGTCGGGAGGGACAGATTTGGTTATGGAAAGCAGCAATACCTTTGCTTCTTTAAAACTGTACCACATACTTGAATGTTATTCAGGGACCTCTACAAGACAGAAATACTCTAAATTATCTTGGCCTACCACCTTTATTAATTGGAACTACCTTTTAATGGTTGTCATTAAATTTGTAATGTTGGTGCCTCTAATTTCTTTTGGCCAAGAAACTGTTGAGAAATCAGACTACAGAAAAGTGCCCTGTGTATAAAGCAATTTATTTTTGCATCTCCTTGTTTGTGAAATGTCTTACTAAGATGATAACACTTAAAAAAAATATTTTTTAGGTATTTATAAATACATTTTTTTGGTTTTTCAATTTCTGCTCTTTCAATTCAGTATTGTGAAATAGTCATTATCTGACCATTACTCAGATTTTAGTCAGATGGTCATTACTTGAAATATAAATGCAACTTTAACATTGTACATTTGTTTTGAAAGCTGCAGTTCATTATATTGTCTGCATTTATGTATTTATTTAGATTTCTGGAACAGCAAACATTCATTTGAACCCAGAATTTTTGACATAATATAGCACTTATGATAAGTGCAGCATTGAAAGGCACTCCTGGTGAAAAATCATTCTTTTGAGCATTTTTAGTCACACCCTTTCTACTATGTACAAAGTTCTGAAAAAAATAGGTTTGTGCAATGTAGTCTGGAGGTCATCAGAACCAGACTATTTCAAGGTACAAGGAAAGCATGAATTTTAAAGGCATGGAGCCTCCCCTAAGAATGGGCTGGATCCTCCTCCTTTACTTTCAGTCTTTAAAGCTCCAGTCTTATTTCCCCTACTATTTCCAAGTGAGCAAAGAGAATAGACAGTCTCCTTGAGGAAGACTGCAGTTGCTGATTCGAGTGCCTAACAATCTAGCCAAATGCTCTACCTCTAGGCCACTCCACCACCACTCTTTTTGCTTTTGACTACTTGTAATTAAAAGAATGACTCTGGGTATAGTGATGTTTCAGGATTTTTTCCAAGAAGTTGCAAGACTAAATATCTTTCCTTTTGAGGGGAATGGTGGAAATGTAAAGACTATCAGTACCAAAGTGAGTAGCCTGAAGACCATAAGAACAGACTTATTTCAGTCATAGATAAACCAAAATTTGATTTCTTTTCTGTAACAACACATCCAGCTGAAAAAAAGAGAAACAATACAAGTTGCAAGACACCTTCAGACTTTCTTTTTCCCCTCTGTGAAACTTAGATGGAAAGTGTCAAGATTATATGTAATGAAACTCTCAGCTAAAAATATGATAATCTTTTTAATGCCACAAAGACTAAGCACATTAAATGGTGTAATAATTTGTCATCCCAAGATAACGTGTGTGAAAACTCATGGAAATGTGATAATGGATACTGATGCTGATGTACGAACCTTTTCCAAAATGTATAACCTCCTCCCCTGCCATGCAAAGAAACTAGTAAGTATTACATGTTCAGGAAAGAGATATAATCCTTGGCATAAACCTGCTTTTTAAAATTTGGCTAACTGCTTTCTTTTTTTGTTTAATTGTCTTTGCATGTGCTGGAAAATGAAAATTGAGGACATGCCTCCTGAAGAGGAAGCATTTTTCCCCACTGCAGACCTCTTTGCATCCGTTGTAATGTCACACAACTCATCTGTACCTACAATTTGAAAGAAGCAATGTACGTGCCTTGTGTATGTAAACAACTTTTCTCAATGAGGCAATAGTGAACCTCCATGCTCTCTGCTTTTTTAAGGAAAAGTCACTAGAGAAGTGGTGTTTGTCTTCTCTTTATTGTAGCCAAGTAGCAATTGGGAAACAAACATATAGCCACTTCAGAAATACACCCATGAGTCCCAAATCAATGATGAACCAGAACCATGAAATTTCCTTGTAAGAAAAGTGTCCTAAAACAAGTGATGAGACAAAATTATAGCTAGACTATAGGTCTAGAACTTGCCATATTGGGTCTTCAGTAAGAACTGTTGTTGCAGTGTGTAGTTTAAGCCTTGGACACTTGCTTAGCAATGGAAAGCTACCAGGCCCTCTAGGTGTATCCTTTCCTTTACACAGTGAAACAGCAACGAGCCATATCTTCAAAAAGGAAAAAAAGAAAACAGCACAATCAAGTAAAGTTTTTCTGATATATGCTGAATTGTGAAGATTTTTGCAGAATGTTTTACATTCTAACTGAATGCATAGGAAGATATTTCCTAATTCTAAACAAATAAGCACTCTAGGATTTTAAGTATTTACAATTATTAAAAACCAATTAGTAGTCAACAGAAATAAAACAAACAAGTATGAAGAAAGGGTAAGTAGGAGGTTTTGTACCACAATCATCCTACATGGCAATGCTGGCTTACACTTTCTCATGAACTGTTTAGTCCTATAAAGATTTTCACAGTAGCAGAACGTATATTATTAGTTACAGGTTTATTTGAAACTTAGCTCAGCTGGTGGAACTTATGTTCCCAACATGATTTTTTTTTCTGTTGTTTTGTTTTTAATAAAAAAGATGTCTATAGGGTCTCCTTGTCCAAAATTACTATGGTGACAAAGCAGATCTCTGAGCATTAAAGCGTATCTGAAGCAACCCAACAGAACAGAAGGTTACATGTTCAGCATTGAATTTCTATTCTAGGCTGACACCATGGGAATGAGTTAATATATTCACATGAAAGTATAGACTGCTGTAAGAGTAGCAGACAAGCCAAACCATGCGCGCTTGGCCTGTGGAGTCCTTAGCACTGCAGAAGGGAGAAGACATCTTATTAGCAATGCTTGTTAAAGTCTGCTGGAATGCAGAAATATAATAAAATCCACTAATAACTATACCCAAAAACAGAAGGTGACTTAGCATATTTTATTTCCTTTTATTTCTCATGTTGGAGATGAGGACAAATTGAAAACTATATCCATAGAGTCACATATTTTAACCTTAAATTGGTCTCTATCAGACATGAAATCTGTTTTACTACATAATCCAGAGCACACCCACCTGTCCATATCCCCATAATGGTTGTTGTGGGGATAGCTATTTTCTTACTTTGTGCCACTCTTTGGCTAAATGTGTAAGTGGTTTTGGAACCATGGAGAAAAGAGTAGAAAAACAAACTCAGTGCAAATGAAACTATTTAACTGGGCCCCCATCTTGTGATTTCAGCTTCCCATTCTTGCTCCTTGCTAACAGACTCCTTTTTCCTTCTGCCTAGACTTGCCCGAACATCACTTCTCAGTATCACTGATTTTCATCATTTGGCTGAGAGTTGGCTGGCAATTGCAGAATGTGGATAATTATGTCCTAGTCCCAGGAGTAGCTTTAAAAAAGTGGAGATATGGAAGTTTCTATTTTTCTTCTCCTTTTCTTTCTGCTGAAAACTTTCTAAACTAAGTATGTCCATCCCTAGAGGGAATATTTCTCAAAAAAATGTAATATAGATAATTCATCAAGTTGAAATAGAATAGCATAATAAAACTGGGGGAAGAATATTCTGTAATAGAATGCAGGAAAAGCAGTGACATGGTGACATTATTCATATAGACAAGCACTAGTGAGATGGAAGTTTAAAAATCTGCCTCTTGCTGTAGGCATGTTTTAGTTTGCTGTTCAGTACAGTTTTCCAGTGGTTTTGTTGTTGCTGAAGAACAATAACAAAAATAGCCATTAGGATCATGGGATAAAAAGAAGTCTTATTTTTTGTCCCCTCTGAGAGACTTATGATGCCTCACCTGGAACAGGATCAGTCTGGCTGTGTACCCAACAAGTTGTCTCTCTGCTGCAACTGTGTTTTATTTTAGCAGTGGTGGGTTCCTGCAAAGGTATCTGTGCATGTGTGTAGATTGTAGTGACTTTAAAAAACCAAGAATAGTTTTTTATTCCTTCAGGTTCTGACTTTTAGTTTGGCACTTGCAATCCTGTACTGTTGTCCTCTCAGCCCCTTATTTTCTAGCAATATGTTTTCAAGTTCCTTGATTGGGTTTTTGTCAATGTACTGTCTAGTATTTCCCCCAAAGGAGAGATTTTCCATCTTCTTTTTCCATTTTCATTCACTCTATGTGACAAATGTGATAGGATCCAACGGCTGAAGTCTTGTCATCCTGTTTCCCCATCCCTTGCTCAACCTCCTACATTTACACAGCTGTAGATTCTTATGACTGCCAGACAGCTCACCTCTTGCTCCATTCGCCCTTTCATCCATTTCATCCTTGTTTATCTCCTGGATAAAAGATGGCACAAGACCTCTGATCCCTCTTACTGCATTTATTCCCCCTCTCATGTCCTCGGAATCATCTTTGAGGACAGAATATTAAGACTGGACATACTTGCAAGTTTATAGTTAAGCCACTTTAGAAACCTCTGCGTTTGAATTTTCCTGCATCTGTTACCACTAGTATTCTTTAACCTTCTTTTACCTTCTTCATTTTGCTAAGAAAGTTGGACGTTTTTGACGTTTTTCTCTTCCAAGCTTGAAGGACTTCACCCCTTTTTCTATGCTTTTTTTTTTTTTTTTTTATTTTTATTTAGGA
>VWZT01001854.1:120936-140836 GCA_013397055.1 Pachycephala philippinensis | reverse complement strand
CTTTAAAGTTTTGAGTGCCCTCTCCACCCCTCCAAAGAATCTGAGAGCCCAGAGAGACAGCTGTGTTATTTCTTGAGAATTGTTTCCCATTTGATCAGGCTAGGATCAGCCAGGGTGAGCAAAAGGTGTTTGAGAAGTAACCCAAAATTTGAACCATGCTTTTACGTGAAACTTATTTTTTTCCTTGAGGATTTATTTTCTTTAATATTATGAAGGACCAGTAGTGCTGTCAACAATAGAAGATTAGATCTTGTGGTGCAATGTGCCAAGTTTTATAGGATCAGGCAGGGCAAGGTGAGGATTACAGCTGCTGTTGCTCAGGGAGAGGAGTCCTTCCCCCGCTCCATTGTGGGGTGCCTCCCATGGGAGACCTCCTTAAGTCCTCCATAATCTTCTCCAGTGTGACTCCACCCCACAAGAGGCAGTTCTGCATAAACTGTTGCAGGGTGGGTCACTCTCTCCCTGGATGCAGTCCTTCAAGGACAGCCTGCACCAGCGTGGGTCCCACATCGGGTTGCAAGCCCTAGCAGGAAACCTGCTCCAGCATGGGCTCCTCTCTCCTCGGGTCTGCAGGTCCCTGCCAGGAGCCTGCTCCAGCACGGGCCTCCCACAGGTTCACAGCCTCCTCTCAGGCATCCACCTGCTCCAGCGTGTGTCTCCTCCCCGGGCTGCAGGTGGATCTCCACATCCCTGTGGTCCTCTATGGGCTGCAGGGGCACAGCTGCCTCACCACGGATTTCACCACTGGCTGCAGGCAAGTCTCTGCTCCAGCACCTGGAGCACCTCCTCCCTCTCCTTCTCCACTGACCTTGGTGTCTGTAGAGCTGTTCCTTTCACATGTTCTCACTCTGCCCTTCTCAGGCCGCAATTACACCTGTGCAATAACTTTTTCTCGTTCTTCTAAAGTATGTTATCACAGAGGCATTACCACCATTTCTGATGGGCCCAGCGTTGGCCAGAAATGTGTCCATCTTGGAGCTGCCTGGGATTGACTCTGCTGGACATGAAGGAAACCTCTGGGAGCTTCTCAGAGAAGCCACCCCTGTAACCCCCCTGCTACCAAAACCTGGCCACACAAAACCAATACAATTCCTAATCTCAGCTCAGTCCATCTCTGTTATAAAGATAACACAAAAGTAACAATTATGGAAGAAGAAAGGAAGAAAATGCACCAGATGCTCACTGGAGTTCTGGAAATACTTGATGTGCTGGTGACGGAGGAGCACATTCATCCTTTCTGTATGGGGGACATCCTTGAGTTTACTGGGTCCAACCAGCTGATCTAAGGAATTTCTGCTTCCTGGTCCACAGAAGCCAAATCTGGTGGCCATGGGGACTGGTTTGCCTTAGTTCCTGGAGGAAAGGAAGGAAATCCAGATGTTTGAACAGGCTGTTGACTGAGTGGACTACAAACCTCCTGTTTTTCTTGTCACAGAACTTATTCCAATCCAAACTTTTATTTTTCCTTCCTTGTCAAGCAGGCTAGGAGCTAAGTGTTGTCACAGTGAATGCTGCTATTTCTGTCCTGTGTATTAGCTGGGATAACCTTAGCCCAGTGTCCATTACATTACACAGCTGTCCAGGAGCAGTCATTCCAGCATGACCTCCAGATTGACCAAACTTCTTTTTGTTGCTGGCAGTGTTCCCCTGGGGCAAAGCTGTTGCTGTGTTTTGTGGAGTATCATAAGCCTTCCTTCTCCCTGCCTGCTCACCCGACTTGTACCCAATGTGCTTTGCAGAAATGAACTTACGGGAGTAACAGATGTCTCCCCATACATGGAGCATCTTCCACAGAGTCTTGTTTTCTGTAAAGGGAGCAGAATGAGGCTATAATTATGTTGTCTTAATCTGTAACAGTAATCACAAATTAATCATGATACCAGTTTATGGTGGTAAAATTCTGTGGGGAGATAGGTTGCAAATGCTGTCCTCTATTTATCATGTAGCCTCCTTTTCTTAAAATGAAGTAATAGCTTCATATGGACCTACAAGGTTAGGGAATGGCCTAATGACAATGTAAACTAGAAGGCATCCATGCCTGTAAAATAATGTTATTTTTCTCAGACATTTGCAAACATTAACTGGTAACCTCTCACGATGACCCTTTGAGATGCTTTCATGTGTGTTTGACAGAATGGGAAATAGATAAAAAGCTATGAAAGAATGGAGGAAAGGTCAGAGAGTAAAATTTGTGAAATCATGTACATCCCTGTTCTATCTTTCTAAGTCAATGGCTTTCCCTATGTCCTTCAAAGTGATCCTTAGTAGTTTCACTTGTATCTTTAATGTTTCATTCAACATAGTATAAGACCATGAATAATGAAGTTTACACTATACAGGCAGGGTAGCTATTGATTTACACAAGGTATGTCTCATTTATTAATCTGTAAATACTATGCAAATATATGCATGACAAGAAATTAAATCAATGCCTGTCACTTCTCTTTTCAGTCTGCATGCTTTCATGAGTATAAATTTGACATTAATATTAGTTTATGGGAATGTACTTGCTGAGAAAGCAATGATTTACACTGGTGTGCAAATTGCTCGTATGAGTGGAGAGTTTTTGAAAACAGTGTGTGTAACCTGGACCTGCTGTCCCCTGAGTGCCATTTTATAGATGATCTTAGATCCATTCATTATACTGATTGTTAAAGTATAATGAGGGAAAGGGAAGACTCACTCAGTTTTTAAGATCTTGTGGATGGTCTCTATCTGAAAGGTAGAAGAATTAAACATTAGGGTTGGGCAGAAAGCATGCTGAACAGAGAGTTATGGCTGGAACTCAGGGACAAAAAGAGAGTTTGTGGCCTTTGGAAGAAGAGGCAGGAGACTCAGGAGGACTACAAGGGTGTCATGAGGTTATGTGGGAAGAAAAGTAGTAGGGTGAAAGCCCAACTAGAACTTAATCTGGCCACTGCTATAAGAGACAATAAATAATGTCTTATTAATAAATAATAAATATATCAGCAACAGAAGGAGCACTAAGGAGTATTACTGTCTTTGACTGAACGTGGGGGGAAACACAGTGACAAATGATAAGAAAAAGTGTGGGGTACTTAATGCCTTCTTTGCCTCAATCTTTAACAGTAAGAGCTGGATACCAGCCCTCTGAGTTGGAAGAGAGGGATGGGGAGAAGAAGAAAACCCCCATGATCCAAGTGGAAATGGTCAGTGACCTGCTACACCACCTAAACGCACAGAAGTCTGTGGGGCTGGATGGCATCCATCCAAAGGTACCGAGGAAGCTGACAGAAGTTCTCACTTAGCCACTTTCCATCATTTAGCAGCAGTCCTGGTTAACTGGGGAGGTTCCAAGTGATTGGAGGTTATGGGTGTGACACCCATCCATAAGGTGGGTTGGAAGAAGCATTCAAGGAACTACAGGCCTGCCAGCCTGACCTTGGTGCTGGGGAAGGACAGGGAGCAGATCATTCTGAGTGACATCATGTGGCATGTACAGGACAACCAGGGGATCAGGGACAGCCAGCATGAGTTCGTCAAAGACAGGCCCTTCTTTACTGACTTGATCTCCTTCTATGACAAGCTGACCTGCTTCGTGGATGAGGGAAAGGCTATGGATGATGCCTGCTTGGACTTTAGTAAAGCCTTTGAAGCCATTTTCCAGAGCATTCTCTTGGAGGGACTCATGGCTGCTCACGACTTGGGTGGGTGCACTGTTGGTGATGGGAGGCAAACATCTATAAAGAACTCTAGAAAAAAATATTTTGGGGGTTATTCTTTGCTCTTTGCTGGATAGCTTTGTGCATTTCACTGTTTTCAGAATACCTGATGATTTCTTGATATAGAGTGGGACACTGAGAATCAGTGGCCTATGTCTCAGTAATAACTATTTCAGTGGTAGTATTTATAGCTTTTACTTGTTAGGGACCAGACATTTTCCATATCTGAACATGCTTGAGTTTGAGCATGATCTGATTTATGTTTTTTGTGAGAAAATGAATGGTTATTTTTTTAGATAGTTGTGTGTAATGGAATATCTGCTAAAGGAAGGCATTGAGTCATGTGATAGAAACACCATGAACAAATTCAAGATACTTGTTTTTAAAAAATGTATGGTTTTATTTCTCTAAGGTTTTTTTTTCTTTCATTTTTAAATCAGGTTTTCACTTTAGTATCTTTAGATATTCTGAAACAAGAAATAGAAAAAATCATTGAACTGGAGATTGTGGTCTGAACATTTTCTGCATTACTATGAGATGAAAGTGTTGTAATAAAAAATTCCAAAATATATTTTTAAAGCACAGCTTTGAGGACTCCAGAGGTTCAGCTAAGCATTCAGCATGAACATCTGCAGGTTTGAATCTCAGACTTCCCTAATGTGATGATCTCATTTCTCTACAAATTAGTCTCTGTACTCAGCTGGCTGTAGGTTAGTTAAAATCAACCTCTCTCTGCTAAGAGTCATACTTCAAAAATTCCTTTAGAAGTTTTCACACTGAATACATTTCCACCTGTCAGTTCACATGAACCCATCCCTATCTTCCAGGAACAAAAAAATCAGAACTAACTGTTGATGGAGTTTGGTGACTCATTGAAGCCCAGAGCTATGTGAAACTGGCTTTAATTTCTAAAAATCAATAATACGTTTAAGTTGTGTGTGCCTCTGATAGTCTTAGCCCAGTGAAGAAGCAAATGTACTCAGTATAAGAGGTGAAAATAGATTTTCATTCAATTTTAGGCTGAAGTAGTGTTTCTGAATATAGCTCTGATAACAAAGCTCGGTTGTTGGGTTGAAGTGAAACAGTTGTGTAACACATTGCAGGCAGCTGAGCTGCTGCAATGGCAGAGAAAGACAAAACCCTTTTGGCAGGGTTTTCAAAATAAAAATTAAGACCTTCTGGAGGTGAATCACTTCCTGATGGGCCGATAATGCTACGAAATCTGTTTGTTTTAAATATTGCTGGTGATATATGGAGCCCATTGTATGCCGCAGTAATTTGATGGTGTGTGATTCACAACACAATTTCCTTCCCACTGCAAGCCTTTTGTGTCAGTCAGAGAATAGAAATAACAATCCATCCCTAGGTCTGTGTTGTGCTGTTTAGACCACTTTGGAAAGCTACAAAGTGTCCTGGATAATACAGCTTGAATGATAGGTTTTCATAGCTTCTTTTTTCAGATTTTGTGAGCTTCTCATGCAAACCCAGTATAAAAAACTAAACATACCTATGTTATTGATATTCTACCATCCTTGCAACGAAAAATACAGCAAGAAACACCTATATATCTATAAAATTGTAGACATGTCACATTTCAGAAGTCTGCATTTGCATTGTTCATTCCTCAGCTAAACATTGCAGCACGTTTTTGGTGTACATCCCTTACTGGTCTTAAAACAGTGAGAATTAACATCCCTGTGGGCTGCACTCATAGAATGGCTTTGTCCTTGGCTATCTCTGCAGCAGTTTACAACCCTTGGTTAGACCTCTCTGAAACCATCCTTCTTGCTTTGATACCAAAAAGAGGTTTTCAATCTGCCACATTTGTCAATATTTACTTTTTAGTCTGCCAATCACTTTAGCACTTTTAATTGATTTACCACTGATTCTTCATTACCAGAGGATAGATAATAGATCACATGAGTGCACTGTACCAGTGAGTTGTGCCTCTCCTGTGGAATCACCTCTAGACATTGTGGAGGATCTCAGTCTGTAATGTGTACTTTTGGTAATTAGAACAAGAATAAGGCTAATAGCAAAACCTTGTGATACAACATGAAAGCATCACTTTTCCGAGGTATTTTTTAGGATATGTTTTAATTCTTCAGGCTAAGTGACATGAAGCAATTGAAGAAACAGTGAAAAAAGAGTGAAGCTAAGCATTGTATTGTTGTTTTTTAAATGATGTTTGACATTGTCTAATCTCCAGATGTCACAAAAAGAACAATGCTGCTATAGAAAGAGAGAACTTGTGTTTGCTATAGGCAAGATGATAAACAGTTTTGACTTGAGTTCTGTGAATATATATTTGCATAGGAGTCACAGAAATTCAGAACCTGCTGGAAGAGTCAGAATATAAAGCTGGTTTGGAGTAGAGTTAACTTCATTACTCCATTAATCTTACTTCTGAGCTTGTTTAAAAGAAGCAGACTTGCAAATGACTTTGAGTTCTGCAGGAAGATAATTTTAATTTTATGGGGCACTTTTACTCAGAAGTAGGCGTTTTGCAGATGAAAGCATATGGTGTTAGAATTCTCCCTGTCTGTCATGAGGACTGGATGATGCCAGCACACTCTCCTGCCTTCAAATTCTATGGCATTTCATAGAGTTTCTGCCTATTAATAATGTACTTTCTTAGAGAAGAACTCACTATAAGAACCAGATATTTTGAAAATCTTGTTACTGGATCACAATGAGGTTAATAATTACTCTGCAATACTCATCAGCCTCTATTAGCCACTGATGCTCAAGAGCTTTAACAAGGATTAACCACTTTCTCAGGGTCCTCTGAAAGCACACAGTCAAGAGCTGTATATAATTTTGTGTACAAAAAATACTAAAGATGCTTCCTTTAGGATTCTAACATCTACCTTGCAACAAAACAGCTAGAAAACAGAACTGTGTCTCTTCAAAAGCTTCAGACTTCCTGAGGTTCAAAGGCTATGAAGGGTTTCGGCATCAGTGCCCCATCCATTGCAAGAAGTAGCAATTTTAATAATGAATATACTTCATGGAGCCTTCATGTCTGATCATTCAATGACATATTTTGCCTACTGGTTCAATCGTATTTTTTTTACAGTAGTTAAAACCAAAAACAAACAAAAAAGTTCCTCACAATCATGACCTTGCAATAATATCAGACCTTTCCTTTTCTACTGAAATAGGAAAATGTGGTTAGCTAGTACAGGAGGTATAGTAGCTGACTCAGATATAGAGTTACAAAGCAAATTTATTCTTGCTCATATTCTTTGTAAAAGTTGTGTTGGGTAGTTTGTTCTGCAGTTCAGTGCACTATTTCAGTCTCTTCCAGACTCTGTGACATTCACATGATATAGTGGCAAGCTTCTGTTATTCAGTTCCTTCAAATAAAATCAGAGGACCAAGATCTGAATTAATAAAAATAGTGTTTTATGGATATGCTTAATCTTTAATTTATCAATTGAGAATTCCAAATGCTGTGATATCTGTAGTGTATCCAATTTAAACTTGTTCTTAAAGAGGAAAATTTGTTTACTTCTTATGGGGGTATTTAATAATGGTAAACTGATTATGGAGTTATTTTCTCTCTTTTCCAGTTAGCTAAATCTTGCCATTATTACTATCTCTCAAAACTGTAACCAAAGCTACTCTTGCAGATCCTGCCATTCATGAGGAGAATTGGTTCCACCTGTACCTTCTAAGTTTTAAAATCAGTATGCATTTTTTGTTATCTGTTCTATCTGTGCCGGTGAAACCTTTCATTTACACCTTTTTTTAGAAATGCTACAGTAAGACAAATCACCGAGACTATGATTTAATTAGAAACACCACCTGTTTATCTAATATTCTGTTGAAAAAGCAAGACCTATACATCTTCCTTGATTCTTAAGGAACATACATCTGCCTGCTACAATGTCTGGTAGATGGCATGTTGTGATTGTCAGTAGTTATTTCAGTTGCTGGTATCAGAATGACTCATATAATTATCTGGACGTACAGAGATATTCAGTACTTGTACTAAACAGAGAGTATTTGAACACATGTAAAGTTTCAACAAAATCTGTGAATTCATCAGTTTCCTTTATGAATTAGAATCATATATCAAAGAATATCAGTGCCATTTTGTGGTTTAAGGGCTATTTTTAAAATGGCTCTTATGTATTTTGTCTTGAAAACAACTCCAAATGCAAATACACTTTATAGAAAATGTTAAAAAAATCCTCTTTGTTCCTGACGTGAGGATTCAGACACAATGAAAAGTCATCTGCTTTCTGTGAGAGAATGATTTTTTCTGCATTTTTCTCTAACTTGCATTCTCACTTTTTGTACCTACTGCAACCGCGGCTGAATAACAAAGACACCATACACAGCATTCCAGTCATTACTGCTCCTGGTAAAACATACAAGATTAATTTATGACCATTTACCTACATCTGTCTTTAGTGATTTTAATTCATCTTTACTCAAGCGAGATCTTTTATTCTGAGGAGATCTCTGTCAGAAAATGTTGACATAGTTAAGGAGGGCCATCACATCACCTTCATGCGATTCCTAAAGCGGTTTGTTCAGTGTTGCACCAGAGTGTGCTATAGCAAGGCAGGAGGTGGTTACACTGGGTGCCAACCCCTCGGGGGTCTCCTTTATTAAGGAGGGCTGGCAATACTCAGTTAACTGAGATGTCAAAATGTTAAGAGTACAAAATGGTAGGTCACATGTCACCAGCTAGAAGGATGCATTGCTGTCACCTTTGTTGTTTCCTGCACGTGCATGTGCACCTGGTGGGTACCAAGTGAGTACCTCATTAACAGTAAATAAATAAGAGATCAGTAAAAATCTTCAGCAAAAATTCCTGCATATTTTTCAGTTCAGCTTTCCTAGGAATTCAGGGAACATTCTGTCATGGAAAAATTGTTACCACATTTTCCCCATTCAGGACTAATTACAATTCTCTGTCAGTTCTCTCTCTTTGTTTCCCACCTTCCCTGCATTTTTACCTGACCAGCACCCAAGAAAAGGTGATTAAGAAAAGCTGTGGTACCTTAGGTACCATTGTATGGCTGCTGATGGTAAGTGCTCCTGGTTTAACTATCATTGTAAACTATTTAATTGCTTTGCTGGTCATTTTTTGAAGTTTGTGGTAAAATTTTTAGTTACCAAGGAAACAAACTTTTTGGTAAAGAAAATAATTATAATGCAAATACTGTCTTTAACGGGAAAGAAGTACAGCTATTTTTTCATTTTTGTAGCAAAACTAATAGAAAAAGAGAAGTTATTTAATTATTGTCTCCTACTGTATTTCCACAATGGATAAAGTAGCCATGTTATGTTTCCACCTTTGTGGAAAACAGATGACTAAGTAAAATGGATCGTTTTCCTCTTACACTGATTTCAGTGGCACTGCTTGCAAAAGAGATTTTTAATCAGCATGAGAAAGGATGACAGAATCAAGCAAAAACCTGTAGTGCCATGAAACTATTAGGTGATGTTGCATCTTGAAGAGAGAGATTCTCCATTCAAGGAAGACTGGATTTAAAATTCTTTCTGTTATTTATAGTGACTCTTTCCACAGTATGGTGCGTTTGAAAAAAATTGCTTGTTTAAAAAAATCATGGGGAGTCAGTACACAATCTGGCATAAGTAACTCCCAATTAAAATAAACAGAACCCTGAGTAGGAGGAAAAGAAATTCAAAGAGGAGCAACTTAAAAAATACATGAAACGAAATTTTAAGCAGTCAGATACAAGTGCAATTAAAATTAAAAATCTGAAATTAACATTCTGCTAATGGAAATATAGTAATTTAGGAGACCAGATAATTTTTGGTCATATTAATAGTGTCACATGGTCATGAACCATTCCCTTATCTAATATAGTAACACTCTTACAATATGGAACACATTTGCCTTTTTAATTACTTAGCTGTTAAAAAAAAATTACACTTTTATTCCCAGTGGATAGCTAACAAATTGTGACTTTTGCTTTGCTTCATTAGAATTGGGTAAACGTGACCTTGACATACTTCTTGGAGCTTCATCAAATGCACTTATGGCAGAGGAAGGAGTTAATGACTGTGAATTGCTGTGTGAATTCTCCAGCATTCCCCAGAACCTTGTAACTGGCAGATAATTTTGTTTTCACTGTCTCTTCCTTTTACTGATGGCTTTTAACTTTCATACTTCTGCTTTTTATGGGGCGACTCCAGTTTGGGCACATTAAAGGGAAAGGTATTATGGAAATAAGATAAGTATGTTTAAAAAACTCAATCCATGTCTACCTTGTGACAAAATAAACCAAACACAAAGCATTCTTCTCAAATTTCTGCCTGGAGGTGGTACTTAAGAATACAAATTGGCAAAATAAAACCCAAGATGGCTTAGGATAAGCTGGTTTATGGCTTCCACAGTTTGCATAGCCGTTTTCTATTGCAAACTGAATAGAAGAACAAGAAAAAATGAATGCCATGCCCACCTACTATAGAACTATATATAGCCAGAAAAAAATCCAGTTCATGTAATTATGTCTTAAAAATGCTGCTTTAGAATGAAGCTTTTAACTCTGCATAAACCAAGGCACAGAGATCTATCTATAAGACCACCCCAACAGAATGTGACTCTAGTGATTGTATGGGAATGTGCAGGGCTATGGGCTTTCCAGATTATTAAAAGAGCCTCTTTACTGCAACACAAATTCAGGTTATCCTTTGACAGGACTAGAAAAAGTTCTCCTTGTCTTATGGCACAGAACCATGCCCCAGCTGCCTTGCTCAGGCTCTCCTGCTGGTATCAGAAAGGAGCATATAGGGTCAATGGAGTGAGATTCACCTCACATTGACATTAACAGCATATATGGATTTTGGGATGTGTCACAGGTTTGTCAGATCTGTCAGACCAATGTATTTCTCCCAGGAGCATCCCTAGACCCCTAGGTGTTATCTGATGCTGAGAGTTTTGCACTCTGCCTCTTTTTTTCCCCTCTGGTTTCATTAAAAGCAACCACATTTTCAAAATGAAGATTGCTCTATTTCTGTCTTCCCATGTTTTCCATGGGGGCATGCACACCACCTACTTGCTCCATGTGATACTGAAAAGCTGTAATGAAAGCACAACTCACATTGGGGCACATAGTACAGGCTTAATGAGGTGGCTCTTCTTTAAAGAGAAGAAGGGCAGCCATATTTTGCCACAGTGAGTTAAGATAAAACAAAATAAACAAATGCTTTGATTTTACTGAAAACTAATGTACTGTTGGTTGCTGTTGGAATCAGTTGGTGATTTTATGCAATAATTTCAGGATTCAGCTGGAGAAACTTCTAACAAAGGGACAGTGGTGCCCTAAGTAGTCTTAATTCAGTTTGACAGCTAGTAATAGGCAACTGCTCCTATCACAGGCATGTGATCAATTCATCCCTTTAGTCCATCGGTTCAGCTCAGACAAACCCCACTTGTGTAAGTTCTGTGCTGGAGTTTGTGCTGGGCCATTATCCTCTGCACCTGTCAGCAGCTCTAATGCTGTTTGCCATTGGCTGCTTGTGGTCTCCTGCCCAACCAAAACTCCTCTGTATACAGCTTTTATTTTTTCTCATCACGGGGAATGGACTTATCCTCTTAACCAGGACGTTTTAGTGGTCTGTAGCACACCCTGTTATTAGACTGTCTTGACCTTCATTAACACATAAACTCATAAACCAATAAGTGCAGAACCTGCTGCTCAGTGCCCTCATTTACTCCACAAGAAATGCTCTTTCATGTAGCACACCATATCACCCACTGACACCTTTTTTTCCTCAGACCTATCCCAATGATTTTACCATTCCAATTATAAAAATTATTCTTTTTTAATTTTAGTGTTTAGCCAATTAAATTACATTTCCATTTACCCACAGGAATTTCCATTTCACTCTTCTTGTTACCCTGGATTGGGTATCCAAGAGACCAAACAATTTCTTGTGTTTGAATTTGTTGTCTTTATAGTTCTGCTGGTCGGTAATAAATTGATTGTGACTTTATGTCCCTTTGCAGCCCTGTCCACATGTGTTAGCTGCGTTCCAGCCAGTCTCCAGCTAGGGCTATACTGCTTACATATATGATGCAAGCCCTGCAGTTCACACAGGCCTACCATGCATGCTTTCTTTTCTGCTCTGAAAGGAAAATAAAACATAAAGAAGGCAAGTCACATCAGCTGTCTCCCCAGTGGCAATTTTTACTGACTAGTTTAGAGCTATTCTCGCAGAGAAAAGACCGAAACATCTTTTGCATCTCTCCTGGTGTCTCATTCACCTGCATTAGGGACTCTGTGTATTTCTCATCATTACCATTCTTGTGCATTAACAAACAGGGAATCAGATTGCCTGGATTAATTTTTAGTAAGTTTATTTAATCCAAATAAAATACCTCCAAGTAATAGTATTTGTTTTGGGGTTTCTAAAATGTTAAGGTCTTCTGAAGTCTCACTTTCCAACTTTTCCTTGCAACAGAAAGAGCTAGAAATCTGTTNTTTTTTTTTTTTTTTGGTAATGAAAACCGAGACTTCCATTTCAGGGACAGGAGCTTGAAGAAAAATACTATTATCAGGAGATAAATAGCAACAGTGAGGGAGCTGGCAACACTGTTATCTTGTGTGCATCTCAGGAGTCTTGGCAATCATGTCCCAGCTTCTTGTTCAGAAAAGTTTGCTAGCTGAACAGAGCAGATCTTCAGCCTCAGCGTAGCACCTGGTAGCTTGGTGAAACCCATTCAGCGTGGTCAGTTCCTACCTGGCGTGGTCTGGAACCATGCATGTACTGAATACAATTCCTAAATTTGTACTTTTCAAATTTGGAACAGCGGTTCTTAGTTCTGGATCTGAGTTTCAGTTTGTATGTCCAAACAGGTTTAAGTCATAATCCTTGGTATAAACAGATCTAAATCTATGGGGAAGAGAAAGACATATTTGAAATGCAAATCAAATACTGTCATTCTAACTCTCCCTAATGAAAATTCAGACCCTGCAGCAAACCCACACAGTTTCAATGCTGTTGAAGAGAGTTTCTTCATGGATCATTGGCAGCTATTCCCCGTAGAAGGATGTTGGTTCAGTGGCAAGGGAACGTGACTGTCCAGCTTCTCCTTAATGCTCCTTTTCATGATACTACAACTTTACTGTCTCCTCCTTGCTCTTTCCTTGTCTACTGTACTTTTAGAAAGTTCTTTGTTGTGACCAAGAAAAATATGTTACCACTGCTGAATGACTGATTGTGATCCTAACACACTGGCATGCATATTACTCATGGAAATGTGAGAGCTGGCTTACTGAGAAGTACACTAAAGCGGATTTTCTCTGCTCAGTGACAGTGCAGGTGAAGGAAACCAACACACGGAATGTGGGAAGTAGGTGTTTTTTGTTGTGCTGGGGACCTGTACCTATGACTTTGACAGTTGAGGGTGCTCAGCTACTCTGAAAATGAGCCCCAAATCTTCTGCCCTCAGCAAGCTTTTATTGCTTTAGCTCTGATTGATGGGTTCAGGGAACTGGAGCCTAAAGATAAGTCTTTAATGGGTCACTAAATTGTGACTGCCAAGCAAAATATTGTGTATGGGTTTTAGAAATGATGCTACCTAGAAGACAGCATATTTCAGGAATGAAATTTTATGCTGGAGGGAAAACAAAACAACAGCATTTTCAGTAGTGGTTTTAATGGCTGATTTGTTCAGAATGTTTACTTGCTGCTGTCTCCTTTCTTTGTTCAGTCTTCACTTCAGTATCTTTCCTTTCTGCCCTATACATGTTAGTGAGGTCATTTTATTACCTTTCTTGTATTATTTTGCAACTTTAAGATTTTTTTTCCATAGTTATTAACACTAAAAAGAGTACAGATAAATTTCTTATCAAAAGGAATATTTACAAATATCATATAAGGGACTTGTTCTTTATGTGTATTTTGACAGCTTTATGAAGAAATAGCTTGGACACTGAAGTTGTGATCTCTTCTTTTGTCACTGTTATCTTCATAAACATTTAATGTGCAAAATTTAAAAGCTTAAAATAGCTTTTCTACACTGGGGTAACACTCACAAAACCAGGTTTTGCAGCATGCTCACAAATCCTTTATTTGGACATGGAACCTATTTTTATACCAATATTAGTGTCCAATACCTGTTTTTGTGTTGAGCATGTGTTGAATTGCCTTTGACAAGGATTGGAAGCAATTAAGTTTAACAACTATAATAACATCTCGGATATTGCTTGTCTATGAATTGTATCTATTGCTGTATAATAACAAACCTGGAAACAGTACATACCTAAAGAACTCACAGTCGTTAACCTCTATGTTGACAGGTCTGTTTAAAGATTCAGAGGATGGTTGGATATGTTTTGAGCAATTGTGTGTGTGTGTGAATTAAATTGCTTCTTTGTCATTAATTTTATGACCGAATTTTTATGTCAAAGGTTTATTGAGTTTCGTGTGATTTATTCCTGATGCAAAATTGTAGCCATAAGAAAATACACTGTTTAGCAGTTTAGAAATATATAATGATGCCCATTAATCGCAATGCATAAGAGACAATATTTAAAAATATTTAAATTTAAAAAAAAACCCTGGCAAACCACAATTAAATATGCAGGTAGAAAATGAACTTATAG
Source organism: Pachycephala philippinensis (assembly GCA_013397055.1). NCBI lineage: Eukaryota > Metazoa > Chordata > Aves > Passeriformes > Pachycephala > Pachycephala philippinensis. Next base: position 126,555 of record VWZT01001854.1, on the reverse strand, counting down.
AAGGATTTGAAAAGCCTGAAAAGCCTGATAAAAATATGAAAATGTAAAAGAAAACTTTTCTTCAAAAACATTAGGAAATCAGAAACCAGCATTTGGTAATAAAGCAAAAATTAGGACTTGTAAACTAATTTCAATTTTGCAATAAAACACAAATGGCAGGTGTATGTAATGAAGCACGTGACAAATTTTGCTACAGATTTTGGTTTAAAAATGGACGTGAAGCTGACTTTGATTAGCTAGAGAAAGAGGAATATCTTGCTTCTACACCTGAAAATATAATTTTTGTGTTGCTAGTGGTAGTGTGAATTTGGATGAGAGGAAAAAAAAAAGGTTGTACAGTCACATTTCATTAAGCCAACAAAATACTGAAAAGACTAACACACATTTTCAAGGGTAGTATAGTAAACTTCCGGGTACCTTAGATGACTTGTAGTTTTATTTTGCTTGGGTAAGCATTTTGTGATCATTACAAAGCCCTCATAGCAATGAAAAGTGCAGAGTGAAATGAAAGTCTGAAATGAAAATCATTAGTTTGCCTGGGATGTCTTCAAGAGAACACAGAGATACTGAGGTTTGCAATGTATTGTCCTCCAAATTATAAAATTTGTGCATAACAGAGGAGTAATAAGTCCCACTTGTAGCCAGGAAAATGAATCAAACCTTATTAAATGAACAGTGAAGGACAAATACAGCCTATATAGTGGTCATTTTACTTCTGTATCTTGTGCTTTTATTATCAAACATACTGGGTCATGTGTTATCTTCTGTGTTAAACCCCCAAAATTATAAGATGCTGTTTTAACTGAGGTAAGGACTTTATAAAATGAATGTTTAGGTTAACTTTGCTGACAACATGGAATGGTACCAGACTTTGAAATCTCCATGTCCTTCAAATAGTCTTTTAATGTTTGCTGGCTTCTGAGGTGGAATAAAAAATATTTTTAGTGCTAAGATTTCCGAATACAACCTCATGTTCCATAAGGGCTCCTGAAGCACGGATAAAGAAAGAAAATCTTCTTAGACAGCCTTAGAGAGGGGAAAATGTTAGTGGTCTCCCACCAACAGATGCATCTGTCTATTGCCACACTGACTTACTCAGTGTAAGTTCTCGCCAGCTTCACATACAGCATATACAGACAGATGGAAGAATAAAATTACATTAGAGTCAATACTGGAGAGTAAAAACTGGGGGTGCCAGAGAGGAACTTTTTATGAAATTCTACTCCTTTGTTTTCTCCCAAACTGTTCTAACGATATTGTCTTTATAGCTTTAACACTGTTAGTACAGGCAGTCTCATTCCTGCAATGGGCAGACAAGGTCTGTAAGTGCCTAACCAGCAGATAATTTATGTGCCCTTCTGAGGACACATAAACCTGAAACATGATGTATGTTGGATGCACACCTGGCTTCTTCAGACAACAGGAAAGAAAGCAAAACTCCTAATAATGCTTATCTAGAAATGTACAGAGTAATGCTGAATGCAAATAACCCAGATGAAAGACTCCCTGGAAGGAGATATCTTGAAATTTGCTCTACATCCTCTGTCCTACAAGGCAGTTTAGGCTTATGTGAAAATGATTAACAAAGACAGACAAGAAGGAGAGATGCACAAGTGAAACCTCACAAAATACAAGAGGAGGGTAAGATGATGGTAAAGGCATCACAGATGCCTTTTTCAAATACAGCTAATACAGATTTTGTTGGAAGGAGAATTGTCCTAAAAGGAGGTCACAGTCAAAGATTTTCAAAAGCAAGGAAATCTGTACTGTGATGGAGACCAAGCATGACATAAGATGAACTACCTGACAAATCAGTGTTTGCATATAGTATGGTAGCATGCAATAAAAACAAAGGAAGCAAGAAAGATTCCAAGAATTTCAGTGAAGCTTTGGAATATGTTATTACAAATATCTCCATCACATGTTGGAAAATGTTAAAAGACAAAAAACAGGTTGCCTTTAGGATGTAAAAAACTTTCTAAAGAATTCAAATATATGTTCCTGGCACCTGCTCATCACCTACATGCCCCTAAATGCAAATTTGAAGTGTGTGGCTACGCGCAATCTAGTTTGTTACAGGAACAATATTATGTCTGTATAAACATTCTACAGAAAGGATCCTATCCTTTTCACAGCAGCTCCAGGTCTGGGCAGAACTATGTATTCTAAAAGGTGCTCAATAGCCCAGGCCAGTCTCACACTAGCACATGGACACCAGAATGGCAAACCATTAGGGGCATGCCCACTTGTTTCAGCTTGCACCGTTTTGCTGGACTGCCCTTAGGATACTGAAGGTAGCCAGGTCATCCATCCACTCACGCTGCCACTAAGTGGCATTGAATGTGGAGTATGCAGGAATGTTTCCAGCATGAGCTCAGGACTGAAAATGCCTAGAGACATCAGGCTGGGGTTGTGATCAGCTCTACATATTGCAGAACTGGGGGAGCAGAATGGATTGAGAAGGTCCAGTGCTGTCCATCTCCAAAGAGAAAAACAAATTGCTCTGAACCGTGTTTCTGTCAAATGCTTATGGCTTGGCTAGCCAGTGCCTGCACAAAATTCAGCTATTTCTGTGCAGAGCTGGACAGCACCTTCTGCCTCAGAATCCTGTTAGCACTGTGACCTGCATGAAGTGTTAAATGAGTGTCTGGATCTGCTCACATGAGGCAATATTCTGTATCCCAGTAAATACCTCTGTTGATTGACTTCTGTGTGTTTGCATACAGGTGGTAAGCAATCCAAAATTATAGCTGTTCTCCAGCCTTGCCTTTGACCAATACAGAAATCTGGTCTCAAGGATGTCAGGAGACAATTTGTTAATGGAACAGAAACGGGCATTGTGTTTGTGTCTGTGGTTGTTCATACTCTTTCACAGTGGGCTTCTTTAGTTTCTGTGCTGCATACTGGGCACACAGAGGCCCATGGATGATTGGTCACTCAGCTTTGAAGAAGTTAGCTTTAGCTTGTTTGATCTGGTCTCTCCATCTGTGTAGGGGACAGCCTTTCCAATGATGTAGTTCCACAGTAATAGGTTATTTTTATACTGAGTTATTTTTGAAAGACATTTGATAAGCTAATACCCCATCACCTTTTGCTCAGAGTTTAGTAATATTCAGAACTGAAAGGGCTTATGTACTGTGTTAAAACCCCCTACTTTATGTGCTTATGAAATGTGCAAATACCCTTTGAAGAGAGCCAAACAGCTGAAGGCCAACTGTTCTTTTCTCAGGAAAGATAATTACATAAATCCATGTATACATAAAAAAGGAGAGGATGCACAAGTGAAAGTGACAGGGATGATGTCTTTCAACCTGAAATCATAGTGGATTTAACAGAGTTAAATATTTATAGACTGTATTACTTAATAGAGAAGAATAAAATTTGTGTTATTGGAAAGTATAGGAAAAAGGCACCTGAAAGTGTACCTGAGCTGGTATCTGATTTTGGGAGAGGAAGAGTACCAGGAAACATTGAATCCCAAGACCCTCACACAAGTTATGAATGTGGTTTTCTTTTATTTAAAGCCCACAGAAAATTTGCTGCATTTAAGACTGAAAGTTTAAAAATCTACAGCACCATCCTCCCCCCAACAAACAGCTGTGTATAAATAATCACAGACACTTTTGAGTGCTACCAAACATACTTGTGTATTTGGCAGTTTCAAATGTCAAATCTTTGCTAGCCCATCATGTTTTGAAGCTGGGAAACTCTTGATCAGCTCTTTTGTTCAAACAGTGAATAGTTTAATTTTGCGAGTTTGAAAATAAATGAAAGCTGTCTTTAGGTAAGACTGAAAAAATATCATCTTTTCACTCAGTAGAATCACCTCTTGCTGCTCAACATGTTGCCTGTCTTGGCGATGCAATGGCCTTTTCTCCTGTTCTCTTTTCATTAACAGTCTATAAGATCTTTTGTTTTTAATGCAATTAGCATGGCAGTTGATTTTGGAGATGAAGAAGAATCCAGCCAAGGAGAAGGTCAGGCAACATATTGATAAAGATATAAATCCCAGTCTAGTTTGTTTGTTTTTTTATTTCATTAAAAAAGACTGCAGTATATCCTGGTTAAATCTAAGTGTGAATTATGATCTTCTCTCAGCAGACAGAAATTCTCCTTTGATGTCCAGTTGCTAATTTTTAGCAGAGTTGGCAGAGTCAACTATCTCTGTTTGTGCCTCCTGGCAAGGGGGGTTGCCCTAATTCTCATGTTAGCTGTCAGTAGGCATAGCTATTGAGATTATCTCCCTTTGGAGTAAATCCATTCTGCTTTTCTTTTCTAGGGAAAAATTATGCTACTTGCCCTTGGAGTGGAGTGGAGTGGAGTTCACTTCTGTGCAGTTCTGTCTTTAGCTGGATGAAACTCAAGTGTCTGTCAAGGCTTAGAAACCTAATGCTTCCCATTGCCTGGACTCTTCACTGCTTTGCTGTTGATTTGTACTGTTATAGTGGCTTTAGGTGATGTTAGGAAGATCAATTGAATATCTCTGGGAATCCTTTACTAGTGTAGCAGCAACTTTCTCTTGGTAGTGAGCATCGAGACACAGCTGGCTGACTAGTTCTGGGTGATTTTAATATACTTTAACTATTTTCATTTCAAAAAAGGGATTTTTTTCTCATGGGATGGTATTCTGATGATAATTTAGAAAAGGTGATAGGTATATTAAAAATGTAAACTACCCCTCTATCCTGCATTTTTTATAAAACTTTAATTTTCTTTTGAAAATGACAGATGTCCTGGCCACTTCTAGTCTTTAAAAGACTGTAGGTAGTTTCTGATAATAAGGATTCTAGTTAACAGTCAATATATGGATGAAACAGGTAATCCACATTCATCCCATGTTCCCAATAGGAAATTTATCTCTCACTTACTATCCAAAATGGTTGTATATTGTATGTACTCTTAAAGTTCTTCTGTTCTTCTGCTGATAGAAGTGGCTTTTACCTAGACAATACTCACTTCTAATGCTTTTTATTTTATGTTTGAAAATGTAACTGAAGTGTGTATGTGATGAAAGTTGATTATGTGAGTTCCTAGAAACCCCCTAAGAATAAGTTCATATTTATGTTTCCTTTAGTGAATTTTGTCAGTTTGTTTTCCTCAATTTACAAGATCTAAGGAGTGATACAATTACAGTGATCACATGCAACAGCTCTAAATGCCTACAGCTAGTACTCTCTGCCCTTGCAGCTGGAATTACTGTGTGAAAAAGGGTTTGAACAGACTTTGTCCTTTAAATACCAGTTACAAAACTTTTGGTGTCAGTAAGCAAAATCTATTTTTTACTGCATGATTGTGGAATTTATTTTTTCTCTTTTTGCAACTAGAAGTTCTGAAACAACAACAAAAAAAGGATGTGTTTGGTTCTAATGAGATTAACATCAGTGCTTTTTTCATGGTAAAAAAAAGGAAAAGGCTTCATCCATCACTAGCCGAGAAACACTAGATGCGCAGATGGGGACAGAGAAGATTCTCTTTGATAGGATACACAGTTGGCATGAATTCAAGAGAGGAGTTTGGGAACTCAGGTTTAAATTTATTCATTATGAACATTCTGGTTACTTATTTAGGACTGGTGATAAATGTATAGTGTGAATTATAACCCTTTGAGCTTGTTTGAAA
>VWZT01001854.1:53328-120729 GCA_013397055.1 Pachycephala philippinensis | reverse complement strand
CCCCCCCCCCCCCCCCCCCCCCCCAATTTCTGTTGTCCACAAGCCTTCCAGTTCTCCAAACTCCTGCATGAAGATTCTAGTGTGGGATTCAGCTACCTTGTAACAGCAACTGTGCTGCTTAATTGTGTGAGATTTACTGCCTGGGCTCGAGCAGACTCTGCAGTAGGAAAAGATACCTTGTGAATCCTACATCATGTCCTGTGGAAGCATCTCAGATGTCCTGTGACATCTTGGACACATTGTGGTGTTACTAGCTGGATCCTGCTCCCAGCCAAGGGAGGCTGGAGAGTCATTCAGCTCATCCAAAAGTGCTACCATCTATATTCATGGCTCTCTTATGGATCTGTGTTATATAGGTTACCATTTGAATGCATGTCTCCCTTATAGATCTTGTATAATATTGCCAGTCTATGCAGATTTTGGACATGGAAGGAAGGATCTGTTGGCATGGGCATCTACACTGACGCCCTTGTGGCCGGTAAACTCAGTATCTCTGCAGGCAATTTTGATTGTATTGGCTTTAGCCATGGACTACCAGGGGGAATTTAGACAGCAAGGGTGCCCATGGACGCCTGAATCAGGTGTCTGTAATTAAGGCCAAAGAGAATCTTCAGCATTCTATTTGTGGAAAGGCCAGAATCTGGACCATAAAGTCATCCACCAAAGCTTCAAAGAAAGCTTGACCTCATATTCAGACTTGTGCCTTAGAAAATCTGATCCCTTGGGAAGAAAGAGATAACATTCTTTAAAGTAGGTTTTCATCCTTATCAAAATGTATTTCTCCATTCTGGAGTTCTTACATGCTTGCTTCTAACACTTCTTTTCAGAAAGGACATATCAATTCTCTGCTTATGGTTTATTTTCCAGCAGAATTCAGGCTGCATAGGTACAATAATTATAAAAGGTGAGCTACACAGTTTTAAAAAAAATGGTTTGGGAAAAAACATTCCTATTGCCTTTGTTTTCTTTCCTGGCTAAAAGGTTTTGCAGGTGCTTAACCTATGAAAGCTGAAGCATTAGAGTGGAGGTCCATTGAGCTTCCAGTTCTCCTTCTGGCAGAAATTAGTTAGCAAATTCTGATACACCCAAAGAAAGAAGAGAGAGGAAAAAATGCGCCACATCACAGTCAAACGTGGTTAGTAGACTTCTGTTTTGTTTCCCATTAATCAACAACAAATTGAAATTAAGGTGATTGTGAAAGACAATGTAAAAGAGTAAAGCTTTAACATGGAAATAAAAGGCTTGATTCAGCACAGTTATCAGTGATTTCATTCTATATTCTACCATACATCACCACCGGGTTTTGTTATTTGTAATGCAGTTTTGTTTCCTTGCAGTTTGAGTCGTCACTGAGAAGAAACCATTTACTGGTCCTTGAAATCTTTAGAAGAAATATATTACTTACGTTTGGAGAAATTATCAATGATTTAATTCTTAGAATTTTTCTGTAGTATGCGTCAAAATTTTGTAAAAAGTGCTCACCCCGCCCCTGGCAATCTGTTTTGTAGAGGGTCCTTTGCAATTTTACTGGAATTATTCTTTCCAAAATCCCTCAAACACTATTAGACTGCAATATTTTGTTCATGTGAAGAACCATGCCCTGTATGTTCTTATAGTCCTATATATTCTTATAGTCCTATATTTTCTTACAGCTGTTTGCTATTACATTAGCTGATCACAGTTTAACTACAGTTTTCATAATCTATTATTAATGAATATTTTATTTTATGTGCTGTATTACTTTGCCAATTGAACTGCTGTGAAGTTAATTACTATGCAGGTTTTCTTAAGGTGAAAATGAGAGAAATTGCTTTTGCAGCAAAATTTGTCTGTAGAATTTGTCGTGTCATTACAGGATAATGCCAACAACATAATCCCTCTAGAAAGCAAAGCAATTCTCTGCCTTGTCCTATTGTTAGGGTGACTGATTAAGCACTTGTAGAGCTGAATCCTGGCAGGGCAAAAATCTGCAGCTTTGTAATTTAGGCTGCATTCAATTGTAGAATGAATGGTAGACTTCCATAGTCTTTGAAATATCAAGACTTTTTTCATGTTTATATTTCGACCCACTCAGGTAATAATGCTCATTTAAAAATATATTCTTTCCATACATCCAGCCACTCCAGGCTGCAGTGGCTTTCTGCAGGCAAAATTCAATGGAGGAGGCTCTTTTGTTCTTTACTGCACTCCAGGGATTACTGATGTTGGCAGCTGATATGTTTTTGGAAACTTCAATCTGCTCATGATGCTTTCAAATGTCTTTTTGCTGAAAGCAATTTGAGTCCAATTTAAAACATATATTTCTGCCATTTCAATTGACATAGGTTTTAATTTCAGGCTGAAAGAACATCGATTTATCATTTGGCTTTTCATGGTGCTTTTATAAAGGCTGTGTTCTGCTGCCCTTCTAGGAGAAGGAGCACTTTGCGAGGCTTTGGGGAAGAATGAAAGGTGACTTTGGTACTGAACAGGGACCTACCTGCTAAGAACCCCTCTGTCAGGATGCCTTAGCCCTGCATAGCCAGAAGATGGGCTCAGCTGCATCTGGACAGGGTAAAAGGGAAGGAAAGGATTTCTGGTCAACGGATGGCTTCCTGAGAGCCTTTTTCAGACTCTCTGTAGACTATTCTCTTTTTCAATTCACAATATCAACTCATCACAGCTGAAAAGTTGCATAGTAGGAGGCCTCTCCTTTAGCTGTCTGGGCAGAAGTGAAAGCTTTCTGTCGTCATAGGTAACCCTCCTTCTCTCATGTCCTAATAATGCAGAAATTGAACCATCTTTTACGTAATAATCCTTGATGACCAGTCCACCCATTTTTCCATTAAATGATGAACAATATTGGGTAACCTCCACTCCTGTATATCAATTGATTTTGGTATTCCGGCAAAATTGCTGGATTTTTCTGGGTTAAGACATACACTCAGTTGATGGCATCCCAAATATTATCTCCATCTTTCTTTTACATGAAAGTTTCTTTATCAATGACAAGAGACCACTTTTTAATCTTAAAAGGGGAATTTTTATGAAGGAACTCTGTTAAGATTGATGCTTTCAATTGACAGAAGAATTGCAATAGTATTGTACTTATTCGTCATGTAACAGACCTTTATAACAATAAAAAAAGAAAACATGAAGCGGATAAGACCATCGGGGAATTGTGTGTTCAGGTGGCAAAAGGCAATGTAATTATTTCAGGCTCCTGATGACACTTTTGGAAAACACATGGGAGAATGTGGCTTGAGTCTTTCTGCTGACAAAGTCTGACTACAAAAGCTTTGAGAGGCCATGGGGATCTGGGTCCAAATTTCTTGCCTTATTTTTCTGCTTCATGTTAAATTATGAAAAAGAACAAGAAGAATGGCCCCAGGCCCTCCAGTTGTGTTGCTGTCGTCTGCTCAGCATGGGAAATTAAGGTTCAACTGTTCAAAATCTGGATGATGTGAGGATACAATGGCAGAATTTGGACGCACTTAGTGAAAGTTCCTCTCAATCATGCAGCATGCACTCCCATTGGTTTGAAGTCAGAAAGCTTAAGTTGTTAAAAAAATTATATGCAAGCTCAATCAGCTCTTCAATCTAGATTTTGAATAGCCAACGGACCAGCTTCCAGTGATTTCAGACAATTGCTTGGCTCATGCTGGAACTGAATCACTGATAAATGTTTCCAATTGTACACTTCATTATGACTTTTCAATGCATCTTTAACATCTTGGAGCTGGAATTCACTGTGTGCATTTGATTGCAGCCCACCGTCCGGTGCTGAAAACCCCTGTTTCTTGGTATTAAGACTCTTGGTATAATTAGAGACTATTCATTGGCAGCTAGCAACACAAATCCTTTTCCAGATGTTGGAACTTTCACAGCATTGCTTGTAATTTTTTTTTAAAGCAATTTGTTGCAGCTCTCAAAAAACTCAGAGACAGTCTATTACTGTTGCAGCCTTCACCTTATTATAGCCAACTTTTAAAGTCTTTTGACTGAATTCTTAAATGGAAAATAATTAGGAAAGCTGGAGAAAATTCAGCTAAAAACGTTTGCTTATGGCTTTGTGCATCTCACTGCTTTGCCCTAACTAGAAAACATGAAGAGAGACCGTACTGATGCATTAAGCAGGGAGAAATAGTATCTTTCAAACATTTATAAAAATTCTGCAAAGCTTTCTCCAGCTTAAAATATGGATTCATTCAGCAATTAGTCCCCATATCCTGCTAGGTCTGTCATGATCTATTTTACTGTTTATAGAAGAAAGGTTCTGCAATAGACTGAGGCATGGGTAACCTTAGATACTTCACCTAAGACCTCTCAATTTGTTTGATGGATAATTGGGATGATAAAAACAGGATCACCACTCTGAAAACTGACACAGGGCTGTTCCAGTTCCTGCAGGCCCAGGAAATAAAGTTTCTCAAATTGGTTTCAGGCATTTCTGCTCTGCTGCAAACAGCAGCCTCTGACTGTGTGCCAAGTGTGTCATTGAGAAGGGTCTTCCTGCACAGGGAAATCAGCAGGGCACAACTTCCAAGTGCCACGGTTATCCTGTAGGAATTGTTGTCTAGATACGTGTCCTGCTTGGGGGGTGGAAAAGGATTTGGGGGGAGGGATGATACAGGGCTCTCTCTGGATGTCACCTTGATTTCATAAAGCACCAAATGGACACCAAATGGATTTTCGCATGGTGTGCCACACAGAACCCATCCATGGAGAGATTCCCAGCATTTGAAGGGACATAAGATTTATTCTCATCTACATTCTTACATTTATTCTATTTTTTTAAAGCATCTATTTTAATATCATATAATCATAGAATACCACATTGGAAGGGACCTCTAGGATCATATGATCCAACCTTTTCTGGCATAAGCACAGTCTAGACATGACCCAGCAAGGGGAAGATAATTCCAGTAAGTACTGTTCTTATTGTGAAAAGTATTCCTCCTGTGTCCAACTGGAATCATCCTATGAGTAAATTTTACCCATCGCCCCATCTCTTTTCCATGTGACTTCTTTTAAAAAGGCTTTTTAGCCACTCTTTAAATACTGGAACATGGTGATAAGGTCTCCCTTTCTCTTCTCAATGTTGACCAAACCCAGTTCTCTCAGACTTTCCTCATATGGCAGGCTTCCCAGTCCTTGGATCATCTTTGGAATCTCTCCTGGCTGGAGACTTTATCTGACAAATAAAAAAAGAAGTGCTGGTAGAACGAAAACCTCTTGCATTTGTGCAGACATATGAGGAACTCTTGAGATTTCTACATCAAAACTGATCACAAATGATTTCATAACCATCTCCTCAATGATACAGCTTGACCCTCTTTTGTACTTGCAATGAAGCAGATCCAATACAATGCAAAATTCTTTAACTGGTTGTCACAGGGAGGTGTGGGAGGAATGATATCACAAAATCAACCATCTGGGACAGGTGACCCAGGGTTTATGGAAAATAGACTGTTCTCGTATCGTTCCAGATGCCAGGACTTATCTGAAATCTGATCAGCACAACAAGCTGCTCAAACATACTTTCTGCTTATGAGGCTCTGTCAGTAGTCTTCCACATACTAAGCCAGCTCAATTTTCTGCATGTTTGGATCTCCATCAACAATTTGCTCTGCAAGGTGGTCTGCTGTTGAAGGCATGTCATTTAATAATTTCTGTGAGCATGCAGGGTGGAATTGCCTATGGGTGTTATGGCAGATGTAAGGATATTGAGTGTTGGGCTTGGGCTTGCCAGGTACTCATCTGGTGGCAGTGACGTAGACTGATCCCCTCCCTGAGAGTCTAACTTTTGAGGTGTAATGACAATGGTACTGAAGAGCAAATAAAACATTTTTCCTAGAGACACATGGAGTGAGCCAGGAACACCACCATCGTGGCTCAGTAGAATGATGCTGTGCTGGCTAACCGTGGGGGAGAGTTGTTCTCCAAGATCATGCATCAAGGAAGCATATGGACTGCTACAGGAAGGCACAACTTAGTAGTCCATGCAGAGAAGTTAATAAGATATTGGCAGGCTACCACCATTTACAATATCACTTTACTTCTCTCTTACCATAAACTGAACCACTGGCAACTTATTGGTATAACTTCCTCACAGCCTGATTTTGTTTTAGATGTGTAGGTGTCTGCTAGTTGGCTTTTGAAATAAGGGAAACACGAGTTACAGAGCAGTAACCCATAGGTTTCTGATATTCTGTGGGAAGTACTGGAGTTCTCAGTGGGCTTTGCAGACAGTTCAGGCTGGCTAAGCTCATTGTGGATGCACACAGATTCCAGAGCTTTGTGACTGACTTGTCTTTAAGCCAGGAAAACAGCAGTCTTTGCAGCATTGCTCTTAACATTGCACTTATAACCCCCACCCTTGTCCCATGCTGACAAGCTCAGCTCTCAAATGGTGTCTGTGGAGGGACTGGACACTTTATTTTTACCGCATATGTTTTTCACTTCAATTTCTTTAGAAGGTCAGGTATTCCTTAGGAATATCTCTAGAAGAGGCCGTGGCTTCTTCCTGGAAGCGGTTGTGTCTTTCTTGGTGGTGGTACCTTGGCATGTGCTAAGAAAATGATAATTTATATAAAGTTCTGGAACTTTTCTGAAGAGTTTAATTCCCCTCCTCTTACCCAATGTGGCCCAATATAGTGGTATAAAGCACTGTGCTTTTGCCGCTGGAAGAAATCAAGCATGAGCTTGGCCCTGGGTGGGCTGATGTACTAAATACACTGACACAGTTCGTGTGTGAATATGAAGGGGGGTTGGACTAGGTGATTTCCAAAGGTCCTTTCCAACCTTAACAGTTCTGTGGTTCTGTGGTATCAGCCTTGCAGAGGTGTCAGGAGATGCTGTGTCTCTGTTGTCTTTAACTCTTTGCCCTTCTTAAAATGGGAATGCTGCCTTGACAGCCCACATAAACCAGTTTGAATTGTGTAGTGCTCCATGTGAATCCTTACTCCAGCAGTATGTCCCTAAGGAATAGACCAAATCTTCTTTTGGCTGTAGGATGTTCCTAAAAGACTGACTCGATTCCTTCCCTAGCTCAGAACAGTATGAGGAATGGGGCGTGTTACTGTGCTGCCACATCCACTCTGGTGGTGAGGGATTGGCATACATGCCATAGCATTGCTTCTCCAGAAAATGCAGGTCAGACAGTGTGAATTTCTGCCTATTTTTAAGAAATCATGATTGCAGATTATGTAAATCTTAGTGTTTTAACTGTTTATGTAGCTGAACAGTCAGAGAGATGTAAACAGACTGTCACTCTAAAATTGCAACATTAAATTACTCCCTAAAGCGATCATTGTTGTTTTTGATTTTTTAAAACTGATACGACACATTGAAAGAAGAGGGAAAAGCCAAATACAGAATAAAACTGAAGCTATAAATCTGCTGAAGTTACCAGAGTTATTCTGAAGCTAATTATAACTGTATGCAAAGCAAATGAAGTGAGAACTGAATTAATGGAGACTACTACCTCCCACAAGCTAATGAGGCATGCTTTATACCAATAGCTCTTCAAATTGAAAAATTAACCATGCTGAAGAAAGAGAGAAGGAAGGAAAGAAAAGAAAAAAGAAAAGAAAAGAAAAGAAAAGAAAAGAAAAGAAAAGAAAAGAAAAGAAAAGAAAAGAAAAGAAAAGAAAAGAAAAGAAAAGAAAAGAAAAGAAAAGAAGGAAAGAAGAATTTGAGGAAGTTGTTTAAGGGTAGTATAGAAGACCACAAAAGCAGTAAGATCCCTGCTGTTCAATGTTCTCCCTTGACATGCTTTTCTAAGTATCTAGTTGGCTTTCAATCTTTTTTTCTCTGCCTTGATAGGCCCTTTTAGTGCCACTGGGCTAAAGAAAACAAGAAAACCCTGTTGATTTGGGGCAAATTTTTCCCAGTCCTCCTTGGACATTTTCCATGGTATTTAGGTTTAAAGCTATGCGCCCAGTCCTCTGTAGTAAGAGACGCAGTTGAGTTGGCTGAGGCTGCTCCTTTTCTTTCAAGTATGTGACAGGACCTTTCACCCCTGAGACAGAAAAAGTTTATCCTTTTTCCCCTTATGGCTCAGTTAAGCCAGAATAGCTTGCCTTGTGGTGAATTAACTCAGCTGAAAAACATCCTTAGCCAGCAATAAACATCCTGCCCTGAGTGCATGGGAAAGGATAAGCAAAAATTCATGACTGACTAGCACAGCACTTCTACAAAATATAAAAGGCCACTATAATTTTCATAAAATCAGAAATCTCTTACACACTCTCTGAGTATGTGGGGAGTTCTCCTTGAAGCCGAGATGTTGGCCTTCAGTTACTCTTCTGAAAGTTGGGTGAAAGGAGATTTCTGTACACCACTATCATCGTTGGTAAGAGACATTGGCTCCTAATCTATACTATTTTTTCACTAGCTGTAATATGGGTACCTTTATTATCCATGAACCTACTAGTAGTGTTACTTTTGTTTATCCTGTGTAGCAAGAAATCTGTTAAATCTTATGTGTGTTTTCCTTGTGTCTATTCAATAAATAATTCATTTTGTGATAGACCTGATCAGTCATTAATAAGAACTTGTGAATGAGAGACATTTAGGGTGCAGGCCACCTCAAACAGAGCTACTGCCAGAAACCAGAGTCAACAGCAGGACTTGTCTTCGCTCTTGTCTCCATTCGTAACAAAGTATAAATCGGCTTGAGTTCTGTGTTCCACTCCACCTGTTCTCCATTAGGCTTATATTTCTTCCTTTTTGTAATCTTCTATTTCATTTTATTTGTCTGTTGTACTCTTTTTCTTTCATAAATCAAAATCCCCATCTTCTTTTCTGTGTTGCTGTGCGTCTACAGCCATATTTTTATCTGGTGAAATGGGATATTTTTGCCACTCACTAGAAAAAGTACTAATAACAAAGTGTTTGGATCAATATCTTATCTGTTCAGAAGATCTGTAAACCTGTGCTTTAAAGGGGCTATGTGTCCCCTCTTTCACTGAACAGCACATATATCTACTAGATTTTATTTACACAGGGAAATTTAATTTCAAAATCAAAGTATTAAACAATATTATTTAATAACACAAGCATCTAAATCTGGGACATGTTCTTGAAGTGCATACTACTTTTGAAAGCCTCTTGAATAACCTGCAGCCAATATTGTTGAGTTGCATTTTCTGCTAAATCAAACTGGAAATTAAATGCAAATTAAAAAATAGAAAGGTAAACAAAATTGCAAAGCGATACATAATAGTAGCAAGGAGGTGAAAAAAGTGTTCTTGACTACAAGCTACCACAATTCTCAATTTTCTTACTTTGGAAAAAAAAAATTATATATATATATATGGTAGAGTCTAATAATTAGATTACTAATATAGTCTTTGCAACAGAAATCCATTTCACATCTCATCACCAATGAAATAAATTTTAACAATTATAAGATGCCAAAGAATCACTTTTTCTATTCCTGTCCTTGTATAACTGCTCAAAATAAAGAAACACTATTTCTGGAATTAATTTCATGTAGGAAAGAGGGTTGAAAGGAAAAGGGCAAATCCTTCTCATGGGCCACAGCTGAACCAACTCTTTTTAACCAATTCCTGACTGACTTATATTTTACCTGTTTTTGAAAATGCTAAACCCAGCAACCCATTACCCGCTAAAATTTCTGTTACAAAAATGTCCCTACTGGAATTACAAATTATATCAGTGTTTCATTAGTCTTACTTTTAGAAAGTTTTCCCACGGTTTAACATGTTAATACTGGTTTAGGTAAAATGAGAAAGGATCTCTTAGTGCCAGATCTTCTTAAAAAATATTAATAACATCTGAATAGTTGTTAAACATACCAGTTACTTTCCCCTCCCCACTGCTATGCTGTGCTCATTTGCTCATTTGCGCCAATTACATGCTTCTTTTTTGTTGTACCCAAAGGTGTGAATCCCTGGAAATTCTGAAGAGAAAGTTGGCCATCATCCCCTTGTTATGCCTTTCCAAGACATCTGTCTTCTACAGACAAGTCATAGCCTAATATATGAAATCAGACTTCCTTCAGAAGCATCTTGTTTACAAACAATAACAGTTCTTGGCTGGACATGTTTACTTTGTAGCTGGTAAGATGGAGAGTTGTTTAGTCAGTTCTTTTAGATGCAAGTAAAGTTAAGAGGAGGATTTTATTTGATTTATTGGTTCTTACTTCCTAATTGCCACATCTTCCAGCAAAAGACCAAAAAAAAGGAGTTGCAAAGTCTTCATTTCTAAATTGCAGAATTAGTTTAATTACAAATGTAATGTCACTTCTCTAGTCCTAGTATATTGCCTATTTAGACTTTAAAAAAAAATTTATGGCATTAAGGAATTAAGGTCCACTTGAGACTGCTGTGTCAAAGTAGAACTGATTGGTTAAAAGGTGTGAAAATAGCAGTATTATTTACACATGTTTGTGAGAGTAGTATTCTTGTAATTGAATTATGTCTTTGCAAGGTTCTTTATCACATTATTTCTGAATTCATGCACAGTGACATTATTTCAGTATAATACATGACTTACATGTGTTTATTTATTCCTTTTCATCCCTTCTGTCACCCTTCTTACTATGTTTTGTGACATATTAGAAAAAAGGCTAAGTAATCTTTCTGATGGGGCTTTTAAACAGCAAATTTACTGGTGTTGTTGGCTCTGACAACAGGGGAGATGAACAAGAGTGGTCCTGTTCTTCCACTTTTAAGTCAGTTCAAGCTCTCAGGCTCAAAGATTTCTACATTGCTAACTTAGCTCGGGGGAAAGCCTTGGCCCTGTTGATAGAACTCAGAAAATCAGTTTTATATGAAGGTAATCTGACTGCAAGAAAAAGGCATGCGTATACACAAGCAACTTTAATTAAGGGAAAGCATTATTTCTCCTCCACAGTGAGATTAGTTCTAGTTGCCCACTGTTTTAATGGAACCATAAAATAAAAGTGTAGTCAGTTTTACCAATTTTTAAAATTAATCTGAAATACTACTATAGCTTTTTCAGATAGGTGTCCTCTCATTCACAGAAGCGAAACAGTTAGTCTTTAATAGTCCAGGGAACAACTTTTGGATAATATCCAGAGGATGAAGGCAGTTCTTTACTTTTTTACATTACTGGTTTCCTAGATATCACAGATGTATCTGTTTATCACAACATACACATTATATAAGTAGACAAACAGTATTACACTCCATTACACTTTCTTCCTGAACTTCTTCCTTACATTAAAACTTCTGTGAAAATATTTCAATCACATATCAATTCTAAACAAACACCTTCAATAAGCTGTTGGTTCCATTTCCCCCACCCCTGCCATTTGCTTTAAATGCACTTTTTGTTTTGGGACAGTCCTTTGCTTCAAAGGAATTGGCTTATCTCTGATTCAATGTATCTCTGATAAATAAGGCTATAAATATCTTTAACATTTGTAAGTGGCATATTTTTTTATTTATAGACCTGACAATCTCATTTTCTCCTCCAACAGCTATATGGACAATGTTCACCACACCATTTAATGAGAAATAGCTTGAAAAGTATCCCTAAAAATAAAAAAAATAGTCATTTTTCAAATAGTAAATTCTTAAAAATTTCTTAGAAATAAGCAATTAATCTTGCATTTCCAAACCCAGGAAACTCCCATTGAGTTAATGTTAGTGGAATGTGGGTGTCCAGAAAAATGAAAAAAAAAACCCCAAACATTCTGCAGACTGCTCATACCTTCTGCTATCAGTCCAGTTCTAGATAAATCCTCTATTTTTTTAAGTGTTGTCACACAGATGTCTCTCCAAGCTTTACCTTGCTTGCTGGTAAACTTGGATGAAAAGAATAATATAATGTGTCTGTTGTGGTCTTGTCTTCTCTATGTTTTTATATCTTGGCCATCTCTTTAAAGGCATCCCTGGAGGTTACCTAACCATAAACATATTGGGACAAGGTTTTAGTAAATGTGTTTATGCCTTTTGACATGCTGTACTTAAACCACTTTTAAATTTTTTTTTTCCTTGCAACACAATTTCAAGTTTTTGAAGTGTGCCTTTTTATTTTAAATAGCCTTCTTTACTGTGTTGTTTAGCCATGCTGGCTTTCTTCTTTGTGATATTTCTACAAACATTTTGGCAAATGGTGCACATTTGTTTTGAATTTCTAATGTGTTATTCTGCCAATGTTTTGTAGTTTTGGCTTTGTCTTCTTTTTTTTCTCTAGAAGTTTTTCTCATTTTTAATATAATTCTTTTTGAAATTAAGCAGTGCTACAGTGTCTGTATAGCTTTTCTTTTTTCTTCCGTAGATAATTGATACTTATTCATTCGGGTTTTTGAAAGTAAATTTTAAATCAGGTCTGCAAAGCTGTTGTTTTGCCTGAAAAACAGTCTTGATTCCACACTTGAAAAGTTGTTTCTATCCAGTCTATATTATAGTAGATGGAGTCTCATAACCGGGTTTTTCTCCTTAGCTTCTAATCACCTTCACCCTCTCTCAGTCACTCTCACTGTCCTAGCTGAGCAATATTGATACTATATTTTTCCTATTTTGTCCTTGAATTTCTACGCCTATGAAGATTTTATGGTGCCTGTTATCCACCCATTTATGTGATTTGATGGCTATTTACATATGAAACTACCCCAGACCAGGATAAAGCATTTTTAAAATAAAAACAGGCAGTGGAAAAGAAGTTAGCCAACCATCTCAAAGTCCCATCATTTTTAGATGAAAGGCACTTTTGGTAAAAGCTAGAAGGCTCACAGAAGGGTGATACTAGAGTCTAACTGCTAATAGAAATTGTAGCTATGAATATCAGTACCATATGCAAATAGTGGTTGGTAGTGTAAGATGTAATTCTGTATATTGATGTCTATTGTAATCATATCTCTGGGTTCAAACCTTCTCCAATAGAAAATTATCTAAATATCCTTAAAGATATCCCTGCTATGGGGGAGATTCCAGGCTAAGCAGATGACAAAAAGCCACGTCAGTGGGTAGACTGCAGCAATAACCTAGAAATCAAATAAAGCATTTAGGAGGCATAACAAAAATATGAGAATGGTAAGAAATAGATTTCCTGTGACTCAATTCTCTTTAGTCCAGAAGGGAAATAGGAACAAGACGTTGAATCAATCCTGTTATTCTACTAACGGGAGAAACAGTTCCCCAGTTTCTAAAAAAACCCCCAGAAACAAAGAAATGAAATACCAAATTAGAGTAAAAGGGAGAAACTTGACCTAACTTACAAGAAGGGCAATCCAGGAAAAAGTTAGTCCACCTCTGGGATACTTGGAGAGTTTTACAAGCAAGAGTATGCTTAAAATCGGGGGAGGTAAGGGGAAAACTGAAAGGTTGAGAATACCTTGAGCTCTTTCCAACAGATAACAGTAATATTGCCTGCTGTTTCCTGCAAGTGAAATTGAAGTGCTTTCTTGCTTTTAAATTTAGCACTATTAGTGTATTTCTCTCAAGGAACTGAAGATTGAATGAAAAGTCCCAATGTAAAATGCTGCTTTCAGTTCCCCATTTATTGGAAAGGAAAAAGTATTTGTGTAAGGCATCTCCACTGAAGTTCTCTGATTTGTCATACAGCTCTTACTGGAGGATGTTTAACTCACCTTTAAGTTCTGCTGTTATCTTCCTGTAACAAAACAGATAGATACAAAGAGAAATAGGGGAAGAGAAGCAATCTGGGAAATATGAATTTGTTGACATTTGCAAGACTTAAAAGACTAATATTTTTGTCAGCATTCCAGACTACAGACAGACAGTCAGCCAAAACATTTACTGTGGGTGCAGACTGAATTTACCCATTGGGTATCATCTCCTTAGTCTTACCTCCAACCCTTTTTTCAGGTGAGTGCCACTCGGCAACATCTCATTTGGTGCATTGGTTCCCTCCGGGGTCCTCAGTAGCTCAGTGGTGATGGCAAGATGTGTGCTGGGGTTCTGGTAGTTCACAAGGTAGTAAGCTGGCTAGCAAAGTGTGTCCTTTGCAGCTCTTCCACTTGTGGTGCTGTGAGAAATGGCATTTTCATTAATGGCTCCAGGTTACCAGAACGTGTTATGAGCTTAGAATTGCTTAACTGTATTTGCCCTCACAGTCAACGTATACCGCCTAAACCTGAATTCCTACAGAATCTGTGTGTTGGGCAAGTCTGTCAGTCCTAATGGGAAACAAAGGCCAACACGAACTTCATGGAGCAAGGCATTAGCCTGTTCTACAGGTGGGCTGAAAAGCCCATTGCAGTGGATCTGCTGTGCTGAGTTTGCTAAAGGATATTACAAAAGACACACCAATTCATAAGAAAGTTTTACTGTTTCCTATCCCAAAATCTGGCTCTAGAAAATACAGGTATAGTAAAGTATCCAAGCAATAGTTTCATATTTCTTTTACAAATGGGCTAAGGGCTGTATGTTTATAACGAAACCCAGTTTCCACTAAAAGAATCACTTATCATGAATAAGTTTAACTTTTCCCATTCCAGTCCAGAAACACCAGCTTTACTGGTCCTCCTAATTATAAGGATAAGCAATGATCCCCTGAAGCAAAAAGGAGGTACTGTATGACATTTGATGATATACCATATAATGTCTCAGAGGAGACAGCATGTCATTGGAATTCAGTGCTGCACATTTTCTGGTGCCTATGCATTTTGAAGTAATGAAAATTCATTCTTCACTTTATCAGCAGTGGTAAAAATACTTTTGTTAAGTTAGAAGAGAGAAAACATAAATAATTTAAGATCTATCTTCTTAATACTTGCCTAATTTTAATGAAATTTAAAGATAAGCACATTTTTATTAAAATGATAAACTTGTGAGGCAACACTCTTCCAGCCTGATTTTTCATCAAAATTGGCTATGTTCAATTACTATAAAAAATGTATTATATATCTTTTTTTATATACACTCAACATGTTTATTAGTAGATGTAAAGCAAAATTCTGCAATAATCTTAGGGAGATAAAATATAAATAATAAAATAACTGTCTTTCTATAACAGGATTAGCTATTATGAAATTTAGAGATAGAGCAACTTAGTGAAACAAAAAAGGTTATTCATAGTATAAAATGTTTCTATTCTGCTTTGTCAATCAAAATCCAACTTACTTGGTAATCTTCAGAAGCAAATGCATCATTACTTGGTTTCTGCTTGCATAAGTTGAAAATCTTATCTTGGTACTCAAATACTAAAGGATCTATTTTAAACACAAATATTTGCATCTAAATAATATTTTTCTTAATATTGTCAGAGCTCTTTTGTTGATCTCTGGCTTTTCCAAAGCAAGATTAAATAACATATTCCTTACAGAGACATCTTAATCGGGCAAGTGGCAAGTGAACAAAGCACCAGAGTTCCATGAGTTTTAGAGAAAGCATTTCCAAAAAGTAAAGAAGTTCCAAAGTAACTTCTTCAGTCACGGAAATAAAGCACAGGAAAACAACAAACAGCCTCTACTGTGTGATCAGCCAGGCCTTACACAACAGGAGTTGCAGCCACTGGGATGGCTGTATTAGTACAAAGCAAATACAGGCTACTTCTGCACAAGTTGGGTTTACTTTGGTTATCTAACAAACTGTAAACTGTGCATCACACAGGAAAAACATTTTTCTTAACTTTGAGGGCCTACGTACCCACTGTAGCCCAGATGATGGCAAAGTCAGAAAGGTATCCACAACATGTGTTTAAACATGGCTCAAATGGAAAGTATCTGAAATCTTCTATCAACCTTCAGACGATTTCATAACAGAGCAGACAATCCATGAAGACTCTTGCAGTCTCCCAGAGCCTGTCTTGCTATAACTCTACAGATTTCATTTTGGGATATCCACAGGCCAGTGATGAAGCAGCAAATGTTTCTGTCAAATAGATTCTAACAGAAACTACAATTGCTTTTCTCTACTTAATATTTCTTTTCTTCACATGCTAAGATGTAAAGATATTGAAATAAACTCTAAGATAATAATCAAAGAAATGAAAATTTTGGGCTTATTTCATTATCAACCCCCGTCAACTACCTAGTAGGAAAAGGTTTTTTATGCTCTGAAAAGTATTGTTTCTAAATACAATTAATATTTTCAGAAATTCTGTCAAAATTATAAGAGTTATGAGGTTTTTCTTTATTTGTAGGAGCTCCAAAGGGGAGTGTTACAGCTCTATCAATGCAGCACAGTGTCCAGCTTAATTCGTCCCAGTGGCTGCATTTATAATATGAAGCTGTGAAGAGTTAGGGAATATGACAGAGCACATGTACCCAGCTTTGCAGCATGCAGCCCCTGGCGTGGTTTTGGCCTTGGGTCAGCTCTTCCACACAAACCCCAAACCACGTCTGAGCTTTGGCATGGGCAAGGGAGCATTCTCAGCAGGCAGTTTGGAAGAGCTCCTGTGTTCTGGTGGGTAAGTAAGTTTAGCTGTGTGGATGCAATCCATAAGGTCTCATTCCATCAGAGACATAAGTGGTGAGTCCCTGCTGGGGGTGTACAGCTTCTGGTGCCTAGCACAAAATTTGTGGCTTCCTGCACTCTGTGGTTTTACTTCTGTTTTACTTGCTTTCTGTAGTCACACTGTGCTTGGTAGACCCAGGCTGACATTTCTAAATTCTTGCATTTGTCAGGCAGTAGGTCTCTCTCCCTGTCTCAGTTTCTTACTCACACATTGGGCACTATAGCCATTGCATTCTCCCACCCTAATTTATAATGTCCATTTACAGGGTAGGTTGGGTTTAGACTGAAATTACCTACTGAAGAAAAAAAGGCTCATGTAATTTGGTGTCATTTTAGAAGCTGGAAAAATAAACAGGACACACAATCAATCTCAAAGCAATCACAGACAAGTATTTGTGTATTTCCTTTCATAAGTTTATCAAGCTGACAACTAATATAACATTGGTTTGTGTTCTCTCTGCTCCGAGAGGAAGACTGCCTCAGAACTTCCCTTTCTGCTCCATGAAAACATTCAGATGCAAAGAGAGAATTTCAGGTTTTTATTTGCTCACATGCCTGCAGTATTTGTAAGCTCATATAGTTCCCTGTACCTCCCTTGGTATTTACTGCCTGCTGTAATTTTAAAGCCCATTTCCACAGGGTCTTGTATTTTGTTGCCTAAGCAGATTGAACTGTACATTCACCTGGCCCCTGTGAGAAGAAAGGAGAAGAATTTCCTCAGTTACTGGTTTAATTTTTTATTTTCTATTCAAACCTTCTTCACCACCAGCTTGCCCCTCTTTGGACTTGCACAGAGTCGGCCTTCCAGCTTACTTTTGCTCCTTCTTGACCTATGTCCTTGGTGTATGTAGTCATGCTGTGGAAGCACTTGAAAGTTCAAAATGTGTCTTGAATGAAATTTCAAAATGCTTTTGGTAAAAGAGATCATACTCTTAACAAAGAATTATTTCTTGTCATCTGGTGTCCAGAAAAATAAAATTTAGATCACTACTAAGTTGAAATTCTAGAAAGGAATGGGTATAGTAAAGCAGATGTTATACCTGGCTTGCAAGATATGACGTTGATGGTGCTTAAACAAGTTAGTCAGTAGTTGTTTACATTTATTTTACCATTTTTAGACCATAGGCAGTTGAATTGGCTTATATGATTTCATCTTCTGAATTGTAGCTTAATTTCCCACAAACAGATTTTATTTTCTCTACTCACTAATGCCCAGCAGAAATTTCTATTTGCTTTTGTTCCCCAACAAATTTCAGGACAGTGCCAAGACATCTGAAGATTTATTGGGCAAAAAGACCAGATGATCTTACATTTAGGGTTCATTAAAGGTTACATTATTTTTTATAAGAAAATTATAAGTTATCTCATACCCCTCCCTTTGGAAATGTAGTATGCTATATGCAAAATATAGGCAGCATGTTTTCTTATTTGCTGTCTGCTACTTTGCAAACAATTTTAGAAATATCCATTTTCCCAATGTAGTCCTCTTTAGCAATGACACTTCCATGTCAATCAGTGAAGGCTTGAGAAAATATCTTCTCTTTAATAACAGAGACTGAACCCAGTACAGTTGCAAATACAGCAGAAGACACAGTTAATGACAGTAAGTGACCTTTCTTTTTTTAGTGTTAGGCAAAATGCTGCAGCATACTCCCATGTTGGGTGTGCCTACATACACTCTGCAGAGGACTAGGAGTTTAGAGATTATTTCTTTCTTTAGGGGCAAAAGAACTGAGAATGGCCTACTAAAAGTTCATGTGGCACACTGTGTTCTGGTTAGCCAACTACTAACAAATTAGGTGTTAGCTGGTGCTCCTTACTAATAACTAAAGGATAAGGGATGGCAATAATTTTCCCCGTTTCATGTGTTCTGTCTTGCCAATAGGGAAGTTGGTTCTTTGCTCTTTCATGTTCATTTTAAAAAAAGCATTTTAAGGTACATCTACAAGGATTATAGTACACAATGATCACAAATTTGCTTTGCTTCTTTGCCAAAATAGCAGAAGATTAGCGTGGTTCAATCAAGAGAGGTGTAGCTTTAATTAGAAATTGGTGCCATACTGAGTCAAACAGGGCATTGCATATTAGTGTCTACCTGCAATTTGTTGTTTGATGTGTAAGCAGAACATGCTTGTGGTACTGTGCGGACTCTACTTTCTTTATCAAGTCCTTGCTCTTCGGACAGACTGTGTTGTTACGTGAGAGTGAATATTGTTGGAAGAATATTACAGGAATATTACAACAGTGAGAAACTGCTGTTGAAACATGAATTAGTTTACCAAAATTATCATCATATAAATATATGTCTACAAAGACATTAAAGACAAACAATATAAAATATAATTAGATATTGAAACTGTCTTTTTCACCACATGATTCTGGAAATTGTCCACAATGTTGCCCCAAGACAAAGAGTGACTTTCAAAGATGCAGATGGAAACAATTTTTGAACATTTAGCAAATCTGGAATTTAAATATTGTTTGATGTGACAAATAGGTGAAAATAAATGACAGTTGTCCCTAAGAGTATAGAGAAAGAGATGATAATATCTATCTAGCATCATGACTACTTTTCATCTATGGCTGTCAAAGAGTTTGCAAAAGGAGGTCAGGAAAACTTCAAAGGTGTTTGGAATTTATTCAAATGTGACAGAATGGAAGATTTGTCATATCTGTATTCTATAAAGTAGTTTCTGAAGTGCTGTAGAGGACAGCACACCTAAGACTTGCCAGTGAAAAAAGTGTTACAGCAGACAATACTCACAAAATATGCTGGAGAAAAAACATCTATTTTAACGTTGTTTTTCACAGCACTTTCTGTGGACTTTTTTTTTTTTTTAATTTAACAGAATATACCTGTTCGTGTATTTATCTATCTGTTAAGAGAGATTAAACTAGTTTTAAAATATAAATTAAAATAAACATTCTTTATAAGTCAGGGTTAGATGCCAAAGAATATTGAATATTTACTTAATTGATTCTTGTATTCTGAAAAAAGAGATATACTAATGAAATGTGAGTTCAGTTTTTTTTTTCCCTCAGTGCTTGCTGATTGCATTAGAAGTGGGGTCCCTTATCAGAAGTGACTAGAATGGGGGGTTTCCTTCCTGTCAAAAATCTTGCTTTTCAAAAATTTTTTTTTCTGACCCAACTAATTCTAAAAAAATGCCATTGATCCCATTGATTCTTACTCAGGTAAATTATCACTATTGATAGATGTAAGCTTCCCTGACAAGTATTTCCACAGGCAACTTCTGAGTATCCTCAGGATTTCAGCTGCTTGGCATTACTGTTCTGTAAATTCTGCTCACGGTTTCTAGGGTGACTAGAAATTAAGAGATTATGTGAGATTTTGTGTCACAAGACAGACATTGCAGTCTGACTACACGTCCATGTCTTCCTGTAGATGAAAGAAAGAAAGAACAAACATTTGTTGTACGTCAGGTATATGAGGGGCAGAAGATCAAATTCCACAGCTGTTCTTATTTCTGTTTGCTGGATAGACTAGTTCAGACTGACATGCTCTTATTAATAAATGAAAACAAGCAACACTACCCCTTTTATTTATTTTTTTTTTCTGTAGTGTGTGCAATTGTCTTGGCCGGGGGACTTGGCACATTCTCTGGTCTTGAGCCATTTGTACTGTTGCACTTGGCCCAGTCACAGACTACATTTTATTAGGACTGGAGACCATATCCTACACCAAGCATATCACCATGCCACAAGGGTGGATTGGATAAACTGCTCTAGGGCAGTGAATCCTGAGGCCATTTGCATGAGATCCAGACCAGATCCTCTTGGACTCTTTTGTTAGATTTGCTGGGGATTTATTAAACTGAGAGTGTTTCAATCAGAGCAGTTCCTAAAGCTCTAGTGAATGACATACATACGTACCTACAGAAAGGGACTAAAAGAATTTCATGACTTCTGAAGTTTTAAGGTATGTTCCAGATTTTCAGCTGTCTTGTGAGTTTCCCCCCACTACAGTATATAGGTAGAAGTGCCAAAAAATCTCTACCCTTTTCAGCAGAAGTCAGTGCAGAAACAAAGGGCACAATTTTAAGGCCTCAGAATGTAATAAAAAATTATTGACAGTAATAAGGATGCAAAAGTAAACAGAATAGTTACCAATGGAATAATTGGTACATACCTCAGCTTCTTACACATCAGCTCCCTATTACTTTCAATTGTGCTTGACAGCCAACTAACTGTTGGTTTAGTGCAGTGAAAACCCATGCTACAAATACCAAACTGGTTTAAAGACCAAGATGTGTAGTTTTGGATTACAGCTGTGAGTTATTCTCTATCCTCTTACTCTGGTGATGGATGAACTAAGATATGTAAACATTCTGCTTCAGAGCAGCATGAAAAACCTGGTGCATTTTTATAAGGGACTAAAGGTTATTTCAAACCTATCATCTGAGGGGTGCTGTCAGTTTGTATTTACCACAGGGGTTTCTGGATTCTTAGCTCATTTTTTATGCTTGTCAAATAATTTGCTCTTCATGCAAAGCCTTCCTACAGACACATGCACTGAGGACAAAACCAGTTTGAATCCTTGGGTAGTTATTTCCCCCTGTAGTTTTCTCTCTTTCTACATATACTTTTTTTTAAATACAAGCCTTCTGATACTATTTTCTGATTGCCAAATTCCTATTCTTTCCTGTCTATGGACCTCATAGGAATAAAATATACAGCCAAAGTCATCTCAGCTGGGATTGCACTTCATTCCTCTTGGTCAGCTCAAAAAAGTCCCCTTACTGCATGAGGCAAGCTCTCCTCTGCTTCAAAGCAGGTCTCTTTGTACTGATTCTCTGTGAAATCTCAGTATGCTTTTACTTATTTATTTAACTGGCATTAGTCATCATGTTCAGTGCATTCATAACATGAAAAAGTATTCTGTATTCCCTTTCTTTCCATCCTTTGCCATCACTCAGACTAGGACTGAAGTAACTACGCAAGGATTAGCAATGGGTTGCAGTGCTGTTAAATACGTTACTTAATTTTCAAAGGAGACCTGCAGTCAGATCCTGCTTTGATGGCCAATAAGGATATCCTCATCTTCACTGAAAGCATAGAGAACTTGGGAATTTACAATATAGAGACCTCCTCACAAAGCACCTAAAAATTAGGGAAAACATATTACCCAGGTAGTGCTGAAGCATTTTTAAGATCTTGGCTTTAGTACCTCAGTCTTGTGCTAACATAGCAGTCCATCTCCTGTTGTTTTGTGCACAGCTGAAGTTCTAGATCTTAAAAAAAAAAATAAAAAAATAAAAAAAAAAAATCTTACACTGGAAAATGATTAAAATGTATTTTAAAACTTAAGCCAGCAAGTCTGATATTTGTGAGGTCAGAAAACTTCTGGACAACAACCCATGCCTTCACTCCCCAAAAATTCTTTGAAGATCCTTAGACAGTCATGGCTTTAATCATACTTAAACTGAGATTTTTTTGCTCTTTTCATTTAATTAAAAAAATTATGTTCACTAATATAAGATACATACTCAGTAACACTGAAATAGTGTTTGGGTACACATAAAGAATATCTTCGGATATTAAACTATTTGATATACAATTCAGTAGCATAGGACACTGTACCCATACAGCAGTTGCCATGGGAAAAATGTGAATATTGAAAGATATGAATATAGAATATTAATATAAAATCTGCATTATGCATTAGTCAGTCTGTTATACAATATTGCTATTCATAAGAATGGACCTTTTAGATTAAATACTTGATGTAAAAAATTGAGCAAAAGAGAAAAAGCCAGAAAAGATAATTTGTCTTTGAGTTTCTCTCATAATACATATCTACACAGTTTCTCAGGTGACTAATTCAAACCCATTGAATTAACAGGAGCCAGGACAAGGATCTCATTAATTTTTGGTAACAGTCATCAACTTAGAGTGTGCCCAGAATATGAACACAACCGAGGAAAAAATGCAGAACTTTTTTGCACCAAACGTTTTGTGTATATTTAAGCACATGGTTAGCTCCTTTCCAAACAGAGAAGGTCTTAGATTTTTCTCTGTCGAGTCTTATGACCCTTTGGTATTGATATCTGTCTTTTGACAATTTTAGTGCTTAGGAGGTGACTGAAAATTTCAATTTCAATGTTTCTTATTAACTGGAAAATTATACAGTCAAGATAGGATGAACCTCCTTCTGTCTTCTGACTGCCTTGACAAAGTTAAGTGTAAATGCTTTGTTTAACAGGGTTTCTAACTTGGGTGAAATCTCCTGGAGTCAAGCAAGGAAAATGTCCACAATAGTTAAATCTTTCTGTAACAATACCATTTTTATGAGTTCCTTACTAACGTGGGGAAATGAAAAGCCACTCTCTCATATAGAGTTTTACAGGCAAGAATTTACAGCTTTAAACCTTACACATTACCAGGTACCATTCATATCTAACATTGACTGGCCTGGCATAAGCTTGCAAACAACTGCAGTCTGGTTAAGATTGTTTCCCTTTAGAAACCTTCAGGGGTTTTTGGTTGTTTTCTTTTTTTTTTTTCTTTCCAGCTTCTGGTGCATTAGAATGTATGCCCAACCCTATTGCACTTGTAAAACATTTTTTTTCCATAGGTGTGAAAGCAGCAGTGAGATGGCCCCTGGCTGATGGGCCCTGGGTCACAGTTCCTGCTGTGCTGCTCCTCCATGGGGAGTCCCCACAGATCCTGGCACCTGACCCAAGGGAGCCTATGGCTTATGCTGTCCCCTTGGACAATGCTCCTCTCCCTGCAAAGCAACCTAGTCCTTCTTCTGTGAGGCTGTAACCAAATCCTGAAGGCTGTCTCAGGACCTCACAGAAGAGTTTACACCTAGTTTTAGAATCTGAATTTTAAATCTAATCATCAGCTCTTAACATCTTCAAAGAGAAAAATAAATGACACCAGTGTTTGGTATATCTGTAAATGGATTTCATGCTTATTCACATTTATAATAGCATTTTAAATGTTCTGACACTTCTTTTTTTTAATTAACCATATCAATAGTTTAGTTTTAAATGCCTCTTTTTGCATAAAGGGCTGGAAATATTTTTCCATCTGCAAATTCATATTTCTGGAGTAAACACCCTAACTGGGTAGTCTGTCAGGTAGATGGCACTCAAGAAATTGTTCAACAATTTTTGCTTCAATGTAGCATGTCACTTTGCTGATTTTATTTAGGGATCATTTTTAACTTTGAGAAAGATAGTATTTGTATGTCATCTCTGTTCTTTACTTATCTGTCTGGAATGAGTACTAAAAATCTCATTTCACATTTCTTAGTTTATCTAAAAAACCAAAATGTCATCCATCCAATGATGAATGATTATTGTTTGGGGGGCATAAAACATCCCTCTGTGTTAGCTTCTAAGATGAACAGAGAGAACTGACTCAAAGTGCCGCAGAGGTTAGAAGTTGTGAGATGTCCACACTGACAGAAAGACTGAAAATAGTAAGGAAGATTAGAAAGGAAGAAAAACTTCCTAGAAGTCTTTGACAAAAACATATATACCTTGCTCTCAGGTTTCATGTAGCATTCCTGTAAGAAACAGGACTGCATAGGGCAGAAGCCTCCTCAGAGGGGATGGTTGCTCTTTCTTACAGCAGCTGCTCAAGGAGAGAAGGTCACAGGAATGGCTTGACATGAGAAAGAGATGTAATCAGAGAGGCACAGCAATGAGGTGGGTGCTTGCAGTCAGTACAGACACTGACAGGATACTGGGAAGTGAAGGAGGGGACAGAAGGGCTTCAGGAGTCACAGAGGGTGGAAAAAGTATCCCATGGATCATAGAAGATGGGGCAGATTTTGTTGCATCTCAGAAACTCTGTGAGTTAGGCAGCTGAAGCAAAGTCAGCAAACAGAGGTTCATGGGGCAAGCCTATAGTATCCGATAGCAGCATGGTATAAAATAACGAGCTATTCGTATTGTACCTGATACAATTCCTTAGAGTGTTTTTCACTTCAGAGTGAACTGTGCTAGTTTATATTCTAAAATATAACAGTCTTTTTTGAAAAGAAAAACCATTCTGTTCTTCCAGGATATCACTGTAAGGAAAAAGCCCATACAGAGTTGTCTCTCATATCTATGGGTTTCTAGCCCCCATCAGAGATAGGGATGGCTCAAACCTTTCAGAAAGGGTCATCCTGGAGAGCTGAGATGAATATTGCTCTGAGTTTGGCAAAACACAAATCACTTATTTCAGGAGGACCCACAGATATCTGGCCTGCATTTCAGTGTGTATTGGGTTTATATGGCAAGTTTTTGATAGTGGAGGGGCGTGAGAGGGGAGAGGGCTGCAAGTGTGACTTCTGTTAGAAAATTCCAGAAGCTGCCCATGTTGGACAGAGCCAGTGCCAGTGCCAGTGAGTTCTAGCCAAAGCTGAGCCAAACAGTGATGTTGGGAGCAACTCTGTAATAACACATTTAAGAAAGGGGGAAAAAAAAAGGGTTCACAGCAGAAGTTGTTAGAGAGAAGTGAGAATGTGTGAGAGGAACAAGTCTGGAAACACCAAGGTCATGAAGAATGAGGGGAGAAGATGTTCCAGGTGCTGGAGCAGAGATTCTGCTGCAGCCTGTGGTTGGACCTGTGGCCCTGTGGAAAGAGGAGCCGTGCTGCAGCAGTCTGTTCCTGAAAGACTGTCTCTGATAGAAAGGGCCTGTGCTGAAGCATTCATGAAGAACTGCATCCTGTGGGAACGTCTCACGCTGGAGAAGTTCCTGAAAGACTGTCTTCCTCAGGAGAGACCCCACGCTGGAGCACTGAAAGAGTGTGAGGAGGAACGAGCAGCAGAGACAACGTGCAATGAACTGACTGAAACACCTGCTCACCATGCTGCCAGGCCACTCAGCATGAGGAGGCAGAGAAGTTGAGTGCAAAGTTGAGCAGGGAAGGAAGAGAAGCATGGGGGACATTTGCTTTTTTAAAGAATTTTTTAACTTGTTCTTATTTCTTGTTTTCCTACTCCATTATTGACAACAAACTAATTTGCCCAAGGTGAGTTTGTTTTGCCTGTAATATTATTTCCCTGTCCTTACCTTGACCCATGAGCTTTTTGTATTTTTTTTCTCCCCTTGCATTGTTAATGGAAGGGGAATGATAGAGTGGCTTGGTGGGCACCTGGCAACTAGCCAAGGTCAGAGCACTACACAGCATGAGAATGTCAATACTTATCATCCTCTTAAGAGAAAGGAAGAGAGTCATGAAGGCAGTGAAGCAGGCAGCAGCAAGGGGGGTAATGTGGAGAGCTTTATTAACTTACAAGACTACATGTTTTTATGTCATGTTTCTATTATAAGAAGATTGAGGAACTTACGCTTAATGTAGGTTTTTTTTATACAACTTCCAGTTGGTACAGATGAGTAAGGAACCTCTCAGATTGCTCAAAAGAGAAAGTTTTTAAGTATTCTTTATGCTGAGGAAACATGGATTGTCAAAAAGCTGTCAAGTCAGTTAAATTTTGAAATAACATTTACGACCTTTGTTGAAACCATATTTGAAATTGAGTAATCAGAAAAAAAACCCGAGAAACAAGTAGTGGTTGTTGTGAGAGGGAGGAGAAATCTTCAACAATTGAGGCCCACCAGTTCCACTAAAGAGGCCTGTCTGCTAAAAAATGTAACCTCAAATAGGGTGTCAGACCAGGGGACTAAACAGAGTACAAGGGGCTCAGTAGAGCAATATAAAATGAGTTGGATTCTGTTCAAGGTTATGATGCTTAAAATGAAACTCCTACTTGTGTATAAAAACATTTTATTCAGTGGAGTCTAGTCAGTACTGGAATTCCTGAAATTGATCCTGTTGTCCACTGCAGGAACCTAAGAAGTGTCGATTTTTGCTACCTCAGTCTAAAATATCTAGTGTAATTGCTATTGGAAATAGCTGCTCTCTCTCTCATGACCAGAACTGTGATTTGCATAGTGAAATCCCAGCCCATGAACTGAAAAATCTAGGATATCATTCTAGCTGAAATAGGCAAGAGACATTGATTTCCTATATATCTCAAATTTGCCAACAGAGCAGATTCCATGAATCTTTCTCATTCTTCATAATCATGCAGCTTCTGTGCAGCAAAATTTTTTAGAGTGTATATAATTTTGTGCTTTGAATAAGGTACAAAGGGCTTTGGTATTTTGCAGATTTTGAATTTTAATTTACGACAGTTATATTTCCCCTATATATTTCCCAAAATTTTTATATTTATTTCACATAGAACTAGTTGAATTTATTCTAATTATAATAGTCATTAAAAAAAGGCTATGTGCATTAAAAATGCAAAGCAGATGGTAAAATATTAATTTGTTTATGATGAGATTTTCTTTTAAGATTATCTAATAAGATGTTCCCTATTATTTTATAATGTGCTCTTGAATCTCATGTGAACGGCTATTGTAAGATTTTAAATGGAAATAGAAACTTGGCACAAATGTCCACAACTGAGCCTGCTAAGCTGAGAAAGTAACAGAGCAGTTGCACTGTAGAAATAGGACTAACACTAATCTTGCTCTTATGTAACCCACATACATGATGGATACCTCTAAATATTCAAATAAATTGGTCTGGAATAACCTGGACCTCTAAAATGAAAATGGGTTTCTTAATATTTTACTATTTACTGTTTATTTTTTCATGGGTTTTACTCATTAGAAAAGTTTTGAGCTGAGAAGAATAAGTAGAATTAAGTGATACTTTATTTGGTTTTGGCGTTACTTTGTCTTCAGAATGAGCAACCTATTTTTATGGAAAAAAAGTAATTTCATTCTATATGGTAGACTACTTCAGTTTACCATATGAAATACTGGTGAACTCAATGCATCTCTGTAGACTATTACAACTTTAAATTAGGTCTTAAAGACTTCATAGTACTTATTAATTTAAATAAGCCTAATAAGATCAGGCTATTTCAGTATTATTTTATTTTAAGTGTATTAGTTGGTTATCCACAGCTGACAGGGACAAATGAGTTCTGCTCAAGGCACTCTTTCATCTTCATTGATCCATGCTAAAAAGACTACTGAAAGTTCTACTTAAATATGTTGTGGGCCTAAAAAGAAGAAGTAAGTATATGATAAGGAGATTAGATAAGAACTGTAACCATTGTTTTGTTTAGACATGTTTTTTTAAGATGTGAACACTAGAATCAAATGAATACTAAAATTGGTCATGGCATAAATGGCATGGCATTACATGGCATGTAATAAAATGTTTATGTTTTCCTCCGCTAAAAGAGATTTTGCATCACGTGGTCCAGCATCTTGAAGTGTCAGTAGCCAGTTTAGATGAAGAGATAACAAGCAAAAACCATAAATTAAATTTGCTTCCTTAAGCCTTGCAGGAACATGGAGAAACTTTAGGAATAATTGATAGTGACAGGATGAGAGAGATAAAAAGAGATGGACTGGGAAGTATTTAATGACTCTTTGTGGTATTACATCTGTCACACTTTTTGTGCTACATTAAAGTTTCATTATTTTCATATTTCTTGTGTTCATATTTTCCCATCCTCTTCTTTCTGCTAAATTTACCAAGTAATACAATGTGGATAATAGAGAGCTATTGCTGCAAATGTCACTGAGTCTGTTACTGGACTGGATAAAGTACCTCAGCCATGCATTCCTTTTCATAATGCATTTTCAATTAGTGGTTTTGGAATTCTATACAAAGTAGACTCATGCTTTTTTTTTTAATAATTGTGTATTTCTAAAAAGACATATTGAGACTTCCATTATGCAACAGTTAATAACATGAATCAATTTCATTTGGCCAAAGAAAATTATTGCACCAATCTGTTTACTGAAGAAGTTTATTCCTCTAAGGGCTTGCTTTCTACAAGCTCTTAAAACAAATGGTTTACTTTTGCTCATTGGAAAGATAACAGACATAATCTGAGAGATTCAGGTTTCCCTTCTTTCAATCTTGCTTCTTCCATCTATGTTCTTTCACCTTTGCAGCCTGCACACATAGCTCAGTGTTTTAGTTGTATAGAAAAACATAATGTCTTTTGCCTGAAGATGTTTTCCTAGGATTCTAAAAATTTTAAGAAGATATCTATAATTTCTAACAGTGTTTCTCTTAGATTCTTGAGATTCTAGTAGAATTCTGTTCATTAGTGAACACATTGTTTATGTTTTAAACTTGGAAAGCAAAACCTGATTTATTAGTAAGTAATATTATTTGTAGATTATGTATCCATCAGGATTTGTTGTGAAACTGGAATGTATATTAAGTACATGGAGATAATAAATGGAGTACTGTGATTCACTGCCAACAGGACACAAAGTAACACAGAATTCTTCACTCAACTAAGATAAGTAGAAGGTTGACTGAGATAATAGCACTGGAGGCAGAAATCCACACCAATGCCCTCCTGGTAATGCTTTTTTGCTTTTTATGTAACCAGAAAAAAAGGGCTCTTTTCTTGTTGATAATTATGCAGTATGATTCTTTCAATGATAGATTGCAGTTTGCTATGATCTCAAATATTTAATCTGGAGAGGCTCTGAAATGTTAAAATACACCCCATATTTAAGTGCCCTTTAGAACAGAGAATCGGAAGCAGCACCCAGAATTCATGAGAGCTGTATGAGTCATATTCAGCCATAGGAGCTGCAGAGTTACCAACACACACTTTATGACTTTTGGATTATAGCTTTCTCCTCGCTCCATTGTCCACAGAATACACAATTTCACTTTTATGCATTTTTTAATCATTATATCTCAAGTCATTCCTCTGTCAAAACAATCGTGTAAGTCACTAAGAATATCATTTACAGTGCTCTATGATTTTGAGTCATCTCAACCTGCACTCACACAAGAACAAATAACAGATAAAACTGTTTTGAGGATTGCAAGATTACATCTCCTGATAAAGCTGCAAGCTCTCTAAATTACAACCTCAGGATCAGGAGAAACCAGGAGGAAAACACCCTTCTGCATGATGGGTAGCATTTTAGATTACAATTTATGTGAAGCACATTAATTCAGTTAAAAGGGGCTGAAATACAGATAGTGCTTCGCAGTTGTTTTTATAGATATAGTACAGAAGTGTTTCTGCATTATTTTTTACGGACATAACTGTTGAAACGTTGTAGTAGCATTAATGATAGAGTAAACTGTGTTTTAAAACTGTGTTTTACCAAGAAAAAAAGAAATACGTGGCCTTTGCAATTTACAGGGGCCTGGTTATAGAAACCCTTCTGTTCAGCAGAGAAATATGTAACAAATTCGTCCTTAGAAATGTATCTTTTCTCTTGACATTTGATTTCTCTCCTATTTTACTGTTCTTTCCAACTGCCTTGTGTGACAAACATTGAGGATACTGGCTCCAGAGAAACAGTTTTGTTGCAAATATGATTCTTTGCACTGCATATGGAGCTGTTTTGTATGCAGAGTAGGTAGAAGCACTGGTTCTTTACAGTCACACAGAGACATTATGTATAAAAGATTTTCACACTGATTTTTTTCCCCTCAGAATTAACCTTCTGTATTTTTCTTACACCTCTTTCCATGATTCATCCCAGATCAGACTGAAGATTAAAATTTCCTTCTCACCATGAGTCTAACAGTGCATCTGATTTTCAGTGATGATAATTTCATTTCTCTCAGTAATCATTTTTTAGTTATTCAGCCTATTTTTAACAAGTGCAGTTGGAAATAAAATGGATCTGTAGAAGAGACATTCATTAGCAAGTAAGTATTCAGGGACTGGAAAAGTCTGTCTGATTCACAAAGCAGAAATGGCATTTAGTATCCAAGTCCCCTCCTAGACAAAATTAGCAAAGACTGCAGTGAAGTTAAAGCCTGCTGGTTGCAAAATTGGAAATTGGTTTCCTGGGGCTCTCTGTAAACTCTTCATTACTTTACTCAATCATGGTTCATTAGTAAGTTAACAGACAGAAGACCAGCACACGTTGGGATATGTTTAGAGCCAGGACTTCCATCTTCTTGAACATCACTTAAAACTTGAATGTCACAGCAAATTAGATACTGTGTCAAACTGCATCTTCTTCTCAGCTGCAGTGCAGACAGTGCACAGATCATGGCCACTTAACCTCTTGAAATTGTCAGGTGCTTTTTATCACACATTTCATGGAGTACCACTTGTGTTTTAATTCAAAGTGACTCTGTTGGAAGAAACAAAAGACCTCAAAAGGTCCTCAAAATAGAAACAAGTTAAAAAAACCTTGTTAACAGTTTCATGTGAAATGGATTTAATGTCACTTATAAACCAAAACCTAATTTGCTAGAAGAAAACATCCATAGGTGATATTTTTCCAGTTAAACGGAAAGCTAAAAATAATTATTAGGTTCCCAGGAAATGTTCAAATTTTAGTTACAATATAATTTTGAATTACAGCTGAATGCCAATTATCTAGAACCCCACCTGAGTGCCTGAGTCTCTATTTTCTATTTTCTATTAACCACTATTGCATTTTTCTATGATGCTGCCTGATTTTCCAGAAAAATATTTACTCTAAATAGTTCAAGTCAGTGAAATGAACTGTATAGAAATTTTAAAAGAATTTAAATGCTTCTGTGCTGCTGCTATTCGTATAATCTTTTAATGCTATAATTTTCATGAGGTATCATTAATTTTGAAAAGAAAATTTAAGCAGGGCATTAATTGAAGCAACTGCTTAAAATTACCTGTGGTGTTTAGAGTCCTTTTAATACAATCAGTCCATGGTTTGTAGGGTTAATGGGTATAACAAGAGACACTCTTGGTTTTGTCCCATTGCATCAGGTGCAGATAATTCAATGGCCAGCATGACAGCCACCTTGTGATGATTATGATTTGGAGGCACCAGACCCTCATTCCCTATGCAGTTAAGGAAAAAATTCATTATGGTGTCCAAAATAGGAAGAGTAGCTACCAGAAGTGCCCAGTTGGAGGGACTCCACAGGGAGCAGCGGACAGCAGGACTAACTGTGCATTTCCTCATTGCTCTCTTGAATGTTAGTGCTGTTTCTGTCTAAGTACCTAAGATAGACACCTCTTTTAGGTCATGATATGGCTACAAAAGTATGTAAGCTGAATTTTTAATTATGTCCTAGATAAGAGTGATGAAAAATATTTGACAGCGTCCAGAGAAGGACTGAATACTTCTGAAGTGCCTTTGTGAGGAGCTTCAGTTCTTTTGACTTTTCTGGGTCTACTCAATGGGATTACTCTATTTGCTGTTTACAAGTGCTTTGTGTGTACACGTGCTCGTAGTTGGGTGTTCAGTTGGTTCTTTCTGTCTACTACTAAACAAGGTACTTTTGGGAATCTGAAGATCAGACTAGAACTACATAAAGTAGTGTGAGTGTGTGAGTGCCACGGTACACCCCAGAAACATGATCTTTCAGCCATATGTGTCCCAGACAGGACACACCACAGCTCCTTTCCAGCCTGGAACTTGGATCCTCTTTGTGTGGGGATCAGAGAGAAAATTCATGGGTGCTTGGATGTCTTTCTGGGAGTGCGCAAAAGGATAAAGGTGACATAAGAGTTGAAGTTTGAAAGCTGATTTCTTCAGTTGGTCCTGTTTGCCTTTGCCTTGTCTTGGCAAATGCTGTCATTATCACAAGAAGTGAACATGCTGTGCTTCCATTGCCACTGGTATGCTACTTACAGATAATGTTATTTATTATCACAATTCAGTAAAATATGGCAAACTGCAATTCAGAAAATATGTTTCATACATGGTGCCTAAGGGAAGAATAATCTCATGCCATCATCTGTATGATTTTCACATAATGACTTTTTCAGTGTACACATATGCTCCTATCTTTATGGGGTTCTGACATCTGTTTGATGGATTATAACCTAATTTACTCTAGAGACAACTGACCTGCTGAGGGTTGGCCTTTTATTATAAATTTTAACAAAAGAATTAATCCCTCTCCAATTTATTGCCAGGATTTCAGTTGTTCATAAGCTTGTCACAAAGAAATACATAGCATGTAGAAACTAGAAAAAATGCACAAAATAAACCTTATTGAAAAAACAGATTACCACAAGTTTGGCTTCACTTTAATAGTGACACAAAAGGTTGCAAATTTAAGTGTACAGCACAAGTAGGAATGAAGTGGCTGGTGACTCAGCTGAAAACTTGAAAATCCAAGTCTGATAACTATTAGCATTGTTTCATGCATATACACTTCAGATAACATGCAGAATCAGACAAGCCATACAAAGTCAGCATAAGGGACAAATGAGTGAGAGTCAGAGCAGATATTGTGTCAGACACTCATGCTGTGGGAAGTCACATTGCTGAGAAGTCCCTGGCTGAAAAGCAGCCACCAGTGAAGATGTCAGATTCACAGAAACAAATGGAAGACATAAGAAAAGGGATGAAATACATTCCTCTTGGAGCTCAGGTATTTGGGCTGAATTAAAGTCTTTCTTTTACAGCTAATCTATGCTTAATGTACCTGTAAATTTATTCTTATATAAGTTCGCTAATGAATTTTTTGTATAGGTCTTGCTTAATAGCTTTGGTTAATACTATTTTACCTAATGCAATTATCAAGCAGGATTTTGGAAAGTATTTGATGTGGGGATTATGAATGTACGGACATCAATATGATTTTAAATAAGTAGTTCTGAAAATCACAGATTTGTCTTTTTCTTTCCCCTAGAAATGTGATTTTTCTGCTTGTTGCACTGATTTTACTGGTCCAGTAGTGCACTATTATTAAGCAAAGCATTCTCTTTTAATTATGAATTACCTTAACTAGAATGAAAACTCAGATGCCAAGAAGTCTACATTGAAAGTTCATTTCTGTATTGGATTAGGTATAAAATTCTCATATTGGTTTATCCTGAAGTAGCGTGTAAGCACTTACTAATTCTTTATCAATAACTGTAAGGAAAATTAATACATAGTTATACTTAGATGTTTGGATAGGGATCCAGGACCTGCATCATTCTCTGGAGTATGGGTGACAACAGCCTGAGAAGACTGCAGGCATCCTCATTAAAAGCTGAGGATATTACTTCTTTGATTGGCAGTGCAACATGTCTGTTTTCAGAGTCCCATGACTCCCTTCAAAGGCTGAGGCTGTACCTCCATTTGCAATTCATTTGGCTGAGTAGGAGCAGACCACAGGTTGAAGTCATTGGTACCAAGGCCAGCACATTAACTCTCTCCTGAGCCTTTTATTTTTGATTGAATTCAGCCTAGTGACCTCAGTTGGATGTCCTTATCATGAATGTGTGTTGGGTTACACTGNAGCGTGTAAGCACTTACTAATTCTTTATCAATAACTGTAAGGAAAATTAATACATAGTTATACTTAGATGTTTGGATAGGGATCCAGGACCTGCATCATTCTCTGGAGTATGGGTGACAACAGCCTGAGAAGACTGCAGGCATCCTCATTAAAAGCTGAGGATATTACTTCTTTGATTGGCAGTGCAACATGTCTGTTTTCAGAGTCCCATGACTCCCTTCAAAGGCTGAGGCTGTACCTCCATTTGCAATTCATTTGGCTGAGTAGGAGCAGACCACAGGTTGAAGTCATTGGTACCAAGGTCACCGCATTAACTCTATCCTGAGCCTTTTATTTTTGACTGAATTCAGTCTAGTGACCTCAACTGGATGTCCTTACCATGNGCACTTCCAACTTGTGTGCGGAGTTGTTGCCCATGTGTGAACGCTGCAGATGTGGTTTAAAATTGCCAAAAGGACAAACACTGTTTTGGACCATTACGTTTTCCAATCCCAGGAGGTGATGAAGCACAGTTGTTATGTACCTAAAGTAGAGGCTTCCAAAACAAACCTTGTCTGTGAGCACCACACCTGCTCCGGGAAGTGAACCGTTCAATGTGTTAAGTGTGTATGGTGAGTGATAAGTGCATGTTTCAATTCAAATCCTACAATTGCTCTAAATCAAATGCTAAAGGATCTGCAGCCTGAGGGGTACAGTGAGCTCTGACAGGCATGGATAACTCTCTGTTTTCTGTATCTGTTTCAATGTTTTGCAAACTGCAAATCATGAATATCATGTCTTTTCCTGGTAATCCATAGAATTTTCTACCTGAACATCTCCCAGGATTAAAAGTATTGGGAGTTCCCATGATTCCTGCTTTTGAAAAACAGCATAATACTTCAAAGTTTCACTGCCAGTATGTCAATAATTAGTGTAGCACTGAGGGGAAATTACAGTACGCTTAAATTTGTAACCTTTTGTATCACTATTAAACTGAAGCCAAACTTCCTGTAGGCCTTGAAATAATATCCCTGATGCTCTGGCCCAGGTCCTCCAGGCCAAGGTTCTCTACTAATGTTAGTGCAGATTAATCTGTGTTACTAAAAGCATTGGATGCAGAGATATTCAGCTGAACAGTGATTACAATCACTGCACTATGAGCATGGTGGGTAATTTATTCCTGTGGGAAGTACTTCTGCAATAAAGCACAAAAATATTAAAGGTTGCCTGAGTAGGTGTTACCATTGCATGGAGAGCAATGATTCTGTAGGCTGGTCACATTTCACAAATCAGAGCAGCAGCCTGGTCTTGGTAGTAGCTGAATTGTTTGCTGAACCTGAAAGAATCCATTTACATAATGAAGTCTTACACTTCGAGTCCAGGTTTTGGAACTCAGTATCAGCCTTATGGTCAATCATTTCTGAGGCTTTTATTTCACAATTTGCTAGTTTATGTTTTGAAGAAATAAACAATTAAAGTCCTAATGGGAAATTCCATTTCCACCCTTGTATTACTTAAAACAATCTTTGCAGCTTGCTGCTTTTACAAATTAAGATACTGAATATGAAACCAGGTGGCAAAAGAATTGTTTTGTTATTAGGGAAATTTGTATTCGGGAAAATAAGGTAAATTTGTAGCTAAACTTGATGTGCGGAGTGTGAAAGGCAGAGCAGCCCAATACATGATGAATACTTCTATAATGCTAGTCATAAAATTATATTCTCAGCTATGTAATATTCTTTTCTGTTGAAGACTGACTTACAAGGACACCTAAAGTATGGTATTTCGAAAAAGAAAAAAGAGAAAAGCTACCCTTAATCACATTATACTTAACAGAAATCATGCTAACCTGCAAACCCAAGATTGCTTATTACAATTATTGCTTTTCTTCTGACAGCTGCCTAATATTTACATCTACAGAAGTATTTGAAGCCATAATTATCACCAGAGCATCATACTGGAAAACTATTATATGTTCATTAGATAACTCATTTTGAGCAAGTTCACTTTATAGCAGGACCCTGATACCTACTATAACAGTTGTCTTCACCAAAAATTTCACAGAGTAGCTGGAGATATCTGTAACCCCTTTTCCAGTGGAGCTCCTAAGCCACTATATTGGAGTTCATGACAACTTTTTTGCCAACTTCATTGTCTCTTATGTAACAAGGGTTGCTCTTTTCTATACAACAATGTCATATAAATTGGCTTAAAGATCCAAACTCATATAAGAAACTATATCTCACTGGATGACGAGGACAGCAACATCACTGTGCCTACCTACCTGCTACTATATAGAGCAAGAAAATATTTTCAAGATAATATTTGCCTGTGTTCACATAGCTGCTCCATTAGAGCAAAGAAAAAAAATTAATTTTCATATATTCCCTGCTATTTCCCAATTGCTTCTCTTGTATTCTGTGTTGCTTCACTTTGAATGACCAGAGTGCTGGCAGCCTGATGGACATGTTAATCACCGCTGAAAAGGGACACTTATTCTCTGATCTTCCACTTGGTCAGAGGCTCCCATTTCTTTCCTGGTAACACTGCTGTAAATCATGTCTCAAGAGTGAGAAGTTTCAGAAGACCCTTCACCTTTTTGTTTTTGTATTAGTAAAGTGAAGACTCAGATTATTTTTGCCACTCGGCCAAGAGATCAACGAGATCAATGAGAGAGAGGGAAGGGCAAGGAAGACAACTTCCATAGTGGGAATCCTTAAAGAATGACCTTTCCTTCAGCCTGAGGTTGTATTCTTCAGCTTGGTTGTGAAAGGGGAGAAACCTGTACTCAAAATTTTAAATCTATTTCGTTTAAATCTCTGTGATTTGAAATGTCTATGTCTTGGAAAACAGAAACTAGGGCAGTATATTACTCAGGAATGTGACCCTGGCCAGGAGCTAATTCACAGCACAGGCAATTGTCTTTATATGTGATTTAGTTGTCATGCTAACCTGCATTTTATTAACAATTGTTACTTGTCATAGGCAAGACATTTGTCTATAGTGTATCTTGTGATAATTATAAAAGAAAATATTCGTAGGAATCTTAGTTGCAATATTAGTTGCTTTTCATAGTTGAAGTAGTCTTTCAATGCCATTTGCTTTGGCTGAAACATCAAAGGGTAATACTAGATATGAGAGTTACGATATTAAAGTCACCTCTAAGCCCTCCAAAAATCACTCTCACATCTTATCTTAAGTAAGACAATATAATTTCAAACACATAGTAAACAATTTGGCCTTTGAGACTAAGTTAAAAATCAATTTGCTGAAAAGATTCCATCTTAGCAAGGAGATCTTTCCTATTCAGTATTTTCAGAGATGACATTTCATCTGCTGTTTCTTTATGAGTGTGAATGAGTACTAAAACTTGAGAGACAAGTTTTGAAGGGAGGCTTTTTTTCCTCGTGTTGAAGGAATTTTGCAATTTGATAAAAGGAAACATGGCATAAATATAAAGGGAAAAAAAAAGAAGAAAAAAGATCTCTTTGCTTGAAAAAGAACTTTTGTATGTGAAGAAGTACACAGCCAGGCTTGGAAATCTATGATGCAATTGGAAGCAAGGCATTATGCAATGGTAACTCATGGAGTTTAAATATATAGCTACTACAGTAAAACTCTCTTGTGTATTACTACTCTGTGATGTTCAGTTTCCTGAGAGTATCTGAAAGTCAAATTTGCTCTAAAGAGATCTTAAACCATCATCTCTGCTTATATAACTTTCTATTGAAGCTTTCTGCAATGCAGATTGCTTCTCAGAGCCTTGATTCTAAATGAACACAGGGGTTAGTTGACAGAACACTGTATTCACTAATATTTGAGGGGTAGGAATAAAACATGGTCCCTCTTGACACGTCCTGTATAACTACACACTGAATTTTTATTTGATGCATACTAGCATTATGTGAAATACTCAGAAGGAAATCTGAAATTACTTGGAAATGAGCAGATTTCAGTTATCAAGGTAAATCTGCTCGCAGAAGTGAAAGATCTGGCAGACTAAGTTTAAGCATGGGTTTTATTCCATGTAATCAGGCAAAACATGACATATGTTAATAGGACTCAAATGGGTTTGATCACAAAGCTCAACGAAAAACATACCAAAAGCTATTCCATGCAAAATGAAATAAAATTTCATCATTTTTACCTTACCCTTGTATATTCTGATTTTCTGAATGTGTGTGTAGAGTTTTTATATGGTAAAAATGTGGATATACAGTTAGATAATTTAATTTTTAATTTACGAACAAAGGCAAAAAGATGTTCCTTATGTGGATACACATAAATGGATTTGTGTGAAGAAACTCTTAAAAATTTCAGGTAGGATCTGGACTTAAATATCTTCTTTGTTAATGCTTATAACTATGATTTATGAAAATACAAATAACTATAACTATATTTAAGAAAATAACGCATGTAAATGTGCATGCTCACAGCCAGA
Organism: Pachycephala philippinensis; assembly: GCA_013397055.1. Classification (NCBI taxonomy): domain Eukaryota; kingdom Metazoa; phylum Chordata; class Aves; order Passeriformes; genus Pachycephala; species Pachycephala philippinensis. The sequence goes on along the minus strand of VWZT01001854.1, from coordinate 82,698 downwards.
AATTAACATTATAGGAAAATTTGCTGGCTTCATTGGGTTTGTGGCTGCTCTGCTCTATGTTACAAATGCAAAAAATACTGAGACAAGTCGTGCTTAGTCATAACCAACGCTACATAATAAAAATATGAGAGATGTAGGAACCAAACTTCTCATGAACTAAATATCTGTGGTAGGAATCTGGGAAGGACTTAAGAGGTACAGTGAATATACCTGTCTGACAGCTGACAGCCGGTGCTTCAGCATGCTTTACATGAGAATAGCAGATGAAAACTGACAATGTGCAACTTGTACCAGTGCTGAGAGCTTTTTTCCATACTGTGGCTGGTGCTAGTCTAGTGCTCTTTGGAGTTACATCACAGACTGACATGACCTATTGAGCATAAGCTCTGAAAGGATGAGTTGTAGACATGTAACGATTGGATCAACAGGTTGCTCATTTTAATCAAGCGCCCTGGGAAGATACTCTTGTAGAAGGATTTGAATGTGTCTGGGGAAGAAGGGAGACATGGAGATTTGTTCTGTGTGCTTACCCAAGGACAGAACACTTTTGTTAAAGTTGTTAATGGAGTACTATATTTATGAAATCTTTGCCATTTTTTCTATTATTTTCAATCTGCATCTGCCCAAAGAACTAGCAAAAGTTAAAGAGTGTGGAGTTAATAAAATAGCACCCGATTAATTTTTTATTCCAAGGCTGTGAGTAGTAAAAGATGGCATAACCTTCCCTGGGGCTTTTCTCTGTTTACAAAAAGGACAAAAGGTAAAGACATGTATCATGGCATTGTGCTTTTGGAGCTATCCAGGTCAGTCTCTGAGATGCACAAAGTAACAGAAATAATATACATTTCTGATTTGTAGTTTCTATAGCAATACAATTCCTTAAAATATCTTCTGAGATCTTTAAAGGTTTTGTTGAACAGGATATAGAAGACCTTACTATTCTTTCACACAGGAATTGTCAGTCATATATTTTTACACTCTACAGGGTATTTGTTTCCTGGTGAATCAGAAGTTAGAATTTGTTCAGAATACTTTTGAAACAACACTTAAGACATATTAGAGATTAAATAGTGTATTGGTATGAATTTATGTTATAGTCACATAAACCATTTGCTAAAATTTGTTTTGAACATAAAACTGCATTGTATATCTGGAAACATAAAAGATAATTGGAAGAATTAACACGAATGTCCCTTTTTTCTATATAGATTGTTCTCAAAATGCAAAATAATTCACTCCTTGGTAATGCCATTTTTTGTCCATACTTTTCAAGATAAAAGGTGCCTTTGAATATATCAGGAAATAAACATCACCTTTTTCACACCATAGAGAAGACTGGTTGTAGAGATGATCTTTACCTTGATTTATTTCCTGTTGATTACTGTGTCTTGATGTAAACATGAGTGTTACAGTAGATGGAGGACTATTAAATAGCATGCATATCCTATTCAGTCTTGAGGTAATTGGAAAAGAGCAGGTCTTTAGCAGAAGTGACAAAGGTATTCATAAAGGAATAATCATGGAATAAATCCAGAACAATTTCACAACTACGTCTGGAAACATTCTCTCTCACTGCTGAAAAGTCAGAGATGCTTGCTAAAAATCTTTATCCTGAATACCTTTGTATGAGCTCTTTTTCCTTCATGCTGGACATGTAGCAGCTTTTAATTTGCAGCAATTGGGTTAAAACTCATTGCAGTCAGCCAAGAGCTTAGCCATTAAGTCCAATGAAGTTTGGATTTGGTCTGTAATTTTAAGTAGCTCAGTGTTAATGTCCCAGCTTTTGGTCTGTTGATGTTTTTATTAATTCTAAGCAGAGAAGTCTAAATTTTGTATTGAATGAAGTAATATTTGTTCTTTTCTCTGGGACAGTGGTAATTGGTAGTCTTGTCCATCTCATCCTGGGAATACTGCTCTGTAATAGTCCCTTTTTTATGACCTTCAGAAGTGTTAGTAAGATGTACTTTGGGACTGAGGTACAGTGTAAGTGGAAATTAGAGGTGGGTAGACCTATGTGATAAAAGTACTAGTGATGGGAGAATAAGGCAAGAACTAGATAGCACTGATGCCTAAGACACTTTTAAGTACATAATGAGGAAGACAAACTATTGACTCTGTATTGAAAATCCGAAAGGGAGAAAAGAAAAGCTGAAACTCTGAAAAAAAAGTGAAACTGAAAAAAGCTGAAACGTGAGAAAGCATGTAAAAGCATGCCTGTGAACACTGGTCATTGTGGTGTGGTGGTAGTGGAGTCTTTAAATAGAGAGATTGAAGGCAGTTCTTTTTTTTCTAGGCTAGAAAAGTGATTTCTAGCACTAACAAGTTTCACAGCTCTCCCTGAAGTAGATCTTACATGCTGACTTCAAAGTAAAAATAAATTGTCGTTGGTGTCAGTGATAAACTCAATTACAGTAGTAGCTTTCCTTTCTTGTGAGAACGCTCTTTACAAAATAGTGCTTTTAACTGTAGCAGTTACAAGCAGCAGCCTCCTGTCAATTACTGAGTCACAGCAGCTGGGTTAAAATGAACCAGTTTTGAAGTTTAGATCACTGTTCTGATATATGTCAGTAGCAAAGAAATGGAAAAGAGAAAGTGTTTCAAACATGATCTCTAATGTACCATGCATTCAGTGAAATCCTTTTACTCTGTCTCACCCATCAAGTAACAAGAGACACAATAAACAAAAAGTGAGAAGCAAGGAGTGCTGACTCAATTACTATTCTGTTAGAAAAGTCTCCTCCAGAGTATGAAATACCTCACATCATGGTCACCCCAGTCAGTTGTTCTTTATGCCAATCACAATCCAAGCTATGTCTGCCCTGATTCTTTGCTACTTTTAGTCAGATAAATATTATTTTTTACCGAGATCTAAAATTAAAATCCAACCAAAAGAAGAAAAGCTGGAACTTTTTTTTTTTTTTAAATGCAGTCCTGTGCCCTGAAGTCAAAAAAGTGGCAAAGTACCAATTAATTACTACCTTTGCTACTGTTAGCTATAGAGAGGAGTAGATGCATAGAACCACCTGGTGCTCAGGATTCAGCAGCTAGTGGAAATAGTTGCTTTTGATATTCTCATTAGCACCTGAAAGAGAATGGCTTGACAACCAGAGAAAAATAAATTGGAGCTAAAGCCATTTTAAATGATGTTTTCTCCACAGCTATAGTAGTAGAAGATAGTGAATGCTCTCTGACTAGACAGATGGTGAGAATAAATTCTCCAATTCATTTCTGAATGGAGTTAGGAAGACAGTGAAATCCTGAACAATGCACAAGAAAAAAGGTTACACTGGATGGTATTCACAGATGGATGGAGCATTGCAGCCGATGGAATAAGGAATGACACTTTATCAGGAAAAGGCAACAATAAAACTGTTCCTCCATCCCACCTCATCGGTCTCAGAAAAACAGACTTCCCTCTTCCTCCAGAGAAAACTATAAAGCATTCAAATTCTCCAATTCTTTCTTCAGTGATGGCGAACGAATGAACATCAATGTGCATGGTCAAGCTATTCTGAAGCCAGAGCTGGTGGGCTGGCATACTGAGGAAACAATCAGCACAGAAGAAGGTATGAATGAAGAACAGTCACATGAACATAACTTTTCCGTATTTCATCCTGTTGATCATGGGGATATTAATATATTCGGTATATTTTCTTGGTATTTAAACCATAAAATACAATACAAAGTTTTTTCTCTGCAGTTTTGTGGGAATGTTTCATCCTCAGTAAGAGTGCTTCAAGACATTTCATTAGTGAGTCAGGATCCTTGTTTTTTAGGTCAGTGTCATTCAGCAGGGATTTTGATTAAAGCTCTTGCCTCTAAAGGCAAAGTAGAGTAGTTGCTTCTGTCTTACTGGTACAAAAATTACAGGACAGCTCTGGCCCAATGGAAGATATAGCAAAAGTTTGTGTCCAGAAATGAGGAAGAAGACAAAGAGGTTGAAGAAGGACGAGAAAGATTCTTTTTTACTTCAATCCAAGAATTTATGATGCTTGGCGTATAAAATAGCCCTAAGGTAAACAATTCCCTTAGTCTGGGGAAAACAAGCTTAAAATTTGGCTAAGCAAATTCCAGATTGTCAACAACCCTCACAGAGAGGCTCTGATTTTGAGAGAATAATGTATGTTCGTTCACATTAACTGAGATCTGGACTGCTTTACATTTCTCATCAAAATCTTAGATGGGAAACTCCAGTAGGATCTACTGGAGAAATAGATATTGCTATTAATATATCACTCTCAGTAAATGAAGAGAAGTTTGTGTCTATGAAAACTATCAAGGGAAAACCGATTCTTCTCAACATCAGTTCTTCTGTGACATGTAAAATAGAATCAGGGACTGATTTCCATTTAAGATACTCTCTATTGAGAATAACTGGAATTGTTAACACGGCCATATGGTGAAAGGGTACCTTTGGCAGGCGAGGAAAAAGGACAAAAAAGATAGCACTGACAACAGGGAAGATGAAAGGGTAAAAGAAGCAAACTGGGCAGATTAGGAGAGTGGGTGGAGAGGAGAAAGATGGGGAAAGTTAAGTGCTCATTATGGATACAAGTGTCTGAGAGATCTGTCTAGGGAAAGAACAGAGCTGAGGGTTCAGGAACAGGAAGGAAATTAATTTGAGGAAGAGTAAAGAATTACTTAATGTCTTTGATAGAAATGGGAGACAAAAGAAAATATATTAATACCATTGTGGTTTCACAATGGATAGCTATAGGATATATCTTGTAAAATAGATGGCATTTATAAACAAAAAAATTAAATGGGCTGGGATGTGTTTGCATAGAGAGATGTGGCTTAATACATGGCCTTAGCCATGCAATGGGAGTGTCAGTCAACAGAGCACTCAAAATACCAATGTATTTTTACAGCCCAGTGTGCCTTTTAAGTTCAGAGTCTCTTCAGTGCAGTTCCATGAATAACTGTCATGGTTATTTGTCAAATAAAGGTGAGCTGAGTATTGACAGTGCACCTATGAGGTTTCTTCTTTAAAAACACCCCAAACAAGCAGATGAGAAAAATGCACAAAAGACAAGATGCTGTTGAAAGTTCTGTTTTGTTCTTTTAGAACTGGATTGTAGTTTCTCCAATAAAGAAAATTATATGCTAATACATATTTTTTTTCCTGCTTTTTGGCTAAGAGCAAGGTATTAGTTTAATATCTGATCTGTCCCCTTGTCAGTAGAAAGTATGCTGCTTTTGAAGGCAGATGGACTTCACAATCTAATAAGATTTCCTAGTTATTAGCTAAAATACTTGTTGCAAATAAATATTTCTATAAACCTACAGCAATTTCAGATAATGAAACATAATGACCTTAGATTTTATGTTAGAAATAGGAAATCATTGACTGAGATGAAATTTCTGTTAGGCTCCTCATGGGTTTTTTGTTGATCTACATCAGATTCCCACTTTGCTGCTGCTTTCAGGAAAGTAAGTAATGTGCTGATCTCATGTCTAAAATTGCCTTATTTTGAGAGATTGCTCACAATATTCTTATCTCTATAATCTAAATCTAAAAAATTTTTTTGGATATTTAAAGTGTTAATATTTTTTAAAATTCTGATAGCAATATGAATACATATCCTTCATTTATTTCTTAGAACACCCCTTTATACTAGCTGTTTTATCTCAGTGGGGATTTGCCAGTAAAACAGTTGAAATAAATAAAAAAAATAAGAACTAGGTTTGTTTTCATTAACAAAAAATGAAACACCATATCCCAGGGAACCAGATGTCCCAGATGATCTAGAACTTCTTAACTCAGACCTGGTTATTAGAGTTCATAAGCTGTCAGCCCTCAGCAATCTACCTGAGGTGACTGTGGCAATATGTCCTCCTTCAAGATGTGTCCCATCTGTCCTGCACTCAGTGGGGCTAATGCAATCCTGAGTAGCATGAGCTGGGTTGGAAACCTTGTAGTCAGATGGCAAGAAATTCCCAAGGGATGCTCTGGGCTTCTGCAGACGGCAGTCCCAGCAGCACAGTGGTTGCTGTGTTCACTAACCCCAAAGCTGTGGGACTTCTGTGGTTGCCTGTGCCCAGGTTCAGCCAGCAGCAAGGCTGAGTTCATTGCTATGGATAGGCACACACATGTGCACACAGACAGCAGCTCAGCACAGATGGAAAGCAGTGGCCTACCTGCACCTATGTGGAGGTATAGGGCTTGTGTAAACATGAACAGCGTGGGCTGTCAGTGCTGCTGCTCTTCCCCTGCTGGTCAGGATTGAAGTCTGCTAGTGGAGTGTATATATATACATAAACATCTATTTATACACACATACCCGCTCCAGCTGCTGACCTTAGCCACTCAATCATCCCAGTAGCTGGCCTCAGATCCCTGGTCTTCCAGTTGTTTGCATCTGCCCATTTGAATGCCCTGAGCTTTGCAGCCTCACTTCTGGGGTTGGTGCTCAGACCTCTACACACACATGCAGTCAGGTGTTTCTGGTAAATTGCCCCAGTTCTGTGGGAGTAGAAGCAAGGGAGTTCCTTTTCCATTAGGATAGGACCAAGTGAATAATTTTTTAAATAGCTAGACAGACCCAAGAAATTGACAAGCCCCAGGATTCACTGTGAATAATTCCCTTGAGCTGTGAAATATACTAGAATATGTACTTCTCCACTTTCCCAGAAATGAAATCCTGACAGTGTGCTGAAAAAGTTTCTTCTAACATGGAGCCATATCTTGCTAAAGGGCTCTGAAGCTGTGTATTCTGAAAAGCTGAAAAAAGATTATAGACATGACCCTATTCTTTAAGTATCAGTATCTGACATTCAACAGAATGTCTTATAGGTCCTTGTCTAAAATGGGCACACCAACTGTATTTCTAAAATTAGAAATCCCTATTCTACTGGCAAATTTAATCACATTTTAAAATGTGCTTGCATGTCTCTTGTTTGCTAGTCTGGATTTTTCCTCTCACAAACACAGTGAAATAAACTCATCTTGAATTTACACAGTGTCTCACAGAAAAATGTAAAGTGAATGCTAGTGAGAAAGCAATAAACTCGAAGTGGCAACTTGATTTTAGTAGTATGTTTTGTATTGGGATGTTTTATATGCCATCAGTGTACATGCCTACGTATTCTTTGTCTCCCCATAAAATGGATTTTACCCCAGCAAATAGGATTATGGCAGCATATAATTGCTAAGAAGGACATACCTTGTTTAGCTATAAACTGCCTTCTTACATAATTTCAGGAACAAAATGCAGAAATAGTGTATACTCAGCAGGCCCGTTTTATGTTTTCCTTCAGCAAGTAGTTTACAAGCTGATAACATTTCACAGCTCTTTTTTTTCTTTCTACATAAAGCAATTTTAGAGAATCTGCTATTGGTTAAGATTAAGGAACAGCAAATGACAAAAACAAGGCCTCTTGAATGAAAATGGGTATTGCCACATTTCATTCAGACTATAGTATCAAGATTTCTTCAGTTCAGATTGCAGTCATTAATGCTCCCATGTTGACACAAATTTTACTTCAACTATCTAGGAAGCTGATTTTATCGAAATAGTGTAAACAATAGGAACTCAAATTAGAGTATATGTCTCCTCTTGGCTCATTTTGCGACAATAACAACATTTTTATGTCATTGCAGCTGGATATTGTATTCTAGGAAAGAATAAAAAATACAGAGATTGATTATTTTATGATTCTGTATTTGTATACATCTTTGTGTGACAGAAATGGATTACTGACAATTTCCATTATAAGATCTGATATTCAGGTTTTTTCTGTTTTTCCTGAATTTTATCTATTTAGACTGAATTTTGCCACGTTGGACATCACAAGTAAGACTTCTCCCTTCCCAGAATGACTGACTACACCATAACTAACTGTTATTTAAATTAACATAATCTCTTTTAAATTGAGGAAGATTAGTTTCATAAATTTTATGTGTTACTGGGAAGAAATTCATAGACTCATAGAATGGTTTGGGTTGGGAGAGACCTTAAAGATCATCTGGTTCCAGCCCCCCTAATGTGAGCAGGGAACATTTCACCAGATCAGGTTGCTCAGAGCCCCATCCTACCTGGTCTGAAGACCTCCAAGGGATGGGGAGCCCACAGCCTCACCGGGCAACCTGTTCCAGTGCCTCACCACCCTCACAGTAAAGAGTTTCTTCCTAATATCTAATCTAAACCTGTCCTCCTCCATCTTAAGACCATTCTGCCTTGTTCTACAGCTACATGTCCTTGGTGAAAAGTCTCTCTCCAGCCTTCTCTTAAGTTGCCTTCAGGTACTGGAAGGCAGCCATAAGGTCTCCCCAGAGCTTTCTGTCCTCTGGGCTCAACAGCCCCAATTCTCTCAGCCTTTCTTCATAGCAGAGGTTTTCCAGCCCTGAGGTCAACTTAGTGGCCTCCTCTGGACTCATTCCAACAGTCTTTCATGTGCTGGGATGGCCACATGAATGCCCACACAGTATTCCAGGCAGAGTCTCACAAGAGAAGAGGAGAGGGGGATGATCACCTCCCTTGACCTGCTGGTCACACTTCTTTTGATGCAGTCCAGGATGAGGTTGGCTGCCTGGGCTATGATGACACATTGTTGGCTCAAGTCCAATTTTTCATACAGAAACACCCCCAAGTCCTTCTCTGCAGGAAATACTGAGGACAATGAGTGAAATTCATGTTAACCCTCTCTTCTATTTACTTGTTCTTGTCATCAATATAAACCTTGCTGTGAAGGCAGTTTCAAGAATATTTGTTATGGAGACGATCTTAAAATATGTTTTAGAAGGTGCCAATTTCTGCAATAGTAGAGAATTTAATTGCAAGTCAAAATTGAGCTGCACCAGGACAGCTGGTTTTTTGCTGTAGCAATGTAGATTTCTCACTAATAAGGAAAATAATATAGTTATAGAGGGATTTTTTTAATAGGTCTAGTTAAGATAAAGCAATGCAAGGTTCTTAAAACCAACTGAAGTATAACATTTTTTTACTTCAACCTAAAGAAGAAATTCTTTAGCAGTCAAGTAAAAAAATGCTTAAGGTTGCTAGAAGTTGAACATAAATGTGAACCAGATTACTGCAAATTTGATTAGTCTTTGACAATGACATCTGCCTACAAAGTAGATGCCTTGCTATTGTGTATTAAGGAGAAAATTGATCTATCCAATATAAAATCAGATTCAATTAGTGGAACTAGCATATAGACCAGGGATCTAGGAATACTCCCTTAGCATGTTTTGATGTGAGAGTAAGGTGCAAGAACAGTTAGCAAGCTGATATTTGCAGGCTTCCTGATCTTTTATCTTCTTTTGTTTCTCTGTGGTAGGATACAGTAGAGCTCTGCATTAATGCCAGTGGTGCCCAGCCCTGGCAAAGAGATGTGGTCTCTCCACTTTGGAATCTGTGCATTTTAAGTTTACTAGAGAGTTACTCCAGGTAAAGCGGAAATTACAGGGAAGCTGAAATGACTTCAAGTTCACCTGTGTTATAGAGGCTGGTAGTGAGAACTGAAATCAGGCCAAAGATCATTTTCTCCCAGGAAAGGTTTTTTCACAGAATGTAACTGAGCCACTCCTTTGCCTGTGTGATTTTCAGCCTTGAACAGAGACAATAATTTATTTGGGTAGCTGATATTGCCCTCACACAGTTTTTCAGACTATTTTCTTATTTTTGCTATCTTAGTAGAATTTGTTCATTAGCCTTTTTTGTGACAGATAGGAAACTGTAGTATAGTCTCAATAACATTTGTTTGAGTCTTACATTATTGTGACAGCTGGGTACATGTACCTTTTAAAGACTGCAGAGATATTGGAAACAGCTTTCAGTGAACTAGATTGCTTTGATAAGCAAGCAAACTCATTAGAAGAAAGCCACCCATAGAAGCAGAGAGCTCTACTTGCCCTTGCAGAATAAATACTGCAGCATAGCATGGCATTTACATTGCTTCCAGTACCTGAGCTAGCTCATTTAAAATGAGATAGAGTTGTTCCAACATTACACTGCAATCCAGAGTGAGAACTTGTGTCTTTATCTATGTCAACATATAACACAGATTTTGCTGGCTGGGCGTTGTTTTTCGGGGTGAATATCTCACTGGACTTTCTGATCTTTTTAGCTGCTGAACTGCTCTTCTTCCATCTCTGCATTCTAAACTGTTTCACAGAGAATATTGTTGACCCTCAGTAAACTTTCTAGGCAGGTTTCAGCTACCTGTTGCATTATTTAATCTAGTTTTGTTGGTATTTCTTCTGTCAATAGGTTTTGACACACTCTACATCACAACATTCTTTGTCCAGGCTTTCATTTCAATAATAAATCTACAAACAGGTTCTAGCCATGGATCCTATGACTTGTTTATAGTTTTTTCTCTCCCTCTAATCATCAGTGCTTATGTCACCTTCCTCTTTTTGTTCCATCTCGTAGTTCAAACAATTTATCAACCCTGCAGATTCTGGAGGTCCTATATTTCCATCTGTTCTTTAATAAACTCTTTTTTTTTCTCTTTGTCACTGTCTATGTGATGTCTACAGCATCACCACATAATTTTTTAGAAATGTATCCACATATATAATGATAAAGGTATCTAAATTTCATGGAACGCCTTTGCAATTGCTCTAAAAGAAGTTGCAAAACTCCTGTGTCATTAAGTGTCTATTTCATATTTCCCATAACCAGAACCTAAGGTAGCCCTAGCCTGTCCAATCCTCACAACTTTTAGTTAATGGAATGATCTTCCTGCTCTTCAGGGAGAAATCAGTCTCCTGAGCCTTTATCATTCAGAGCTGGAAAAAAAGCAAGATGCAATGCAACTGATATTTTTCATTGTAACAAGGAGATATTCTATTAGCTAGTAGGTTTTTAACAATATTTATGTCAGGACAATTTATTTTTATTTGGCTGGCTGGTCTTTGGGGGATTGTCATAGAACTTACGTGGTCTGGCTAAGAAGTCAGTGGCTCAAAGAGCTTTCATTCTTAGACTACTGAACGTGCAAGACTAAAGCAAGTAAATTAGCTTCAGAACTACAGAGTCACCAAGATGCAGCACAAGGACAAAGCTGCCTGTGAACAGAGACTGTAAAGAACCACATTGGACCTAGCAGTTCCCTATAATACAAAGGACTTTACAAACCTGGGGTAAGAGACCTGGAAGAGCATATGGTGTGTTTACTCTCATCTTGTTCATACATAAATTCATGTGTTAGTATTTTTTAGGTAAAAAAAATCTTAGTCTCTAAAGCAGAGAAAAACAAGCAGGAGTTCTGGCAGTTGCCTGCTCTTTTGGCCAAATTCTCTGTCTGGAGGAGGTACTTTTCATTGCTAGGCAAAGCCTGAACATGCATTGCAAGAGTTGAGTCCCTGAAGGTGAAGGTGCATGTGAAGTGGACAATGGGGGAAGAAGGTACCCTGGGGCAGAGGAGGGACCTTGCCTGTTCTTGTAGGTGGTTATCTTGGAAATGTACAGCAGTTTCTTTAGATTTTATTGTGGCTTGGGAAAACTCTGAAATTTCCTGTACTAGAAAGAAAAGCTGGGAGAGAGTTTATTCTGCAGAACCCTGGTGGGTAGAAGAGTGATTCTGTGTTTTAGCTTGTCTCACCCAGTAAATGGGTGTTTTCCCTCTATGAGAGTAACCACTTTTGTTTACTGCAGTCTAGTTTTAACATTGAAAGCTTGAGAGACAAGCCTATAGTAATGTCTGTAAAATGTTTAGAATAATGTTTTTCACATATAATATGGAATATACATACATGTGCACAGAACACATTTAGTTATGATTTTTACTCTTTTGTAGATAGAATCTAGAAATTCAGAAAGTTGAAGGACAAAAATTAAGTTAAAGTAAAGAAACAATATTAATATTTCCCAGTTTTAATGTAATTTCTCATGTTTCAAAGACATCTTGTATTGTTATGTTGAACTGGTCATTTTACTTCCATGAGAAAAAAGTTATTAAAGATTGATTATAGGAGTGCAGGGAAGAAATAACTTTGAATAAACTAACTACCAAAACAAATTATAGAACAAGGAAAACGTAAAGGACATCTAAAACAGAGAAGGTATCTAGTGTCTTATGCATTAGACTTTACATGGAAAGGACATGCCTTTGGCCTGGAATATATTCAGTCCAGAGGACAAGCAGAAACCCACCTAGATAGAGATATGACTGAATGGAAGAGAAAAGGAGACAAGGGCACCTATGTGATGCAGAGCGAGGCCAAACCTTTCACAATTTATTGAGCCGGGTACAACGCCTCACTCATGCAGCTGTTTCAACCTTTGGCACCCATCTAACAATAAAAATAACTCCTCAACCCGAATAAGATGCCATATCTGACTGGAAAAACAGATTAAGACCTTGCAACTACTCATAATTCTGACTAGTCGCCAACATATTAATGGATTAATATTTGGAGATAAGTGAATTGTCTAAGTTAAAGGTTTTAATAATAACCTGTAAGTATTTTAAAATATTATAAACTATCTCAGATAAATGTTCTACATGATTAAATCATTAAAGTAATATTTTTAGTCCAAGGTGTGAGACGTTTATTGAACCTAACAGATTAATAACATATAGTATCTGCATCTCCATATATAATGCCAATTTTTTGTTTTTAATAAGAAAAAGCCTATTACATGGCCAAAAATATAAATGTTTTTGCCACTATTCTCTGTGGGTTGTTAAACTGAAATTACAGACCTATAGTGAAATAAATATGTACTTTGAAAACCTTCCCATTAAAATTGGATAATAACCATATGAGCTTTGGCCCACAGTGAAACTTGTCACTGATGATAATCTAGGTTCAGTGCATTTAACTTTTAATGAATAGTTATGTAAGTAGTTAGTTATTGTATATGATTCTCTTTGTTGGATTCAGTTACTGAGCAGATTCATTTACATAGTGATAAATGGATTCCATAATTACTTTATGAAAAAAACCCCAGAGGTCTAGAAGGCATGGACCTCCTTGTGCAGACTTCATGTCAGAAAGTATGAGCATAAGAGCATTTTCCATGCATTTTTGTACTCTTTTGAATTTTGATAGCTAGCTTTTTTCAACTTTTAGTACTGCCAGTTGCTTTTTAAATGCATCTTCATATGAATATTTAGGTTTTCTTAATGTTTTTAATAATCATTAAAAAAACCAAAACACTAATACGAGGTTTTAGTTCTAAGAGACAAGGAGTGTGAGTCTGTTAAAAAATTCATTCTACTTAAATGCACTGGCCATCAGCTGTCTGGTATGAAATGACTCTGCCTTGTAGGGAATTCAAAACAGATCATAACCACAGTGAATTTTCAAATCTGTAAACCTATTCATTTTGATCCACAGTTTAGAGAAGTTCTGAGAGCGAGAGATCCTAGGAAAGAAATAAGAAGTAGGGCCTAGATAAAAGACTGAATGAATTTTTATTTTTTTACTAAAAACATGATGGGATTGAGGTTTTGTTTAGGTTTTTTGTTGCTGCTATTCTTTGTTAGAAAATTGATTTGATTGTGTACACGAATTTCTCATCCATAGAGCAGGAAATATTTTTCAGCTAACGTTAACTATGGGTGACGTGCCAAGGATCCTTGATGCGCTGAACCAGAAGAGCATTTTTTGGTGGCTGTCCCTTGGGAGCAACGTAAATGTAGACTGAATTAGGGCTGCTGTTTTTCAGAAAGCCAGATGCAATCTGAAGTCTAAGTGCCTGAGCAGGGTTCTCAAGGAGGTGCCTCTTTCAGCTGAGAAACTGCATTCGGGAGTCTGGGTCTGTGTTTTGGGTTTGTGCAACAGGCTCCTGACAGTGACCTGCAGACCCATGGAGAGAGGAGCTCACGCTGGAGCAGGTTTCCTGGTGGGATTTGTGACCCCACGGGTACCCACACTGGAGCAGCCTGTCCTTGAGGGACTGCACCCCATGGAACAGTGACCCACGTTGCAGCAGTTTGTGGAGAACTGTCTCTTGTGGGTTGGACTCACATTGGAGAAGTTCATGGAGAACTGTCTCCTATGGGAGGGCCTCACACTGGAGCAGGGGAAGGACTCCTCTCCCTGGGCAGCAGCAGAAACAACATGTGATGAACTGACCATAATTCCCATTCCCTGTCTCCCTCCACTGCTGGAGGAGATGAATTAGAGCTGGGAAGGAGGCGGGGGGGAGGGGGCGGGGTGGGGTGTAAGGTGATTTCAAGGTCTTATTTTTTTGCTCGTTATTCTGCTCTGATTTTGTTAGTAATAAATTCAATTATCATCGCTAATTCTAGTGTGTTTTGCCCNATAATTCCCATTCCCTGTCTCCCTCCACTGCTGGAGGAGATGAATTAGAGCTGGGAAGGAGGCAGGGGGGAGGGGGCGGGGTGGGGTGTAAGGTGATTTCAAGGTCTTATTTTTTTGCTCGTTATTCTGCTCTGATTTTGTTAGTAATAAATTCAATTATCATCGCTAATTCTAGTGTGTTTTGCCCATGATATTTGGTGAGTGATCTCTCTCTGTCCTTATCTCCACTCGTGAACCCTTTGTTAAATTTTGTCTCTCCTGTCCAGCTGCAGAGGGGAGTGATAGAGCAGCCTTGGTGGGTGTCTGGAATCTAGCCAGGGTCAACCCACTGCAGTCTGCCAGCAGTTTTTCATCCTTCCAGTATGCTTTTCTCATGAGGGATCTGAGATTCTGCAGAGGGATTCTGCCTTCATGTTCTCAGACAATCTAACTGATGAAAATGTATCTTCAAACCAGACACTGTATATTTATAGCAGAATGATGATTTGCCTGAGCTTTGGTTGGAAAACTGGTATCTGAATTCTCTTCATTTTCCTGGACTTTCAGATCCTTCCCACATGATAGGATCTTCATTCTCCCTTTTGATTGTTGATTGTCCTTGTACCTGAAATTCTTATTTCGGATCATCTCACTTGAACATTTTCAATCCCACTACTCATGCTATAATATATTAATGGAAGGACACATTTAGCTCCCCAGAGTTGTACATTGGAAAAATCTTGCTAGACTTTGCATCATTTCAGGCACAGGAGTAGAAGGCACAATCTGTACACTGGAACATGGCCACTAAATAATCCACACTTTCTTTTGCCTTTTTATCACTCAATTTAAAGAAAAGGAAGGTGCCAATTACTTCTGTTCTTATCTTCCTTGTGATATAATAGCAGTTAAAAGAAACTGTCATTATTGTAAGTTTTGTAACATTCAGTATTTTTGTTGTTTTAACTACCAGTTATTCTTTGCAAGGGAGTAGACTAGTTCATTAGTTTAATTTCTATACATAGTTTTTGGTTTAAGTTATTATACAAACAATTACTAATAACTAATAGTTTTATTCCTTCCAGGGAAAATCTAGGATTTTAATTTAAAACTTGGAAGCCTACAGTCTTCTATCTTGTATGAGAATATTTATTAACTGCAAAGCTTTCAGGTCTGATATCTGACCACTTTAATTGTCACTGTAATTGATTTTACCTTTGTCTTGGCATTGTGATTGCTTTGTAATTTGTTGATGATTAATGGCTGTCCCCTGGTTACCCTGCTCATCTAGGCCTAAGATATAAACCAGGTTTGCTTTGACTCTGATTTGTCCTAAAAAATGTCAAAAACTATTTAGTTCAAATTTATCATACGGGGAAAAGGAGACTCAGTACATTCACGTCATCCTCAGCCTCTCAGCTCAGCTGATGGAGAGCTACAACTGGCTTTGCAGAATGCCTGCTTTCTTTTTTTAAACAGACATGCATGGGGATTAAGCTTTCCCTGCTTCTAGGGTGGCCTACATCATTTACCTTGCATTTACCTTTGGCACAGTGGTAAAAAAAACTTTTATGCACAAGCCACAGGCAAAAATTTGTGCCCTTATATATTTACCTAATATTTCTTTTCTTGCCTAAAGCTGAGATGTCAAAGTTGACAGTGTAAGACCTGAGGCTAATTTTGAGTTTAAACTGAGATTTATCTGAGATTATGATTTTTTGGGGGGTTTTGTTTTGGTTTGAGTTTTTTTGTTGTTGTTTGTGGGTTTTGTTCTTGTGTGTTTTTTGTTTGGTTGTTTGTTTGGATTTGGGTTTTGTGTTTGTTTGTTTTTTTGGGTTTTTTTTTTTTGTTTTAACTGCAAGTGTAAAGATGAGCTTGTGTTTACAAATCAATGAGGCTGCAGCAGATGAATGTACTCTGTTATCAGATTCTGGGTTTCCAGTTGATATCTCTGGGCTCTAAATGTAAGGTTTATGGAGTTCTGAAGGGGGTGCTGTCTTTTTTATTTGTTCCAAGTCACTGAAATAACCTATAATTTCCTTTCTGTTAGGTAAAATTTCATGTTTCTTCCCAGGTGTCCCAGCTTTAAACTATTCTTTCTTCCACTTCTTATTTCCATGTAGAAATTGAGAAAAATGTAATATCTGTATTCCTCGATGTGTGCCCTATTTTCCATCAAAAATTGTAAGCTTAGAACCAGTTAATAATCTTCAGTGGTAACTTTTCAGCTGTAGCCATCAAAGAAGTGGCTGACCCCCAAAATGGACCATAATTCTGAAATAATTACTGAAATATCTGCTTAAGCCAATCAAGACACTTGTCAGTTTGTTAAGACAGAAAGGGAAGAGATGCCAACCTTCTTTTGAAGGGGTTCTAAGATTTCACCACATTGACATGCAGTTGGATTTATTACTTTGCAACTTGGTTTGTTGAGCTCCTTCTCATCTCTGCCTCTTCTCTCTGAACGTGCTGCTAATGAAGGCAGATGTGGTGCAAGAACATGCTTTTACCAGTTGTTTTGTTACCTTGACATAAAAACACACAGTGAAGCATTAAAAATAAAACCCCACTAGAGAGCCAAGCATTGCAAAACCAAGAAATTACAGAAAACCCCCCAAATTCTTCTTATCCTGTTAAATCTGTTGGTTTTATTTATACCAATAGACATCCAAATGTAATGTCTAAAGCACCAACTAAAGCAAATCAGAACGTAGAGGGATTTTTATTTCTAAATTATTTTGAAAAAATGAAACAATTCTACTGCACAAATATTTGTATTCATTATAAACAAATGCTGAGAGTTCAGTTGTAGGAACTACAATAAGCCAAACCACCAAAGCTGCTGAAACTTTGCTGCTGATTCTCAAATGTAAAGTTTCTTCCAAGGGTAAAATCTTCCTCAACAGCCCGTGCCAAGACTGGAGATGCAGTTTGTGAGAACAGACGTGCTCAGGCGGATGTGAAGTTCTGTTCATACCCACAAGTCTGTCTGCAGCAGAGAAGAAGGTGCCATTGGGCTGCCTTTTGGGCTAAGGAGCACCCACTAGGTGCTGAAGTGCCAGGATTCCCCAGACAAGGCTGTAAGGAGCCTAGCAGTGTCTGAGCAAAGCTGTGGGGTGTAAAATCTGAAGGCAATGTCTGTTGACTTCAATTTCCTCCTTCCACAAGACACTGATTTGCCTGGGGATACCCACAAGTAAGACCTGCATGGTGCAGGCTCCCACCTCTCTCCCATGAGTGACCCAGAGCCCTCTCCCCATGTGTGTTTGCAGGAGACTTGGAAATTGTGTCCCACACCTCTGTTTTTTCTCCACCTCAGAGAGTGCCCGCTCTCTGGACACTTTCACAGCTCTGTCTGTACCTTCCTCCAGCACAGAAAATCACTTAGGCTTTCCATTGCCATTTGAACATCCTGCTTCTGTAAATGGTGGGGCAGGGAGCAGAGGAGTTGTGTTAATTAAATATGGCCAGGCAAATGTTGAAAAGCATAGATAGGCAATTGGACCTATTTCTGTGTTGATCATTTCAAAACACACAGGAGCAACTCCAACAAAGTAATTGAGAAAAGCTAGTATGAAACATCTGAAAATGGTGAATCATGGTATTCAGTGACTTTAGGAAATGGTTATAAGGGGGAAAATCAAATTTCCCCTTATGAAATAAGAAAATCAATGCACTTTATAAAACCTGGAATTTTCTTTTAAACCTACATTTAAATGATGTTGAAATCTTTAATGCCAAATGTCATATCTGGAAAAGTGGTAAATTTCAAGACTGTATTAAAAACTTAGGGGACATTTACTTTGGAAATGATGTATGACAGGACCTTCAATGCTTCATAATTTAATAAGAATGCAAGACTAACTAATTAGACTTCAAAATGACAGATAAGTGCTAATTATAATACCTTTTGAATAGACAATAGAAGGTTTTAAAAATAAATGTTTTAGACAGGTGGCAGGATTTTGCTAGAAATACTAGCAGAAATACAGACAATGTCTGCCAAAAAAAAGAGTATTTTTCTCTTGGTCCCACTCAGAAATCATCCTCAAGATTTCTTTCTTTCAAAATAAGTAGATGCAGCTCAGTCTGAGTCCAAGACTCAGTTCTAAAAGACACTACAATGAGAAGAAAATAATCTTCATGATTTCTCAAATCCCAGTTAAAATCTTACAGAAAACTTTGGGTTTGTGTTGTTATTAAAATTAATAGAGTTGGATTCCAAATATGAGGAATCTGATTTTTCCAAGTAATTTCTTTTTCAGAACAAAACTTCCTTAAGAACAATTAGATTACTCTGCAATTCATGTTTCTATAGATAAACTTACTAAGTGATCATTCAGCTATTCATTATGATAAGTGAGTTTCTTGGTTTTATCATATAACAAGACCTTATGTTCAGAAATGTATTTGTTGAATTTGAATAAGTGTGCTTTTGGATTAAATTAAGCAAAGACATAAACTCCAAAAGAGACACTATCGAAAAAACCCCACCAAAAGCCAAATCAAACAACCCCTTTACAACCTCTCACATTTATGGAGGCATATGAAGCCAGGAGAAAACTAATGAAAGATATGACACAATATTCTGCAATCCTACTCTTTTGTAAAATATCCTAGTTTGGTACTGGGTTTGCATGGCAGGTTTTGGTATTGGGAGGATGCAGGGTTGGCTTCTCTGCGAAGCTGCCAGAAGCTTCCACTGTGTCTGACAGAGCCAATCCCAGGCAGCTCCAAGAGGGACCCGCTGCTGGCCAAGGCTGAGCCCATCAGCGATGGTGGTGGGATAACATAGGAAGGGGGAAAAGGTACTGTGTGTGAGAAATTGCAACCAAAGGAGAGCAGGTGACAGCATGAGAGGAACAGCTCTGCAGACACCAAGGTCAGTGAAGAAGATGGGAAGGACATGCTCTGGACACTGGAGCTGAGATTCCTCTGCAGATCGTGGAGATCCATGGGACTTCAGAGATTCACCTGCAGCCTAGAGAACCCTGCACCAGAGCAGGTGGATGCCCAAAGAAGGCTGTGATCCCATGGGAGCAGGCACCTGGCAGGACCCATGTCTCCATGGAGAGAGAGGAGGCCACACTGGAGCAGGTTTGCTGGCAGGGCTTGTGACCCCATGGGGACCACAATGGAGCAGACTGATCCTGAAGGACTGCACACCACGGAAGAGACCATCCTGGAGCAGTTTGGGAAGAACTGCAGCCTGTGAGAAGGATTCAATGTTGGAGAAGTTTCTGGAGGACTGTGTCCCATGGGAAGGATCCCACACTGGAGTAAGGAGAGAGTGTGAGGAGTTCCCCTGAGAAGGAAGAAGTGGCAATGTATGATGAACTGACTGCAATGTCCATTCCCTGTCCTACTGGGCCACTTGGGTAACATAGAGAATTTGAGAGTGAATTTCAGACCAAGAAGAAGGGAGGATTGGGGGAAAGGTGTTTTTAAGATTTGGGGTTTTTTGTATTTTCTCATTACCCTACTCTGATTTGATTGTTAATAAACTAAATTAATTTTTCCCCTAATCAAGCCTGTTTTGCCCATGACAGTAACTGGTGAGGGATATCACCCTGCCCTTATCTGGACCCATGAGTGTTTTGTTATATTTTCTCTCCCCTTGTCCAGCTGAGGAGGCGAGTGATAGAACAGTTTTGGTGGGCACCTGGCATCCAGTCAGTGTCAACCCACCACAGGGGTAAACCATTGTTCTGAAATTTTTAGACTGCTTTGTCAAGTGAACAAAATATTGTTCTCCTGTCTTGGTTTACCACCCTGAAATCCTGTGATGATGAATAATGCTTGTCTAAGCTCTTTATGAACAGAACAAACGTTAGTCAAAGAGCAGAGACCAGCAATTTTAGGGGTTTTCGCTGTTGTTTTTTTAGAGGTTTTCTTTGTTGTTGTTGTTTTTGAAACAAAAATTGGGTTATTTGAAAGAGTGATTTGTACTTACCTTTTCTTTTGTGTTTCATTCTTCTAATGGGTAATTTTTGAATTTTTATTTCGTGTGCCTTGCTCCACACAGGAATTTGTCAGACTGGACTGTTTGGATAGATATTTGCTACTCTACTACATTTTTAGTTTTAGCATAACGTCCAATGCATATAAGAGGAGCAAAAAGGAAATAAATCGGAATGGAGTTTGGGAATTGGCAAGTGGTGGGTTTGCTACCACTTACTAGACTGACGGCCTGAAAGGAATTTGCTATCTTGCTTAGTCTGAAATTTGATTTTTTGCTACAGTGCTGTATATACAAAAATGTATATACAGGAAATGTCTATGCAGAAAAAGTAGGATAAGATAATATGATAATACTCTACAGTGCACACAGGTTACTCTATACATTTTAATATATTCTATTGTAACATAAACCCACAATCCCATAACCCACTAATGTCATAGCTGATTTAGTTTTCTTTTGTAAACAAACTCAGTTTGAAGAGATCACCATAGGTTTCTGCAAATGTTTTCAGAATTCTTGTTTCAATTGTATTCCTCTCCTACTGTGCCCATGCAAGCCTTTTTTTATTTACCTTCACACTTGCTACGATCCTCTTCATCTTGTCCAAATCTGTGCCATGATGTATACTGCCCACTACTCACATCTTCTAATTTATTCCCATAATACCAAGTTTTTGCATGAAAAGGCCCTCTTCAGAAACCCCCAAGTCTATTTGAGAACTCTCTGAGTGTACATACACTGTAAAAGAATTTACTTCCTTGTTTTGCCCCTAATTATCCCAATCTCATACATACTGTGTTCATTCCTATACTGCCCTTTGGTGTGAATCATAGAATCACAGAGTTTTCTGAGTTTCAAGGGACCCGCAAGGATCATTGAGTCCAACTCTTAAGTGAATGGCCTTTATGGGGATTGAAACCTCAACCTTGTTGTTCTTGGCACTGCGCTCTTGCCAGCCAAGTGTGTTTCTGGAGGTAGTTCCCAGAACTGTGTCCTGTAGAGATGTCTTCTGACACAGAGATCCTAAACGCCCCATGGTCCTCTATCTCTAGCCTAATACTAGAAGAACTCTGGTTTAGAGCCCTGAATTGTAAACCTCAGGTGATTTCAAATTAGTTCATCTTCAAAAGCTCACATAAAATAATTATTAAAAGCTTTGGGTCACTACCTTAGGAAAAGAGACCCAAGCCAAGTACTAGGCTGTGTGGAAGTGGTCAGTCTTGTGGTGGTACGTGGCCCTGCCCTTCTTCCCCCATCCTTGGGCGTGGTCTCAGAAGCTCCTGATAAGCCTTGATAGAACTGTCTAACCAGTGAAGCGTCCCTAGACTGTACCATGAGCCATGAACCTTGCCATCAAACTCTGTAAAGCCACATTTTCTCAAATTCCTATTAATCCCTGCTTTTGCCAATACCTTTGACAGTGTTTCTTCAAATGGCCAAAGCACTCATTCAAATGGCCAAAGCACTCACACAAATCTCTCCAAAAAGGGTTGGACCCTCAGTCTGTACGTGATTGACTCCGTACAAGTTGGTCAAAAATGCAGATGACATACTAGAACAAATGTATTTATCTGTGTAATAAAAGGCATTGCATCCAGCAGAAATTAATAAAGACTATTTAGTGGGAACAAATAAAAACTCATGGAAAGTTAATTACCCGCCCAATTTTTCACAAACTTCTTTTGTGTGACTTCTCATTTTCCAGACCATTTCTTCATGTCACCATCATTATACTAAACACATCATGTTCTTGTTACTAATTATTTACTTTTTTCTCCAAGTTTTGCCGTAAACTTTTGTCCACAGCACAATACCTAGTTACAATTAGCTAAATTCTTCTACATACATAAAATTTTGCAAGAAGGGTGTGCTAATTTGTGAACTTTAAAAACACATATCTTAAATATCTTCACTGAAGAAGATATTTAAACCAGTTTTTGCAATTAAATACATTTGACTTTATTATTATCCCAATCAATCAGAAGCAAAAGAAAAAAAACATAAAAACAATCTCTAAAACCATCCAAAGATGTTATAAATATTTTTTTTAAATTGACTTGTAAAAACAAAACAACACTCGGCATCTTTAAGGGTAATTTCTGCAATAAATTCAAGAATACTGTAGAGTCCCACTGGAAACATACAAAAATACTTAATCCTCATTTGTTAATGCAGAAAAAAAATATCTTGGTGTTTGCACACAGGTTATTGCAAGAGTTTTATGCTTATGGACTTAAAGTCACTTATGGACTAAAGAACAAAAGAAGGAAGATTTAAGATGAGTGAGCAAAATGAGATCACCATGGCAGAACAAATAAGAAAGCAATACCTCTGAAATTTCCAGGAAATGGACAGAAAGGAATGAAATATTAGGAGAATGATGAGCTATATATGAAGGGAATGAACAACCCATAAACCATCTCGAATACCAGCAGGGAAACCTAGAATTAGAACTGCGGGTAGACAACTTCTGTAAAATATAGTATATTGTGCAGAGAAATGAAAAAAACCCCTAACCATTTATATCTGGTCTTCTCAGTTTATGAGTTATTAGATAAAATTATATTATGGTTTGTAACCTAAATTTCTAAACGTAGAAACCATATCAAGCTTAGAGAGCCCCTCCAGTAGGGATTAGTGAGATGGGACAGCACTCAGGGGAATGCTCTGCTCTTGTTCCAGTCTTACACTTCTTCATCCAGATCTGCTAACAGCTGGTGCTGGAGATGTGGTACTAGGATGGATGGGCCTTTAAAGAACACAGTATGCTCATTCTCATGCATTCAAGGGGTGCAATTTTAGGAGAGTGTGTATTTCCTTATACTGCTCTGACGGTAGCTTGCACTGGAATGGCTACTTGCCACTTGAGAGCGAGAGAGGTATATAAGCATAAAGGTGTGGTTTTACACCACTGTAACTGCATCAAGTACAGAGGAGAGTGGTGACAGCATGGTTTTAAGGTGTTTAAACTACCAGCAATAGATTTTTTTCTGTTTGCAATCCGGGTTTAGACAAACGGAAATTGTTTCCACAAACAGTAATTTAACCAGGAAATGTAACATGTGATGTGTCACGAACAACAGCTTTCACAGGTCACTAAGCCCACCCGCCTGGGTTCCTGCTCTTGCATGCCAATTAAATCACCTGTGATCTTTTGGGAGGTAGTATTTATCACCTCTGATGGGCATCTACAATCACTGGAGAAGTGGTAGCGAACACTTGCAGCAAGAATGATAATAAGAGGCTTTTGGAGGCTAAAAAAAGCCAGTAACATGCAATTTACTCCAATCTCATACTGCTCTTGGCTTTTGATGTCTGTAAGTCACAGCAGATCCTGCCTTTAATCTCTACACATGTAGCTTTAGCAGCACTTCTCAGGGGAATATAAATTGAAAGGATAGAAATGCAATACAGCTAGGGGAAAGCATCTGTGATTTATAGGCTCTCAGAATTCCGGGAGTACTAAACAGGTTGTTCTACATGAAGGAACAGTGCATGGGAACAGCTGGACCACTAAAGGGAGACCCAGATAAGAATTACAACGTGGGTGATGTGTGAGCTGGCATGGGCAGGATGCTGGGATAACCACAAAACTGCAGGTAAAATGCAAAGAGTCAACTCATTTTTGTTTCCTTGCCAGCTGTGGGATGCCCAAAGCAGCACGTGCACAGAGGCACACAAGCAGGGATGCAGGCACTATGGTCCATGCTAGAGATCACCCAAAGTGCTGGTTCCTCCTGTGTTTCAGGGATTCACACAGGTGTAATGTACCACTGTACTTTGATCCTTCCCACAGCAGGCAGGAACCTCAAACATGCTCGATAGGGTACCTCTACATCTATCACAGGCCTACGTTATCTAAACACAGATGTTGTACTTGTCAAATATGTAAGACCAAACAACAATTAGTATGATGTATGTGTTTTTCTACACCCCAGCTGCAAGTCACTTGAGAGTGTTTACAATCCTCCTTGTCAATCTTCTGTTATTTTCCCACAGGTGGGAACCTGTTTTACCTGCATGGTGAAGAGGCATCACCAAGGCACTACAAAGCAAGCAGGGGTTGAACCCAATTATTATTGCCTGTGGCAGCATAAGACCCAAAGCTACTCCAGAAGTGAGGCAGCAGGTTAACAAACACACTGGATATTCAGCCATTCCCAAGCTTCACCATGAATGCTGTTATCCAGAGGCAGTGGGATAGTTTAGGGTTAAACTCATATTTGCTTGGCAGACAGTTTCTTAGTAGCACCAACACAATCTGTTGCAGTAGCGGCTGGAAAAGATGAGGGTCAAATGGAATTGCTGTTCTGTAAAAATAGCAGCGTCATGTTACCAGTTTGTTAAGATGCTTTACTAGTGTGCACATGTAAAACTAAGATTTTTTTTTCCCCTACAGAGCAGTACGGGACTATCTATGAACTATGGTGAAATAACAAAATGACATTTTGGGCCAAGTCGGGAACCAAAACACCAAAATTGCAATTTCAGAATAATATAATATTCCATACTGAATGAAGGAACAGTAAGTTCATTGTCTGCACATAATTTCCCTTGGCATAATGTGCCAGGTTCAAAAATCACCTTCGTAACTTTGCTTCAAAATCAGTGTTAAAAATATTCTTTTACTAAAAAAAAAAAAAAAAAGGGAAAGAAATGGCACAGTTTTGTTAATTAGACAATTTTGTCCTCTCTGCTGCTGGAGGTTACACCATCTTGTGCTGGTACAGGGGGTCAGCAGCGCTCTTAGTGGGAACACCATGTACTCTGGCTCAGTGTGTGTTTCTGGGGCTCATAAATCTCATCTACCCAAGTGGCCTAACCTTTACCAATACAAGCATTCTTTCTCAGAAATAAGAAAACTGGTTTTAGTAGAAGAGGTTTCTGATTTTCACCACATAGGTCTCCAACAGAACTGTGATGATAAAATTTGGCCACTAAGGTCCAGGGCCTAATTTCTAGTTTGGCTGGTTTGATTCTGTGATCTCTCATCATAAATATTATGCATAATTATAAGAACATTGAATACACCTTTTTTTGTTTTTGTTAGAAATAGTTTACATATTTCAGTGTTTGCTTCTTTGGTCTGTGATGTGGTGACAAAATTTTTTTGCATTCTCCAGCTGATCTTTAATGAAGAAACAGTTATGTGCAGTGGCTATTACAAACTTAATGTTACATTACAAAGTATTTAATTTTCAAAAAAATAGGTTTTGTTTAATTGCATTTTATAATTTATTCAGATGACATTGATGAAGTATTTACATTAGGAAATTTTTGTAGGGTACATTCCAATCATATTTATGAGTAGTTTGCCCTTCATAAACAACCTTAAAGGGTGGATGTTAGCTTGCAATGATGTTTCCATTGCATTATTATACTGTCAACAATATAAGCTTGAATGCCAAATTTCTTATTTTTACATTTTTTAGTGGGTGCAAGAATCAATGTACATATCTTATTGAAGCTGAAGTGTCAGTCACTAGTCTTGTGTTTAAAACCTTTCCTTTATGGATTGTTCAAATGCTCCTAATTTGGGGAATAAGCAGTGTTTGCTTCTGCAGCTCTTCTCTGCCCTGCTGAAAGATTCAGTGATATTAATGTTTTCTGTTAGGACAGGACAAGCAGGAAATAGCACCCAAAGTATGCAAATTACATCCATCATAACATGAAATCCATAGTGCTGTCTCAAAGAGCTATAAGGGACTTTATTTCTTCAAAGAGTATCTATTTGATTGCTTAATAACCAAATTACAAAACATATCTAATAGCAGAGCTATTAGTGAGAATGGCAAGTGGTCAACAGTCCTTAGCATGAGGTTATAAACCTTTAGATTAGGTTAAGAAAACCCTCTCTTAAAGCTGTCTTAAAATACTTCGATCAAATCCCCCAGGGTGCTGAGCATCCTGACAGGTGCAGCATGTAGAATTCAGCTGAGTCTTGTAGCTTTTCAGACCCTTGCCTTTCATCGATTTACAGGGGAATATCACCCATATTTTAAAAAATTTTTTAACCCATTACATTGTCCTGCAGAGGCATTCTCTCTGTCATAATCATGACCCGAAAATAGAAGGGTGTAAGACCTTGCCGTGTGATCTCCCCCTGCTCCTTTTCTAAATAATAAATATTTGCAAAAGTAATCTCATTCCTATTGACTAAGACAGGTGGCTGAACAGATGAAAATAGACTGATGGTAATATTCTAGTTTAACTTTTGAAGCGGCTGCTAGCTGGACTTCCATTTTCCTTTTAGAGACAAATAATTTCTGGAATAAATGTACACACATAATTAAGTGTTATACAGAGGTACCCCAGTACTGATGAGTGATAGCAACAGCTCCTCTGGCATTACTGGATTGTGTGGTTGCCTGTTGGATCACATCACCCTGTACAGGTTTGCAATGCTGCTGAGCAGAGAAGTGTCTGTGAGCCTCCTGCTCCTCACCATAAGCCTCCACCTCTGTCTCCCAAGATACTGATAGCAGGGAGGAGTAACTCCAGGTTTTTTTTTTTTTCCCCTGCATCACCATGGCAACTCATGAAGATATAATGAAATTGAATTACAATTTCTTCTCTGTCCCGACTGCTGTGACAGCACAGAAATGTCCCACACAAACCTTCAAGTTTTGAGGGTGAAGGCAGGCTCTGGTGCTCATGTTGACCTCCAGCTTCTGGCACTTGGAGCATTGATCCTGGTTTGTGGTGAAAGACGACACTATTTCCAGACCAAGCTGCTGTCTGGCCTGTGTAGTGATCTAGCTGACATTTACATTCAGAGGGAGCACATAATGAACGCGGTTGTTCTGGGAATAACTCCAGGGAATCTTCTGCAGCTGATTTGCATTCAAATGCTGGCAGGTAGAAGTTAAGGCGAAAACCATGAAGGTTTACTCGTATTTAATACCTCCAGAAAGTGTGACCATAACACAATAATGCCACAGAACATTGGTACAGTGTCGACATTCAAGTGGCACTGAAGTAATTACCCTCCATCCTAATTGTTCATAAAGCTGTCCAAGTAGCCAAGCCACTATGCATCACTTTGCATTGATGCCAATTCACATGCACTGAAATTTTACTGTGGCAACTAGTGAAAAGTCTAATTTTGCTATATTTTTAGCCTCAGAACTTGAATACCAACTAGAATCAGTGATTCAAGGAAATCAAGCATGAATGTGTAATGTGTTCGGAGTTCACTCACTCCTGAATGAGGTAACTGAAGCTGTCTTTTCTAACACTGCATTAAACTCATGTGGGAGCAGGAGAAAAACCAGTGAAAATGGGTCCCCTTGAAGCATCTGCTTTTTTATTCGTTTATACGAACCTGTTAAACTTGAATAGTATTTTTGCATTTTAAGCTGTTCTTAATACATCGTTTCTGCTAAGACCCTTTGAAACACATAAACACTATAAAAATGAAGCTTTACTCTCAGCAAATAGAGATCTAATAAGTTTTGTTAGGTTCTCAATAATGTATTCCAAACAAATTAAAAAAAAAATCCGGAAAATTATGCTTATTTTCTTTCTCATACTGCTGAAATGTACCTATTCCTTGTTTTGTCCTTGTACAGCTCAGGATGAGTAGATCCAAGCAGTACCTGATCTGAAGCTATACTTTTCCTCTAAAACTGTCTTTATAACTTGTCTGAATCTGTTAAAAGTCTTATTCTTCATGGTTGGGGTTTTTTTTTCCCCTACAAACTGACAATGGGTTTCGTATCTGTTATTGCCTGAATCAGTTAGGTACCCTTGTAGATTGACACAGCCGCTGTGCTTTGCCAGTCACTGAATATCACCTCTGCTCAAAAGCTCAAAGGATTGTACTTCTGATGCTTTGTTCACACTTGTCCTTCTAGCTATTTACAGCTCAGCAGTTGTACTGTCTGCACCATCAACTCTCCCCTTCTGATCTACATCAATGCTCCTTCTGCCTCCTTTTTCTGCTGGCACTGTGGTGCTCTCCTCCCTTCTGCCTTGAAAGCTGTCCTGTCCTTCCAGCATGCCTGGACTGCTTGGATCTGTATGGTCAGCAGGGATTAGCACTTTGTCAAAATGTTCCTTCTATCCTGCTGGCTTTTCCTTGGCACTTGTTGTCAGTTAGCCTTTTTTTACTGATTGTACTCTTGGTTTGTCTATGCTTCCAAATAGCTTAATTTTATGCATGTCATTCATATAGGGCTTTTTTCCCTTATTTTTAATTGAGCCTTTTATTTTCCAAAAACGTTGTGCCTTTTTTAAAATTTTATTATTTCTTTCAAGCTTTGTGCTGTCCCATTTTCCCCCAGTGAAATGCTTCTTTCATTATTTGCCCTGTTTGTGTCTTCTAAGAACTATTTGTAACTTGACTGTGTTTCTTCCTCAAATATTGCTGCTTATCTCTAGAGAGGTTCCTGTAAAGAGATTGGTCCTGCAAGGCCCTGTTGGAACTGTTGGCACAGTTCTCATACGGCTTGTCAGAATGAAATGAATTTCTTGTTACATCTATTTTTTTGGTTGGAGTTTACTATGAAATTCATATTTTTCCATATGTAGCACACAATCTTAGCTATATTAAACAATTCTACAGACAATACCATCTAACATCTGTGTCACATCTGTCACATCCGTGACTCTACCTTGCCTGGGTTTGGCTAGGTTGTCTGATGAGCTTTCCATAATAACCACTAATCTCACCATGGTTTCTTGACTTTCCCACTTATTATGTCCATGACTGGCTGTAATGTCACATGTAAGGTTCATATTTTCACTCATTTTCACACTTAGACAGGCAACTTCCAGGTTTTGGAGGTGTGGTGGTTTAGTTCGCATCTTTTTTTTTTCTTTTTGTGAGATAAGAATTAGAAGAAGGGCAAAGCAGGCTCAAAACTTTAAAGAATATAAAGAAGTTTATTACTAACAGAATTAAAGGTAATAAAAGAATAATAATAATTAAAGCAAACTCCCCCTTTCCCTCCGGCACTTCCCCCCTTCTTTCCAGCACCTCCCCCCTTTATCTCCCAACTCGCACAAAGGATAACACACGTGATTTTAGGTCAGAATCGCAATTCTTAAGTCTCTTCCATATTTGAAGAATAAGAGGTTCCTTCTGCTCAAGTGTGGTTTTCCAAACTGCCACTAGCAAACGGACCCGCCCGGAAATCTGCTGCCGTGAAATATATTTCTCTCATGAATTTTGCAGTCTTCCCACAACTGCTATCATAAGCCA
>VWZT01001854.1:25722-53219 GCA_013397055.1 Pachycephala philippinensis | reverse complement strand
AAGGGCTGATTTCTTTTCGGGCTTTACGTTGGAAAGAAAAGCCTCTTTTCCTTTATGCTGCAAGCTGTTCGATGTTGGCGGCATTGGTGGTAGAAAACTGTCCCGGCTCCCGCCGGGTCCGCGCACCGCCACGTGGAGTGGGGGAGGGGGAGCCCGTCAGCCTCGGATGGTCTCGGCTCTGCAGCAGCTATCGTTGTTTCTCAGCTGCTCATGGGCTCCGAGGGGTCCTCCTGCAGCACCCCGGGGGCGCCGTGTCTCGGCCCCAAAGAGGGAAGGGGAGAGGGCAGGGGGCTCGGCCCGGCCCCGCCACCCCTCCCGGTGAGGGACCGGAAACCAGAAGAAAAACCGAATTCCCCGCGCCAGTGCCTTTTATATGCAAAATTGCGAGAAGCGATTGGTCCAAAACACTGTCCATCAACTCAGTCTCTTCAAACCACCACAGGAGGCAATCCTGGATTCCAAGGCACCTTGATGACAATTTGAACATCTAAATAGGTAAGAAACTGATCTGATGTAACGTTTTGTGGGGGACATGAAGACACTCGAGAGAGCTAAAAAGGATGCAGTTTGAAAACAGAGAATATTTCTGACTGTAGCAGTCTTTTAGAAAACTTTTTAGGAAATGATGTGCTATGAGACAGGATGAAAAGTTGTTTTTTTTAAGAAATACTGCACAGGCTATATTCATAATTAGCAGTGAATGGAACAAAAATTACCCCTTAAACATACCATTCTGCTTCTTCTCACCAGAGAAAACTGAGAGGGACAGGTTTAACATGCTTCATGTCAAATATTTTAAAGCAAGAGAAGAATGCTGTAGTTGACAGAGGCAAGGTCTTGTGGGCATTCGTATGTGCAGGCTGCATGCAAAGAGACATAGGGGCATATTCCAGAAAATGGAACAATGGGACCAAAACGGCATTTGCCTCCTTTAATCAGGCTTGGAACCTTGCTCATTATCAAGCCATTTTTTATATTCACAAGAGACATGCTGTGAACAGAGATGCCTCTTAGAAATATCCCTCTCACTTGAGTTGTATTTACTTCTTGCTAGTTGTCACTGGCTCCCTGTCCTGTTTCATAAAGGATTTCTTGCAGTTCCCTGACATCTTACTCTCTTTACAGCTTACTGTAATCTATAAAGGACAAATTTGTTCTAAGGAGAAGGAAATGTTGAAAGCCAGCTGTGTTTGCAATGTTTCCTTTTTTTTCTCCTTAATTCAATAGATGACCTTAATGCTTACCTTCTGTTTACAGAGCTGCATTTCCCTATGTGCTACTGCCTTCACCTACCTAAGACCATTTTGAAGTACAGTCAGTACTTACTTGCCAGTATTATTGAGTATATTCAATTAAATACCAAGAGAGAATTTCAGCACTGACTCTTCTATGTTGCTGAAATATTACCACTGTTGTACTTCAGATAGTTCTGTGGCTGGCTGTTACAGGAGTCAAAGGATTTCTCGGGAAGAATCCTGTTCTCACAGAACAAGGAAGATAATAACATACGAGGGTCTTACAGTCATGAATGCTCATCATCAATATGAGCAAACTACAGTTATTATTTTTGTGGATAAAACTATGTATAAGAGCAGTTAGGAATACGCACAAAGTATATAACATTCACCAGTGATTATGTTCAAAAATAAAAATTTACACAAGGTCCTTTAAATTAGGAAACATTTCCATGCAGAGTACTTCGTTCTCACCTAAAAACAGAATGACAGGTTTAGAAAACAAGAAAGCTGTCTGGGAAATGAGCCTACAGTATTTTAGCTTCAAGCTGCTAGTTTTTTGTTTTTTTTTTTTAATCTGGGCAACTATTTACTTCACAGGTGTTTCCAGGAACATACACAAAGCTTTGAATACTTCATGTTAAGCTGATAAGAAACACATCAGTAGAGAGAGCCATATTTTGGAGGAAGTTGTTGTTTGGTATATCTAGATCAGACGCCTTGAAGCAGTCCAAAAAGCCATGCACTTGCGTAAGTAGGAGCAAGGACAGACAGACTAGTTTCACTATTTTCATGTGTTCCACTTCAAAAAAGTTTGTCAATTTTTTTAATGTATTGGTTTTTTAGGGTACTTTGTTGATGGAGATTTATCTAGAGATCATTCTCAGAGTCATCCTGTGATGCTGCTTCCTCTTTCCTGCCTTTCATATTTTCCTATAAATCCACTTATAATCATTTTGATCTTTATTTTTGAATGAAGTAATACTATTGTAGGGAATAGATAGAAATTTCTCCTGAGGGCAATGATATTTCCATAGAATGGGTTGATGCGAAGTCTTAATTTGCAGCTAAAAATATATAATATTGTAAATATTCTGCTTTGAAATACTGATTCTAGTGTAGATTCTTCTAGTAGTAAATTATCAGAGTTAAATACACCATCAGCATTTTTCTCCCAGTTAGAGAAGTACACCAGTGGATTGGGAAAGGGCAGATATCATAGTACCTATCTGCAGAGAAGTAGAATCCAGAGAATTATACAGCAGGGACCCTAAAGTCAATGCTAGAAAGTTATTGGAACAATTTATTAAGCAATCAATTTGAAGGTATCCAGAGAACAATAAGGTGGTAAGAGACAGTCAATATGGATTTGCTAAGAGCAAATAACAACAAACCAGACTAATTTCCTTCTTTGACAGGATAACTGGTTTAGAGGACAAAAGGAGAAGCAGTAGATGTGATAATTCTTGACTTGAGTATCGCTTTTGATGATATCCCCTATGACACTTTCAGGGAAATATGCTGAAATTGCGCATGATGAAATTACAGTAATGTTGCAGCACAAGGAGTTGAAAAACTGTAGTGGGATAGTAGTTATCAATTGCTGCTTGTCAAACTGGAAAAGTTTATCACATGCAATATGACAAAATCCTAATCTGAACTACAATGTGAGTCAATATTTTCACCAATATTTTAGAGTACTGGAATAAAGACAAACCATTTATTTTCAACATCCTGGAGGGCCTGACAAATGTCTTCAGAGGCATGAGTAGAAGTTAGCTGAGCTGAGTAGTGTGAATATGCCACCTCCTCCTCCAACTTTCCTCCACATCCTCTGCTATTCAGCGCCTGTGATGGCAATGTATATTGAAAATATACTTTCTCAATAGTCTTCACTAGTTCTGTACATTTAAGTCCATTCACACCTCAATTTAAAAGGAAACCTGGAGCAAGCTGTTCTTCTTTTCCAATGCTTTTCTTTACCTTTGGATTTGAGACGTGAATTGACATCAGCGAGATGAAATCTAACTGCAAAATAAAAACATTAAGGTGGAAATTGAATGAATGGAGAAGATCCTTCTACGCAGGAGCTCCAGTCCTGTACATTATGATGCAAACCAGTCAACAAACATGGCAGGTACTTTTCCAAATATCAGGAAGATCATATTCTAAAGTAGTAATAAGAGTATCATATGCAGGGAGATAATTATTTTGCAGTAGCAGTGAAAGATCCCTTACATGCGTGATAAATAATTTCTGATAACGGTAAAATAGCTTTCTATTTTATGTATCATGACAGAAATAAATCTATCACTGCTATTGTTTCATGTACATTGATAGCCAGTCACATTGTAGTCTCAGATAAAGTTCTGTGCCAATTTTATGCACCATATTTTGAGATGGATGTATGCAGGCTGGAAAGAGTTGGGAGAACAGCTAAAGTTAAAAAATATGACTACCAAGGAAAGATGGAAAACCTTCGATTTGATGAGTCTGTACAAAAGAAGACTTTATAGAGAAGATAGATGGGATCATGTGTAAAACATTTCTTATGAAAAGACAGTGTCTATTAGTCTCCACATCTTTTGAGAGCAGGAAGAAGAAGTAATTTGATTTAATTGACAGTAATGAGAATTTACATCAGAATCTTTTTTTGAATAAAAACCATTACTCTTTTGAAAAACATGCAGAGGAAATTTGGGAAATCCACAGAGCTGTATATCTTCATGCACAGTGGGAACCTGCACCAGTCACAGTGATCAGGATGGACTCTTGACTTCAGTGGGTGAATAAGAATTACTATTTGGGTTACAATTTGCTAAGGTAGTCTTTACTAAACATGAACTAGAACTAGGAACTTTAAGTGAGGAATGCTTAGATCTACCAGATGAAATGAAAGCATTTTCAATTTTCTCTCCATTTCCGTCTGCCCACATTGAGGGGGTAGCTTTCCTCTGGTCTTGTTCCCAGGCTAGAAACTTCCAGTAGAAACAACATGCTTAGCAACATGTTTTCTGTAGTCCTTTCTGCCTCTCCTGGAAAGTGTCCTAGTTGGTTCTCTTTCTAAGGCCCAGCTGCAGTCTTTTTAACCAGATATTGCCTGGAATCCCCTGTGTTGAGCTCATGCTGCAGCCTCTCTAATGACTGTGCCTTTCAATCCCCATGTGCTCCGTGCTACACTCAAGACAGTTCTTCTATCTGATCATACCCAATTTTTCCAGGGAAAGAACTTCCCCTCAAGACACTCTCAGCTGACCTATTTTAATGTAATATAACACACAGTGAACTCTGAAGAATGAAATTGTCTTCAAATGATAACAACTGAATAGATAAGTAGCTGTAGGAAGGCTTTGGAAACAGTTGATTCTGCCAGAAATGAAGTGGCAAACTCAGTGGTCTCTCCCAGAGCTCCATTTCTGAGTGTTTCTGGCTGAAAGAGTTTAGGAAGCTATAGCCCTCTGAAAGCAGAGAATGTTTGTGTGCAACTGTGACTCTCTTTTTGGGCTCACAGGCATGGTGCCACGTTACCAAAACTCAGACTGCAAAGTGGACTCTGCTCAGATAATGTTCAGGGCTATGCATATTGATCTGATGGGATTATTCACTTGGTATCTGTAACCACAGCCTGCGATTTCTATGCCAGCTTTGTATGAGACTGACTTTCATTTGCTCCGTGTTGGTGTCAACAGGTGCTTTTAACAAATATGAAAGCTATTAGCTTTCTGATGTATTTCCTCTCATTCCCCCATTTAAAAAATCATTAGAAAGCCTTTTGGTGATCTGTGGCTTGCTGGTGAAGCCATCCTAGCTTCCATGACTGTATTGTATAGGCAATAATGGTCTTGACAACATTTGAAAAATGAAGCTTCCTATGAAAGGTGGTTAATTTAATGACAGCATTTAGTGAATAGTTCGGATGAAAAAAGTCAGACTCTGAGTCTGGATGGTTTGACTGATGCTACTGAACACATTTTAATGTTGTTGTCCTTGTTTACACTAGGGTTTCATGCTACTTGAATGAGTAATGCAAAATTAAACCAGTGTAATTTCCTAAAGTAGAAGAGGAATTTATACTTCTGTTTTTATTACGTGTTCTGCCTTTTCATGCACATGCTACGTAAGTCTATATTAAGCTATTAAAGCAATAACAGAGAGTAAAAGAGACAGATATTATAAGCACTTTGAGAGAATTACATGATCGGGGCTTTTAAAGAACAGAAATGGTTTAAAGGTTTAGAATATGAGCACATTGCTGAGTACCAGTTTCTGTGTGGAAACCCTTCATGTGCACATGCTCAGCCTTCAGTTACTGGGAGGCAACCCAAGCCATGGTAGCTTGCTCTATTTTTTTGACATTTGGCATGTGTATGGGAATAGATATCACTGACTGCTTAACATGTGAGTCCTTGCATAGCAAGTTGTGCAGGAAATTCACACAGATCTGCTGTGTCTGTGTAGAAGCTTGATAGCGTGGTCCAAACCAGTTGTGAAAAAAAAGCAAATGAACAACAAGCATTTTGTAAAACTGCTCAGCAAAACTGTCCTTAGAACATGGAGCCTTATAGTGGAATAAAAATGTCCTTCCTGATACCCCTTCAGAAATACTACTGGTCCTCAGAAAGATCACCTCAAGCCAAAACTTCTCCTCTCTCGCTCTCATTTTATAAGGCCACTTACTTACACTGCTCCTTGTGCCTAGTAAGATTGTTTCAGAAATAATAGTGTATAAATACCAAAGACTACATACATGGTGATGTTATCTGGAGGAAGACAGAGTTCACAAGCCCTTGAGCAACCAAGTGCAGATTACTGCCTAAGTTCTCTTGCACACTTTTTATTGCCACCTGTTGAACACAATTTATTTCTTGTCTGTTGAATTATTTGCTTTCAATGGTCTTTGTACACTGCATCTTTTCTAGAACAGAGAAGAATATTCACATCATGGACTTGTGTTTATATCTGTAGCTCCTGGAGCTAAGAGGAATATCTGATTGTGCATTTGAGTGCATGCATTGCTCACTTTGGAAACCAAGAACTCAATTATAGAAGGAGTGTTTATTCTTCAAATACACTCCCCAAACCCCTCTCCAGAATGGATTGGTCAGTTCCCTGTTGTGATCTGCAGAGAACCCATGGCCTCAAAGTCTGAGGGAACAATGATCTTCAGGGCTTTTTTTCTTTTGTGCAGTAATTGCTAAACATGACCTGCTAAAATTACATCTAAATGTTGGACTATGGTTTTATGAAATATTTATGATATTTACCAATTATGAAAAAACTATGATGAGCACACATTTAACTGTTTAAGTCCTTTTAAAGAAAAAAAAATTAAATTATTTCCTATAACTGTTGAATCCTTTTCACAAAGGAAAAATTGATCAACAAATCTTGAACATTTTCTAGGTGAAATTTTCATTTCACATTTGTATTAGACAATTGCATTTTTAACCTGACAGCATGAAACAGGTTTGAAATCAATGTATTCATACTTTAGTTTACACGTAGGTGCACAGTAGGCAGAATATTCGTGTGTTGATATATCTATCATTCATTAAAATCATACATAAGTATAATGTTACCATTGTTTTGTAAAACAACAGTCTTTGTAGGAGGTATCTACTGTAAGTGATTTGGATAAAGTGTATGAATTTATACTTTTCTTTCTACAGCAATCTCCTTATAAGCACGAATTCTGAATTCTCTTTCACAGTCCCTACCTTATAGTGTACGTCTGCTCATCTGTGTGACTGCCTGTCTGTCTACTTAACATTTATGTTGGGAGAAATATTTTTTGTTGAAAATATGTATTTTGTGGGTGTTTTCCAAAGTTACCCTTTCTGTGTTAACAGCACTGTGGGGATCTGTGGTGGTGGGTGTTTGCTTATATCTGCTATAGCAGTCCTTTCCTGGAGCATGAACTTTCGTACAAGAGTGCTTTTGCCTAAGACAAAATAGACATAGATGGGAGATTTCTGAAGTCCTGCAACATCATTCTTTGTCTTCATATCACCAAAAATGTTTTCTGTGCCTCTTTGTGTACCAAATTCAGCAAACCTGATTTCATACTGGATACGGAGTGCTGACTTGCAGGTGTCTAGTGAAAGTCCCAGTGTATGTGCTGGTTCCTGGAACAGAAATCGTAAGACAAACAGAATAAATACACTAAAAGGCATACAACTAGTCTGACCTCTGCAACTGACAGTCTGCATCTTAGAAAATTTCTACTGTTTTAAAAAACACCTAAATAATGGATTGCCTCCTCTCACCTTCCACCTTCTGAAAATCTCCTTTAAAAGAATTTTTGTGTGTGTTTATATGAAAAATGTGTGCATACATTTTATATTATATAAAAGCAGTGATACTTACAATAGACCCTTGAAAGTCACCATTTCTTTTATAGTGCACAATTTCCATAGTGGCAGCTCGGAGTGACTATTGTGCATCTCCAATTGTGTCCTTGAAGAGTAAAATTGTTGTAGGTCTGGATGTCTGATAGCTTTTTAATCATCCTTGCTGCTGAAATCTGTGCTTTTACATGACCTTTGTTGTTACGTACTATGGTAAAGTAAGTTTTATGTAGAAAATTATAATTGTAAGCAAATTATAAGGTTGTATTTGGTTTCCTCCCAGAAAAGTATAACAGTAATTAAAGATCTCCCCTGATTTTACAGAAACTGATATAGTTTGCCTAGAATATGAAGGCACTTCCTTTATCATTCCAGTTTCAGTGCATTTTTAGAAGGGAATCATACAAGGTTTCCTTGATGGTTGTGGTGCCTGTGTGTGGTATTAACTATGTGTTGTAGACAGTAGCTGTTTCTTCACCACCTTCTGCTACAACAAATCCTTTCTTTAGAGTATTTTCAAGTCATGACTAAATAAATTGACAAAATATTTTGGACACTTTGGTGTATTTAACTGCTTATCTGAAGAAAATTTAGAGGACTTCAATACTGAGATATTCAGAGTTCTGTCTAAAGACAGGTGGATAGAGAACACTCAGATTAGTTACTATTCACCCATAAAAGAAGAGTACTTCTAGTCGTAGGACATTCTGAAAGTATGATATTTATAATAAGTAACTTAGAAATGCAATTCATTGTGGAGCCATTCTTTGGACCTTGCCTGTTAACCACTGAACTGCATCACCCACTTCAATATTATACATCCCTCACTAAATATTTATCAACTTTCTGAGTGATTTAATGTTTTATGCCTTGGGGTAAACTCCCAATTCTCTGTGCAACTTTTTGCCCTATAAGTTTAACTGAGATCAGTGTTCTGAACATTATTATAATCCTCCCACTCGAGATAAAATTATTTGCAGGAAATATTTCAAATATCAAGCTATAACTCAAGCTAGGTTAGAAGTGGGGGAGGATGAGCTGCAGAAAGGATTAGATCCATGTCAAATATGCAAGAACAGGCTGAAAAACAAGCACAAATCATAGCAGACAAAATCACAGCACACTCCACACATAAATAAAACACCAGACACAATCCAAAGAAATACAACAGGGAGTTTAGTTGAGCTCAGAGTTAACATTTTCCCAATTAGACGCCAGATTTTAGCAAAACATTCTTCTGACCTTTACCTTTTAATTTAATCATTTATACAACACAGATTTCCAAAACCACCTCATCTTAGTGGTGGTGTTGATTTTTTTATTTTTTACTGTTTAGATATACTGAGAGCCAAAAACAACTTAAAAAAAAAGATAGGAAGAACAGCTTTGAAGCATCCTGGGAAAGAGAGAGATGAGCTGAGGATTTGATTTTTTTTTATTGAGGCTTCTCCAATTTGATAGCTTTATTTGGAGTATCAAGTAAGGTCACCAGATGATGGATGTATCACTTCTTAGTTAAATTT
Source organism: Pachycephala philippinensis (assembly GCA_013397055.1). NCBI lineage: Eukaryota > Metazoa > Chordata > Aves > Passeriformes > Pachycephala > Pachycephala philippinensis. The sequence goes on along the minus strand of VWZT01001854.1, from coordinate 44,114 downwards.
CCATATTTATCCCATCTAACTACTTTATAGGTGTTTGTTTGGACTGATCTCCCAGAAATATCTCAGATCTTTTTGTGTATTTGAATACACTGCCTGACCTAGGAGATTCTCCCCACTCCAAGGGGACTTTCTCTAATATGCCCCTTGTCTGCATCATTTCTCCTTGTACTGCTGCTGAGCCTAGTGCACCATGAATAATTCAACCTTCCACACCTTAGTCCTAAAGAAGAGAGAAATTCATAATATTTCTGGAAGTTTTGCTCCTCCTACCACTGTCACTTCTCAGGTTTCAAGCCTTTTCTAGCTGCTCACACCATGGTTTTCTGCTGACAACCCAAGGATTGGGATTTGTAAACCGCTCTCTCAGCTGTGGTCTGCAGAGTCCCTCAGCGGTTGAGGATGTCATCAAAGTGGGAAGGAACTGGTTTCAGCCCATTGGTGAGGTGAATGAGGTAGCAGTGATGGCAGCTCTTAGCTCTTTGCCCTGAGAAGAGCAGCACGTAGCAGTTACCATCAGGCACTGTCCCTGCAATGCCACCGTGTTGGTGCATACTGGTTTTACACCAGTCCATTTTAATCCTTTTTTTCTGTGACATGTAGATGATACATAGAATACAAAACTGGTGCTTCTATAACCCTCATGTATTATGACCACTGGACAGCATCTTTTTGGTTCTCTTTCATTTAGAAAACACTTTTTTTTGTTTTCCATAACACATTCAATGGTGGTGTGTTTCAAAGGGACCTGTTTGTTGACCAGGGGTTTCAAGTTCTTCTGTCATTGAAACAATTTTGAGAACCATAGATAAGGAATGAAGAGGCCTAGACATAGAATAAGCTTTGCTGCAGCAAAGCAGAAATTGGTAAGTTCTATCACTGAAAAAATAAATGCATCATAAAATGCATGACAACTGCCTGAAAATTGTTCAGAAATGCAGGATTTTTTTTTTCTGTTGTGTTTTCTCACAATTAAGATGCAAGCATGTATTGATTTGTCTGTATGTGTGTGAATATTTCTCCTCTGTTACGAATACCTTCTTTAAAAAGGTTCTTTAAGCAGGTTTCTACCATGTGAATAAGTGGCTGTCCCCTGTTTAAGACTTCAATTTCTCCGGGAATCTTTCCATTCAATTATTTAACCTTGGTAAAGAGAAAAGGTTGATATAGTTAAGGTTAATGAGCCAATTATTTAAAAATACCAGCCATCAAAATGCTTTATTCTAGTTAACTATGTACATTCATTATAGTCATCCCAGCCTTGTGTTTTATTGCTGTTCTTACCAATGAGCTGTTATCAATAAGGGTCCTAAATGCTCAAGAATCAAGATATCCCAGACCACCTAAAATATCTGGGTTATGAAGTAGTTCAAACTATGTGTCCTTTTGCCATCCAAATACCTAGTCAGCTAACTAATTGTGATCTCCTCAAGCAGAGAAGAAACAAAGACTTTAAATTGGAAGGTGCTCAGTTTCTCAGGTCTTGGGAGCAGTTTTTTGTCTCACATGCCCCTGGCTGCTATTGCCATGTCATAGCTCTCCCCTCGTTTGCCCTAGCTCTCCCCTCATTCTCCCTCTTTACTGCTCCTTCCTAACTATTACATCTACACACAAATCCCTTCTGCCTAGGCAAGCAGCCTTATGTGCCACGGCTAGTTTGCAGAGTGAGAAAGGTAAAGAGAGGTGTTCCAGCCTTTTCCATTCCCTGGTTTTCACTCAGTTGCTAATTTTCATGACTTTTAGGAATGTCACAGACTTTAAAATTCCTTCGGCTCTGTCATCTTAACTGGAAAGTGGCTGCACCTTGAAAGTTACTGACAGACACAGAAACCAACAAAAGATGTATCTGCACACATGTACATATGTTCAAACATACTAGGTCATATACAAATGTGATTGCATAACCCTCAAAAGAAAAGAAAAGCCACTGATGAAGTCTTTGGGTTACTGGAAAGAAAATATAACCTAGGGAGACTATATGGTCACTTTCCAAGTCTCAGATGTGAAAAGACAATTAGTCTCTTTGCCCTTATACGATTCCAGCATCTCTGCATGAAGCAAAAGACTAAAATGAGACATAAGTAACATATAATAGACAGACATAATTGAGTAGAAAGTAATGACTAGAATGAGGAGTTATCATACAGATGCTGTCTAGATGCTGGCTTTTGTCACTGAAATACAAAACACTTCAGAGGAGGCTGAAAGAAGGAATATGATGGTGGAGCTTGCATCAGTGCTGATGTATAAAGTGGATCTATCCTTGAATAGTCAGAAAATCCATTTTTCAGCAGAAGTGTTTCTCAGACATATTGTGAGCTAAAGAGTACTGGTGTAGAGGTAGGTGCCAATTTTTCAAACTCACGTTTACTAAAGTCTTACAAATTAATCACAAAACATGAAGGACCAAAAGTCTGCAGACACTTGCTGACAGCCAAATGAAAATTGTTTTTAATGTATGAAATTCTATTAAACATTAGTAGTTATATTAATACTTTTTTACAAGCTAAAAACCTTATAGTTTTTTCAGTAAAGGTTACTAGGTTCTGCTGTCCAAGATTTTTTTTTTAAATGAAAGTGACCCCATGCATACGTTTTGAACTTTTTCTAAATTGTGAAAGTATTAGTCTCAGGTGATTCAAGCCACAAATAGAATAGCTGAAATACAAATTCCTATTTACCCCGTGTTTGTTTACTTAACAGAAATGAAAATACCAGACTAGACAAATTCAAAGGGACTTTTGTACAAATAGCTTTATTGATTGCCAAAAAGCAAATAAACTGGAGAGTAGAATTCCCTTCACCAAATGACAAATGCATTATAAATCTCAAAGACATTTTTCATCTTGAAAGACTGCAATGTAGCTCCTAGAAAATATCAGAGAATATTGATCAAAGTGTTTTATCCAGTAGCATGTTATTTAGCAACGAGTAAATTCTAATGTGCAATATTTTTGAAGCAAAATAAAAAAAATCTTCTAGTGAGGTTCCACTTATATTCCTCGTTTTTCCTCCTTTCCTTGTGATTATAATTATTATTGTTTCATAAGGATTATTGCATTACTGTTTTGCAGTTTGGTTACTTCAGATTTCAACCATTCATTATGTTGTTAATATTTCAGCTATGAAGTCCTATAGTATTATTATTCTGTAAATTGGTAAATTGTTTAATATATTTACAATAAGTGTATTACTGAAAAAATAATTGGATTTTAATTAAAAAATGAACCCCCCCAAAAAAACACCTCAAACAAACAAAAACAAACAGAAGCATTTTTGGTTTTGTTTGATGGGACTTTTCTTAACAATATTTACTCCAGCTCCTTTTCAAGGACAGCTTCCATATCCTTTAGGTCTCTTTAAAAGAGGAGCTCAATTCTACATCCATGTCACCATTTGTGATGACTGAGTATCTGGATAGCCTAGTAATTTTCAACCTTTCTTGGTCTGTAATATCTTCCATCTAAAGGCAAACGCAGCTAAGAATAGCCTTGACAGAAAATATAAATAGGGAAGGAACTTAAAAACAAAATTTGAATTACTAAATACAAACATCGTATTTCAAAATGCAGGCAAAATTTGTATTGCACTTAAAAAGTCTCAGCTTACAATAGCAGATTCATATGACCCCAATCATTGCACTTCCTATGGACAGCAGGTATCTCACTGTTTCTCCACTGGAGCCATTTACAGTTTTCAGTGGAACTGATTTAAAATGAAATATTATGCAGGGTTTCTTAAACCTGATTTTGAGAAAGCATCAAAAGCAGACACAAGAGGTAAAAAAACTCACAATAATGACCTTTTCCTTGCTGTGGTTACTGTTCTAATGCTTTTCACAGAGGAAATCAAGCCAGCCAGTCATGCTTTTTTAGCCTCTAATACTCCCTGAGAACCATACACACAGACAGAAGAATGCCTTCACTGGCTTCATGTTTTTACTCCCTCTGTCTCATTTCATGAATCTCAGCTTCTTGTGGAACTGTGCTTACCATGCATTGAAATTAAAATTCTGTGCCTTTGGCTCACATATTTATTTCTGCAGATGACAAATAGAACCAGTTCACAAGTTCCAGTCTGATGTACTTTTTAAGGAGTTTGAAGTGCAGGTTTTTGATTCAATACAGTGTACAAGAGCATTGTCAGGGAAGCAGTTTTTTCAAAGAAAGTCCTAATCTTTCAACTGTCAGTTGAAAGAAATGTATCAATAGAATGATTCACCTTTTTATGCACACCTTCAATTTCTCTTGTAGTAAGCAAGAAAGGGTGCAGTGTTTCAGTTGAACACCGAGATCCCAAATGCAGCAATACATTTTACATGCAACTAATAAGATTTTACTTATAACTGTTTTGGGAATAATTAGGAAATGCAATTGAATTTAAAACTGCTGACTGACAGGGAAAATAGAAATGTGCCCTAAAACGCTATAACAAAATAGCCAGAGTTGGTGTTCATGCTAATTGCAGTCTATTCACTGAGTTATCTTCTCGAACAAGCCATGATTTCAGTGAGGTACAACAGGGTAAAGGTACTAGGCCAGACAAATACACACATTTAGAATCATATTCTACCAATCTCTCCTAATTACTAGCTAGAAGGTGTGTATGTTTATTGGTTTATTATGAAAGCTGCACATCATAATCACTGATACACCTCAATACTAGAAATGGTTGATTTTGAAGTATTTAACAACTCTTTGTTATTTGCCAATTTTATTCAAAAGGAGATTTGAAATTATTGAAAATCTATAAAGACATTTTCCTCTTCTTTCAACAATACTTATCCCATGATTAACAACCCATAAAGCCAAGTTTACTTTTGTTTGTAAGGAGGGCTTTTTTCCTTGGATTTTCACTATGTTGGCGTCTCAGTTTGAGACAAACTGGGAGGAAATGTCCTGAGATGAACGTGTCCTCTAATGGAAGGCAGGTTTTGGCAGCCCCTCCCTGACAGGTTCGAAAGGAGTTTCTTGGAGGAAAGTGAAAAAAACCTGTTTATTTAACAAGCAGGGTGCACGCAGGCACAAGGGAGAAAAGAAAACGAATAATGTTAGATAATAAACCTTCTCATTGTGGATAAAGATGGTGGATTTTTTAGAGTCCTGCTCGGCTTCTCCCGAGGTCCTCTGGAGCTGGGATGTGGCATCCCAGGGCCTCTGCTCTGGGCCGCGGCGTGGGGCTCCTGGCAATGTTCTGGTGTTTTGGACTGGAGCAAAGCTGAACAGTTCCAGAAGAAGAAGAAGAAGAAGCCACAGTCCTGGGGAGAAATTTCGTTCCTCCGCTAACAGGCTGGCTAAAAACCGGAAAATGCTCCCTCGGCTCTGCAGCAGTGAGAAGCCGGGGGAGTGTGGGTGTCCTTCAACACAAACCACACTGAAGAATTTGCCTGGCTTCTCTCCCCCTCTGCTGGACCCAGCTTCAAGCTATGGGACCCATTTCTGGGCAATAAGCAGATGATAGGGGAATACAGTATTGTCATAAAATCACCCCAAGACAGCCAGATATGTTAGAAACATTTTTGAATATTATAAAAATCTGGTAGATTTTTAAAAATTGAAAGAAGAATGCATCATCTGATGTAGAGTATATATTTCTGGCACAAATACAGCTTTCTAAGGACTTTAATGACAGCATTCCTCTATATTTTACTTCTGTGTTGTGTATCTGACATTAGTTACAGAGATGTTGCTCCAGGTCTTTCGACAAAAGCAACAAAAGGATATGAAGGTGCTAAATAGACGCTAATCTGATCGAAAGATTCCCACAAGGAAATAAAGAAAAGCTGAAAAACATATTGAAAGTGAGTAGTCTCCACTGAAGATGTGAGATCAATTTCTTCTTCTGAAAAGTCCAAGTGAGGAGGATGAAGAACATTCTGTTCTCCTATATCCTGTTGTTATTTTTATGTGAGAGACGACAGCAAGGAGAAACAAGTCTCTAATGCCAGGTGTTCAACAGGATGATCACAGATGTTGCCCTGGATTTGCTGAGGAAGGTCATTACTTGAGAAACAACTTAAAACTACTATTTTCTATATACCTTTCTTATGGACAATTCTTAATCCTAGAAGTATTACTTTTCTCATCCCTTAATTTTAAATACTTGTCTTGTTCCACAGACTGGGTGCTCCAGGAAGAACAAAGAACAGTCTTGCATTGACCTTAGCTCCTTTCTCTTTCATGCCTGGATGATGGATTGCTCTCAGTGATTCCCAAATTGTTCTTTTTCCCAGAACAACATCTCATAGTAGGGTCTGAGAAAAATACCTATATGGCAGAACTAACTAGTAAAGCAGAGGAGTTTTGTTTTGTTTTGTTTTGTTTTGTTTTGTTTTGTTTTGTTTTGTTTTGTTTTGTTTTGTTTTGTTTTGTTTTGTTTTGTTTTGTTTTGTTTTGTTTTGTCTGCTTCAAACCTCTAATACCATGACAGCCATACATAATTCTCCTGCTGTCTGGGGCTTGGAGAGAACAAATTGTTGTTAGACTTGGCTGATGTGAATGGAATGTGTCCTCATGTCCACCTAACAAGAAGATGTTGTTTTCTCGTCCTACAAGGCTGACCAAATTGTTACTACCCACATGTGTTGTCAGTCCCAGTTTTGCAGCTCACTTTCTTGGTACAAAGTGTTTTGGTTTCTACTACTTTAACCAACAGTTTGCCTTCCTATCTACTTAAGACATTTAAATATGTCTTAAAGCCAAATTTAAATATGGATCTACTTAAAGTAATTTTCAGTATGGATGAATTTCTCTAAACAAGAAGTAGTCCTTGCTCTTCCAGCCCAGGCTCATGTCATCTAAAATTCCTGTCACATGACACAGTGAAGGCAAGAGACAGATATGTTATATGTAGCCCTTTTGTGTAGAGATGATGTCTTAAACACCTCCCCCCCAATATTTGATGCATGTACCAGTTTTGGCCTTAGAGAAAGAATAGTGGTTTTGCAAGGTGACCTAATTAGGAGCTATTTCTTGGCTGTAGGTTTACAAAGAATTTTGGAATTTGAGCTAGGTTTTCAGTTTTCTGAAGTAGCAGAGAAGGTAAAAGTCATGTCAATTTCCTACCAGTAGCTTCCCAGTCACATCACATACAGACAGGTTATAAGGTGGTAAGGTAGTGTTCTCTGCCTGTTAATGGCTGCTAAGAACATACCTGTGAAATGACCTTATACAGATCTAGTCACACAATTGTAAAACCTTTACAGCAGAAATTATGTCAAAAAAATTCAGGCCCTATCCCCTTAAAAAGTAGGTCATGGGCTGCCTAACTATCTAGTGCTATTTTAGATGAGACAAGATTAGGATATGCCTGTGCTCCAGGTGCTACTTTTAAAAACGAACAAATTTCTTGTAGACCCTATGTCATGTCTCCAACCCCATATCAGTGTTCTGGATGCTCTATGGCCTCCTGCATCTAATCTTCTGTGTACACATTACCTTGGGCAACTAGTAATGAATGGGCACATGGAAAATCACTGGAGGGAGAAAGAAAAGTCCTTAGCAGTACGAATTAAACTCTTTCAGATATTCACAGGTATATGCTGTGAGCTGTGTTCCTTTCCCCATACCCCATCATAGAACCATAGTACCATAGAATGGTTTGAGATGGAAGGGACCTTATAGATCATGTGGTTCCAATGCCTCAATGGACAGGGACTGCTTCTACTACACCACGTTGCTCAGAGCTCCATCCGGCCTGGTCTTGAACACTTCCAGGCATGGGGCATACACAACTTCTCTGGGCAGCCTGTTTCAGTGCCTCATCACCCTCACAGTAAAGAGTTTCTTCCTAATGTCTAATCGAAACCTGTTCTCTTGCAGTCTGAAGACATCCTCCCTTGTCCTATCACTACATGCTCTTGTAAAAAGTCCCTCTCTATCTTTCTTGTAGGCCCCCTCTAGGTACTGGAAGGCCATAATTAGGTCACCCCTAAACCTACTCTTCTCCAGGTTGAACAAATACAATTATTTTAGCTTTTTCTCACAGAAAGACACTCAATTCCTCTAATTATCTTGGTGACCCTCCTCTGGATTCGCTCCAAAAGACTGATGTCCTTCCTGTGCTGGGAACCCCAGAGCTGGATGCAGCACTGGGGTAGAGGGACAGAATCACCTTCCTTGACCACTCTCTTTCTCATTTCCAAAAATCCCGGGGTTTTATGACATGAGTGCAAAGCTTTTCTCCTCATTTTTTCCCCATTGTTTCCTAAAAGATTTCAATTTTTGTAGACTTGCTCATGTGTCATATTTACATATGTCTCTTTGTGTAAAGAAAGGAATGTCCAGTCTACCCTGAGTTCTCCTTTCAGTCCTCCCATTCTTCTCTTTTAGCATTGAACTAGCTTTATTTATATTTACATTGTATTAACTGTTTTTTCTGCATACTAGTCTGTTACCTTTACTCTCTTTTGTCATACATCTTCATATTTTTTCTCACTGTTACACCTATCCCTTTCATTTAATCTCTTTGTTTTAGTGTACCACGTCAACCAACCTTTATTTCTCCTTTTTGCAGCCTAGTTTTTTCCTTAGCACATTGTCCTATTTTTCTGGTTTCTCCTTTTCTCCCCCCTTAGCATTTTTACAGTGTCCTTTGTCTGCCTTTTTCTGTCACATTATCCTGCTTCTGCTCTCTGTTTTCTCTAGAGTGTCATTTTGGTATAAAATGTATTGCATGTTATTTATTCTCTACAATTTGGGGTGAACGGAACTGCCTGTATTTAGAGACACATTTACACATAGTATCCTTCAATTACTTCCAAATTGTCACGATAATTTCAAGAGTACAGTATATTTATAGTGGTTGAATTCTCCAATGTTTAATGTACTATAAATCTTTCATTCTTGTTTATTTATACTCTGTCACAAAGAGGCAGTATTTGAATTTTCTCTTCCTCATGTGCATTCTTTTAATGCCAAGGGCCAGACTGCAGCTAGGTGAGGATGTGCAGGTGTGTAAATTGGGGGCAATTGAGTTCTTAATCATGGAGCTCCCAGAGTGCCTGGATAGGAGGAGTGCTTGGCTAGCACAGCCAGCAGCACCAACACATGGGAGGTGCAACTGGGGTCATCACTCTTCTCCATGAGCTAGCAAGCTGCAGCTGGCACCAGAAAAGGATGTGCAATACAGGCTTGTCTATCCTAACCCTCCTTCAGTTGTCATTGCTTCCACAGGACAGGTTAGAAAGGTCTTAAGCATCCCTCAAAGCCTTTGGTTGGTGCTGTGCTCTGCAGGGAGGAAGCCCCTGGGGACTGGAAGTGGCATTTGTCAGGCATGACAGTGACTCAGAAAGGCACAAAAATTGTATGTCTGGCATGAAAATAAAGACAGTTATCTTGCTGCTTGGTTGAATGGCTTTGAAATACAAAGAAAACTACTATATTCTGATGCTGTAAGAAAAGTTAAATTTTATTGCCCTTCTTCATTGCTGAAGAAGATGTGTAAGATGAAAGTGGTTGATGCAAAGCCAAAGTTTCCTTTAAAGTATATGAGATGAAAATATGCAGGAATGAGGTGAGAGAATGGGCACAGGGTTTAGTGTATACACAAAAGGGCTTAATTTAAAAATTTGCCATACCTTGAAAAGCTCATTGGAAAGAGACCTTAGGAGGTCACCTAATCAACTGCCTTACCCTAAGGTAACCTATTTTTTTTTTTCATTTCTTTTTTTCTAAGATCTGCTCGACTTTATGCTAAAGACCTCAAATAACGAACAGGCCACAGACTCAAGGTGATCTATTAAAGTGTTTCACTTCCGGTCATAAAATGTTTTACTAATGTCTTACCTCTATTATTTTTCTTTGTAACTTCAAGTATTTTCTTTTCATATTAACTATGCATGTCGAGTAGACATCAATTTCTTCCTTCTTGCTGCAGCCTTTAGGGAACTGGAGATTGTTTTCAGAATTCTTTTTTCAAATATTCCTACTTTATGCTAAACAACATCATGTTTAAGATTTGTTTTGTTTTTGGTTCTGTTTTTTGTTTGTTTGTTTGGGTGTTTGTTTTGGTTGGTTGTTTTTTTGTTTATTTTAACAGATTGTTCTTTATGCATCTGATACTCTGAAATTTTTCTAATTGTTCTGTTTCCTACAGCTGAACTCATGCTCTTGCTGAACAGACCAGGTATGATACAGCAAGGAAAATGTTTCCAAAGAACCAATAAGTTGTTCTGCAGCCTGTGGTTAGCTATTTCCATTTTCACATGCTAGATTATTTTCTGGGCTATTTATCTACTCTGTCAAGACCATTCTGAATTGAAGCCTAGCCTCCAAAATACACACATTCCCACCAGCCTCCTGTCAGTTTAAAAAAACACGAGTCTGCTCTCTCATTTTTGGTCACAAATGGAATTGTTGAATAAGGCTGGTTGCAAAGCAGGAGTCTGAGGACCTCCTCTTCAAGTGGCATTCTCACAGCAGACCTATTCCAGAATGATTTAATCTTGCTCATGTTTTCTTACCTTGTTAAAAAAATCCATATGAGAGTCATGACATACAGGATAAACTAATTCTCTTGATTCCACAAGATATGACAATGTTTTACAAAAATATTAGGTTGTTTTGATTTTTAAAAAATAAATTATAATCTTAGATTTCCATTTGGTTTGGGGGTTTTTTACATGAGAATTCTCATTATACTAATTGGGCTAAACTCCCTACTCTCTGTTTTCTTCCTTTATCTCTTCTATCTTTCCCCTGCCATACACAAATTCTTAAAAATAAATGCTGTAAGTCTGAGACTGCTTTTACTACATCTTTATCCTTGGATGAAGTTCAGTTCAATTTTTTTTTTTTTTTTAAGTTAGGATTAATTTAAGTGATGATAATTTAAATGATTACAGTAGTTTGTAAACTCTTAGTTTTATGTTCTAGGATTGTTAGTATATTCTTTTGTCAACAGTGTGATGAGGACTTTTTTCACTGGACTCAGCTGTGAATTCCTCCAGGTAATGGGAATCAGCAACTCCTGGGGATGTTGTTCTGGCTACGTTTCTCTTGTGTGCTGTTGGAAGGAGCACTGTACTTTATTTGCACTGACCACCTTCACCTGAGGATCTGAGGTGGCTTGAAACAGACTTTGAGTAAATTTGCGAACATCAGGGCTCCTGTTTCCCAGGAGAATTGTCAACTACTGGCTATTTTTCTATGACATGGAAAACTTGATTTCCTTTTCCCACTACGCTTAACTTAAATGCAACACTGATGTCAGGAATTGCCACAGCAGTAGCTAAACCATCAGACAAATCAAAGTACATTCCCCTAGTTTAAAAAAGTTCATGCATAACTTCATTATCTAAAGTCCTAAATATCTTTCAGGCATCTTCTTTTGCTGTGCAGTGTGTCCATAAACTTTTACAAGATCAACTAAAAGATTATTTCAAGATCATGTGCGTGGTGAAGTTTGAGTCAAAATCTACCAAATTCAGAAGAAATACACCCCAAAGCAATAAACACTATCTCGAGCATTTTGTTTTCTTAAATTTCAATGACAGAAGGATATTGTATTATCTCACTTTCTTAAGGATATAGACTTCAGAGAGATCAGCTTCTATTTGTTTATTTATCTATAGGTTTACATAACCCAAAAGGATTGCAAGTATTTTTATGTTTAAAAATTGAGATATATTAAAAGTAAGCATATAATTTCTATCACCAGGAATACTTACAACAGTTAGAAGATGGATGTCATGGTTTAAATCCTGCCAGGAATTAAGTAACACACATCCACTTCCTCCTCACTCTTCCCTCCCTTCCATGGGATAGAGAGGACAATTGAAAAATGATAAAACCAACAGGTGGAGATAAGAACAGTTTAATAATTGACACAAAGTAAATAATAATGATAAAAGTAAAAGGAGAAAGGGGAACAAAACCCGAGAAAGACAGGTGGTGCACAATACAGTTGCTCACCACCACTGACTGATGCCATTCCCAAGCAGTGGCCAGCAGCTCCCATCCATCTCCCCCGGTTTATGTGCTGAGCATGACATTTCCTGGTACGGAATATCCCTTTGGCCAGTCCAGATCAGCCCTCCCACCTGTGCTCCATCACAGCTTCTTGTGCACCTCTTCACTGGCAGAGCATGGGAAACTGAAAAGGTCTGGAATTAATGTAAGCTCTGCTTAGCAACAACTAAAACATCAGTGTGTTTTTACCACTATTATTCTAAATCCAAAATCCTAAATCCAAAATACAGCACCGTACCACCAAGGAAGAAAGTCAACTGTACCCCAGCTGAAAACAGGACAAAGGAGCAGCATGTCTTATGACCTTATTCTCAGCAGATTTAAATTTTGGTAATATTGATACTTGATACTGAATGCCTTTGTTTTTTAAAGCAGCTGCAATCTAGAAAATAGAATTGCAGTGATATGGAGAAATGAGAAGAAGTAGCGATTACTGGATTTTGATTTGCCCACTAAAATGTGATATTTCTATGATCTTGTGTAAATTTTTATCTCTTCTTTGAAGCCTGAACATTTGAAAAATAGCTATTATTTCATTTAATGCAAAGTGTTTCACTTAACCTGAGAAAAATTTTCAGGGAAGATATCAGAGTCTACCACGTATAAATATATGCGTTCAGGATACTTATTTTCTACTGGAACTACTATGAAACAGTCCTTTGTGCCAAGCTATGACTGCGTTTACAGTGTAAAGTGACATGGGAGAATTTTTAATGGAGAGAAGAAGGAAGTTAAAACAGGAAATAATTCAATCCATCTTTGTTTCATCTTCTTGTGTCTGTTGCTTTAGAGAAGTGGAAAGGACAGCCTTATGGAGACTTGCACATACTTAGAAGTCTAAATTAGATATATACTAAAGGGGTACAGTGCAAAGGCTCATATAAGAAGAGCGGGCATACCTCATAAGCTTCTTAATAGATTTCAGCTCCTTTGTGTGTTGCTAGTCTTCTCACACACTTGTTTCTGTGTGTTTGTTTCTTTAATGTACTTCTATATACTCTTAGACTGATAAAAACTTCTAGCTTCTCACTTCTATCTTGGACCAATATTTTTTTTGGCTTCATGAAGTAGCTATTACAGACAGATTTAGTTTGTAATAAGGCTACGGGCTGAGAAAAATGTGACCATTTACAGTATCCAGAGACCAAAAGAATCAGTCTTTGAGCATATGCAACAGTCAAAGGTTTGTTTACCTCATTTACTGCACAATTAACTGTTGTGTCAACATTTATAGTGATGAGCCACGTAATCCCCACAAGATGTTTGCTCTAGGGTTTGGGGCCTCCATAAGACAGCTTTTAAGCAAGTAGAAAAAGCTCTGATATCATTCATTACAGCATAGGACACATGTCATCATGTCATGGGTTTATGATTATAATATTGTCACCTTTACTATTCCAAAGACACAGCTCCATAAGAAACAGTTTCATAATATTAATAATGGGTAATTCATCACATCATAAAAAAGAACCCACACAGTCCACAAAGTGTTAACAGAAATGAGCAAGTTGAACACTATTTAACTAAAAATTGAAACTTTACTAAGTAACTATGAATTTATTGCACCAGTTGTTTATTTAAGGTCATCCAGAAATAATGATAACATTTCAGTAGTCTAAATAATTTTGTTTCAGTCAAAAAAGTGAGCAATGAGATGAATTTAAGCCCTCTAAATCAAGACTTTGATGAGGTTGAATTGCTTGTTCATGTACAGCAGCATCAAGAACTGGGAGACCATAATCTTAAATCTGTCTGGAGGAAGAATGATTTGCAAGATGTTTTTGTTTGCTTGTTTTAGCAATTCCCAATTTAATCATCAGACTGCATACATTCTGAGCCTTTTCTGTCACAGCATGAAGATCTTTCTATGCAAATGTACTAACTCCATGATGTTTTCTGCCTTTACTACATGACTCTGCCCTTTTATCATAGTAAGGAGAATGACAATATTCATTAAGAATATATAAGACATTAAATGGTGATGATAACCTATTGTGATAAACATCACATAAAGATCAGGAAATGACTGTCAATCCAGGCCTCAGGAAATCTTAAGGCTGCAGAATGAGCGAATCTCTCGTCTCCCCTCCTTCAAACTATTCATCTCTTCTCCTTTTCAGTGAATGAAATGACAGTAAGAACAGTACAAAAATAATCAATTCCTCTGGCATATTTAAAAGTGTGATTTCAAGGACCTTTTCAGAAAACCTTATTGCCCTATTTAGGCCCTGAATATTACAATCACGTCCATGCTTTCAAATCTATTTTGTTTTTAAGGACTGGGAATTTTACATATCCAAATGCAAGCTCTATTTCAGTACATATCAAAAAAGCTGGATCCAAAAATAAGGATACCTCACTGTAATTGCCTAATGATTCACCATCTTTTCTTCTCTAGGTAAAGATACCCAGCTAGTTTAAAAGCAGTTGTTGTGGGAAGATTATAGATTTTGCCTGCAAGTCTTCATGTTTTCTTTGTAAAGTGCATTAGAAAGAGTTTTTGCTTGTTCACAGCTTCTTGCTTTGGTAAGTGATTGCTCTAAAATCAACCATCTGTATTGCCCTATACTGTTCCCTTAATGTGACTATCATGATGGCATCTCCTTTAGCTCCAAATGCAATTTTAATGCCGTTATCTAGTTTGCTTGTTAGACACAAGGCTTCAATGGATATTTTTCAGGAAGGGAAACCATGTCCACGCTTCTATCAGCAGGAGGGAAATATACAGAGCCTGACTGGCCTTGTGCCTCTTCTTGCAATTATGAGGCTAGTGCTTTCAGCTCTCTGTTGCCACAGTGTTTGTTTTTTACAGAGAACAACAAGCTCTCAGCTGAAGTTGAATATTGTAAGTGCTAACAAATGCAAATAATAATTGCATGGGTTTTTTTCAAAACAGGAACCCTTCCGTGATAATGTGACTCTGTGTTAAGTGGACACAGATTGATGGGGCTGTAACCTATTCATTATTATTACTGCCAAAGAACAATGCATGCTGCCTAACACATCACAGAACAAAAACTGTGCTATTTGGATAGCCTCTCCCTCCCTAATACATACTCTTTCCCAGTCACAGTATTACAGCAGAATCAGCCCTTGTGTTAGGTGCTACATAAATGCCTGAAAAAAGTCAGGATTGATTTTTCCAGAGTTTCCAGTACAAAACTGATGGTTCAGCTGATGTGCAGAGTACATTGTTCTAATATGCTCTTTGACAGTATTTCTGGCGATAAATACTACAGACCTTAAAGATGCAACTGAGGGATACTCTTCAATGCTTCAGGACACTGTCTAAATTAAATTTATTTTGGTTGATGGAATTTCTTTCTCAGTACGTGTGAACCCTCAATAGGAGTTAAAAAGATACACCCTCCCCATACCTGAATCTGAGAAAAACAGCTCATGTCATTTGCTGCAGTCAATTGTTTTCTGTTCCAGAGCAAGTTATATACAAGATAATGAAGAGAAAAGGAGTTAAAGATTTTTATATATCTTACAGGCAAATGATATAAAGTAATTTTGGAATATACTTCAACAGAGCGATGTATATTCAATAGATTTTGCTTGCAGTTCATACAAAGGTTGATGCAATTGCAAACTTCACCTGCAAATGATAAGTGATTGCTGCCAAAAAACCCATGACTATTTTTTTAAACAAGAAAACCAATCCTAACTGAAGTTTCTTTTTCCCAAATCTTGGTGATTGCAAGCAGTTCCCTTACTGACAACTGAGAGGAATTTTCTCTTTAATGGGAAAAGAGGTTATGTTTTTCGAATAATATTTAATTTCCTTATCTAATTCCTTTGGCATAAACATGATACAAAAGCTTTTTCTGCCCAAAAACTCCTAACAATTTCTCTTTTACATCAAATTATAGTAGCTTTGAAAGGAAATAATGCATCTGCAGATGGTGCTGAATTGCATGAAATTAATTACTACATGTGCAAGTTCTCAGTAATTAATTCCATTGAGGCCTGTAAAATCCATTGTGAGCTGAATTACATGCTTTTTAGCCTTTCCTTTTCTACCTGAAAGCTGCTGTATCATCTTCTAAGCCGAGTTTAAAAGTGATAAGGAAAATATATTAAGTTCATCCAAGACAATGCATTCAATTTTCTTTGTCACACTCACAATGTAAAGAAATCGAACTGTTATGGATCTTGTATTAATGCAGTGACCAAACATTTCTAAATGTCTTCCTGCAAATTAACTATCTGCTACTAATGTACATTCTGGTGTGGTGGACATTCAAAGTTCCTGGGATCAGTGTTCAGTACCCAGTCCCTGCGTAGGTTTTAATATAGTAAACACAAAGGTCGTAGACTTCAGCACTTATGACCACTTGTACCAAGCTTTTCATGCTTTTTTTTAAGAAGCTGGGCGAGAGAGGATGTTTTCAGAACATACACCCTCCAGATCTGATGCTACAGGTAAGGCAGATACAACAGTCCTTAGGCTGTGATTCATGGCAGTGCCCAGATTTAAGCCAAGTGCTTGACTGATCAAGTCAGTAACAGACCTTACACAGATAGAGGAGACATGAGGGAGCTATATAGAAATACCAAGGTGGTTTGGAACAAATGCAGGGGATTGAAAAGGATTTTTAAGGGTGAAAATTTTAGAATTATAAGACTAACCTCACTGTTAGATGTCAATCTGGTTTAGGAATGAAGATTCAGACTGCATGCAGAAATTCTGACAGTGATGGACTTTGCACCTGAAGGGGGCTGTGAAATAGTAAAAAAGGGTTGAGAACTCCACCAGTTAATTATGATTTGTCTCCCAGTCTGATGAATTCTGACTAGTCTGGACTCTGTAAGGACAAAGCTCACAATGAATCCCATGTTATATAAAACCCCTGAAGCCAAAGCCACCCTACTATTTCCAACCAGACATTTTGTCTGGATTCAGTCCTGTGAAAAACTTCAGAGTCATGTCAGACTTGTTGCTTTTGTGGGGTTTGTGCAGGTAGGGATTCTGTCTAATCTGACTTCACTGTTTGTGACAGCTGAGCTAATTTGCCTGGGATACGCTGGGTGCAACTGCCAGAGGCTGTGCTTGAGCAGACATCCATAGATGTATATTGTTTTTTGCAGTAGTTTGAGCCAAAGGACTAGTTTGACCATTCAGACTTATGGAATTTTGAGTCTTAGCAAAATAGAAGATTCTGGGACTGTGATCTATGTTTTTTTTCCAAGGACAGTGTAGGAGAGCCCTGTTACAAACTGAGCAATAACATTTTCAGCACATTTATTTTCTGATTGTTCCTTGTATTATTTAATCAGGGACATTCCTGTAAATAAAAACATTTCTGATTGATGTATGACTAGAGAATATGGTCTCATTGAAAAAAACATTAATCCAAACAATTAACTTTATCTGTCTGAACTGAATTTCATCTCGTCTCAAGCTTTAATATTTTTTGCATTTTATGAAAATTGAATAGAAAGGCGTGGCTAGGTTTCCAGGCGGAAATTCTGGTACACATAGTAGGTGAGAAGTAATCTCATATGCTGTCTGCTACATTGCACTTAAGAGTTTGACAAAGAAAATGAAAAAAACTGTCAATCTCCAAAGTTGCTAAGCATGTTGATACCTTATGTCTGACACTCCCTCAGAAGACTGAAGGTGGAAAGAAGCTCTGAGAAGGGAACAGTATTTTCTCTTCCTCAGGCACTGAGGATATGTGACTTGCTGGCCTTTCTAATTTTTGCAGAGCCATGGTATGTGTGCTTCTGTAACCTTTCCGTCCAGACAGCAACTGGGTAAATGCCAAGGAAAGCATGATCTGCTTTCTAATCAGCAAACTGGCTACTGCATGAACAAGGACAGTGAAAAACAGAAGGTTTTTTTCTTCTATAACCCCAGTATGGTGGTTATAGTAACAGAGAGCATATTGATTCAAGTTGGGTATTTTCCTGTTTATCAAATACAAAGCTCACAAAAATAATTTCATTTTTGTTAGCTGAATTAAAGGGTAATGATGTGATTGACAGATTTAGAAGAACATCGTAAAACTGTTTTAATAATCATCATGAAATATAGTTTGGATATTAGGATTTTGCAGAGACTTCTAGCAGTGGATTTCATTTTTTTTACCATGTACTTGATAAAGAAAGTATTCTTGCTAAATGGGAAGCATCTGGTTAAACAGCTATTTATATTAGTGTCTGTATTCTTAAAGGCACCTATATGTCACTGTTGAGTTATGTGAGAAGGATAAACTGGGATGCTGGGATTGGGATTGCCTAAATACGAGTATGTAGTCCTATTTGAGACGGTCTGGAATATATAGAATAATTATACAAGGCTGGCAAACATGGCAGTGGACCAAAGGGACAATTCTGCTCTGTTGGAGTTGTAGCTGGAGGCCAAGCATTCTCCCTCCCTCTCTCTCTCTCCCCCCCCTCTCTCTTTCCCCTCCCCTC
>VWZT01001854.1:12666-25704 GCA_013397055.1 Pachycephala philippinensis | reverse complement strand
TTTTTTTTTTTTTTTTGTGTTTCTTTTATGAGTGTGCTGTGAGTTTCCCTTGAGACCTCAGGCCTTGCCATGTAGCAAACACCAAATACCTAATTTAAATACCTTTTAAATTATCCCACTCCTGCTTGAAGTGTAGCTCCTAGTTTTTTGTACAAATATTGATATTAGAGTCGCTTCATCTCTGTCTACCAGTAGGTACGTAAATATTTGCAGCACACAGATTGCATTTGCTAGTGATGATGATGCTGGGACATAAATCTTGGTGTTAGCTTCTTAGTTTCCTTATAGGATGTATCCTAAGGACACATGCTTGAACAATGCTTTTAAAAAGGTCATTTTGTACCTTGATATACTTTCATTTTTTTCCCCCAAAGATCTAATGGGTTAAATAATAATTGATTACTGGTTTTCTTATTTTAATTAAAATGTCAAAATATTTGTGACAATGCAAATAATTTTTCTAGCTTATAGCTTGGAATTGAAAATGATCTAACAGTTTTAACAACCTAACTTTTTTTCACCCCTTAATATTCTTGTTTGTCTCCAATACGACCTTAAGCAAGTCATCTAAGCTTCCTGTACTTTGACTTCCCTAACCAAAAAATATTGATAGTTATATTTGTCTCGATGATTAATTTGTCTTAATTAACAATTATCTTTGTTAATATTGGAAAAGTGCTTTGAGATCTGTGGATGGAAACTAGGATATAAATACAAAGTATTTTCTGCTGCTAAGAAATTCTATTTACCAGAATGACAAAGATGCAAAAAGAGAGATGAATGCAGATATATGTCTGTATAACAGCTATCCTGGCCTCCTGGGAGCAAGTTAACATTTTTTCCTGAGAGGACTGATCTGCTCATAGATTAGATAATCAAACACAGACGCATTATACCGGCAAGGTGTTTTAAAGGAGAGCCTTGACTAAAAATAAAGATTTGCTTTGGCTATTCTGTAAACATCAGCATGACATGTGAAAGGCTTTGATAAAGCTGAGGATTAAAAAAAAGGCACTGAAAAAAGATGAGGATGACTGTAATGAATCACATTTTGCTCTCAGTAACACTCATATAAAGCCAGAAGGGGTACATTTTAAATAAAAAGGCTTCACTGAGGACAACCTTCACCTTGATTAAAATGCATCTCCTAGATGAAATGTCTTTGGGTTTACACCCCGTGAACTTTAAAACAGAATTGGAGCCAGATATAGAATCTCTCAAATGCTCTAAATTTTTTTCTTAGTTATCATAGAATCATACAACTGCTTAAGTTGGAAAAGATCTTTTAAGATCATTGGGTCCAAAGGAAACTTAGCACTGCCAAGTCCACCACTAAACCATGTTCTTAAGTGCCACATTTACACATGTTTTAAATACCTCCAGGGATGGTGACTCAACCACTTCCCTGAGTGGCCTCTTCCAATGCTTGCCAACCTTCTAGAGAAGAAATGTTTCCTAATATCCAAACTAAACGTTCCCTAGCACAACTTGAGGCCATTTCCTGTTGTCTTATTTTTTGTTATATGAGAGAAGAGACCATGAAGATGGAAAGGCCACAGCTGTTTTTTTCCAACAGGTGATATTTTTCTGAAAGTGAAATCTAGCCCCTTAACGAATCCTCAAACAAAGCATTTTAAGAAATCCCCATAAAAACACATTCACATATCTTAATTTCCCCTTTTCTGCATTGTTGCTAACTGATTCCCCTGCTGCTCATCCATGTGGTCACCAGCAATCTGGCCAGGGGAGATCCTGAGGACATCAGGAGGGGCTGCAGGGTCCTGGGGTGAGCCTATGGGCAATGGGAGCCCTGGAGGTGCTTCCTTGATCTAAGGGAAGAGTCTGGGGTACAGGGGGGGTAGGGGGTGATAAGCCAATCCTGTAGGTCAATACATTGTGCAGAAGTTGTTTCTTAGATGGGGTACTGGTTTTTATAAACACAAGAAGCCCTAAAGCCTGAGAATGAGAGCAACGGGATCCACCTGACAAAAGGTGGTGGTGAGTGCCTGTTTGCCGACAGAAATGCAAAGGAGGACTGAGACATGCTGGGACAGCTTGCAGCTGGATACCTGCAATGGACAAGTACAAGCTCTTCAGGAAATACTGTCAGGCAAGATAGAAGCAGAGGGGCTGGAGGAGGTGCTCTCTGCATGAAATAGCAGCTCAGTTATGGGGAGCTCTTGTATAGGACAAACAACAGGCTGAGGGAGAGCTCATGGGTCAAGACCAGAGGAGAGGTAAGCGATGGTAGCATTGTGGTAGGAGTCTGTGGTCGGAAACCCAATGTTCTCGATGGGTCAGCAGAGAACTCCTTCTTTAAATAATTCAGGTCTGGATTGCCCTCAATGACAGAGCTGTCATTTGGGGGGTACCAGACAGGGTGGAGCAGTGGGCCACAAGAACCTCGTATGACTAAAGGAAAAATGGAAAGCACTTCACCTGAGAAGGAAGAACCTTCTGCAGTGGTAAAGGCTGGGTCTGCTTGGGGAGCAGCTCTGCTTAAAACTGTTTAGCTCTTGAATGGTGACACATGAGCCAGCAGTATGCCCTGGCAGCAAAGATGGTCAACAGTGTCACAGCATACATTAAGAGAATCATGGCCAGTAGACAGAGGGAAGAGACCATCCTCCTCTTCTTGGCATTTGTTAAACCTTGCTCTACTCTGCACTGGTGTGGCACAACTTTAAATACTGTGTGCAGTTTTGGTCACCACAATATAAGAAAGACATTAAGCTATTAGAGAGTGTCCAAAGGAGGCCACGAGGATGGNTGGCATTTGTTAAACCTTGCTCTACTCTGCACTGGTGTGGCACAACTTTAAATACTGTGTGCAGTTTTGGTCACCACAATATAAGAAAGACATTAAGCTATTAGAGAGTGTCCAAAGGAGGCCACGAGGATGGTGAAGGGTCTGGAGGTGAAGCCGCACGAGGAGCAACTGAGATCACTTGGTCTGTTCAGCCTGGAGAAGAGGAGATTGAGGGGAGACGTCATTGGGGTCTTTAACATCCTCATATGGAGAAGTGGAGGCACAGGTACCAATGTCTTCTCTCTTATGATCAGTGACAGGATTCAAGGAAATGACAACAAGCTGAGTCAGGCGAGGTTTAGGTTGGATATCAGGAAAAGGTTTTTCACCCAGAGGCTGGCTGGCAACTGGAGCAGGCTCCCCAGGGAAGTGGTCACAGCACCAAGCCTGACAGAGTTCAGGAAGTGTTTGGGCAATACTCTCAAGCACATGGTGTGACTCTTGGGGTGTCCTGTGCAGGGCCAGGAGTTGGACTTGATGATCCTGATGAGTCCCTTCCAACTTAGCATATTCTATGATTCTATAACACAGCATCCAATTTTAGGCACTCAGTACAAGAAAGACCTGAACAAACTAGGATGAGTCAGCTGAGGCTGCCAAAATGTTTGGGGGCTGAGCACTCATCCTATGAGGAAAGGCTGAGGAAGCTGGGATTGCTCAACCTGGAGAAGAGATGGCTTCATGGGAACAAAAGACCAGACCCTAGTGCTTACATGGAAGCTGTTGAGGCCACAGGCTGGGAGGATGAGAGGTAAAACTGTAAGCTGAAAGATAGGTTTAAATTGAGGGTAGCCCAGCAGTGTAGCAAGTTGCCCAGCGATGTTACGTAACCTCTTTCCTTGCTGATTTTCAAGACCAGACTAGGTAAATCCCTAAATAATCTGGTCTGATCCCATGTCTGGCCCTGCTTTGAGTGGAAGGTTAAACTGGAGACCTACTCAGGTCCTTTCACACCTGAATTACACTACAAGTGTATGATTCTAATAGAGAAATAGTGAGAAGGCCACTTTTTGAAGCTTTAATTCTCATTCTGGAAAGGCTTAAATTGACTTCAATTTTTGCCAGGCAGGCATAATCTCCAGTGATTCCAGTGATGAATACCTAATTTCCACTGATTTCTAAGTGCGGCAGGCACTTTGATAGATTTGAGGAATTTGAACTAAGGGTGCTTCCTTAAAAAAAACAAAACAATTTTACCTATGGCAGTTCTCCTTTACTCATCTTTTCTAAGAAAAGAAGTGGCTGGTGAGAGGCAAATCAGCTTCCTGATCCTGCCGAACTCTTGAAATAGAAAAAAAGAGATAAATTTCAATACCTCTCCCCAGCACTGTATATTCATTGTACCTCTACTCTCAACCAAGCATTCAGAAAAACTGGTTACCTGTAAGAAATTGATAGTTTTCTACTGATTTTATATCACAGCATCATGTGCAGAAAGAAGACCCATTCACCAATATGGGTATCTGAAAAAATGCACTCCATCCATTTGCTGGTCTTTCTCCTACAGGCAAATCAAACCAGCCATTTACTAGTGAAAACAGTTTTCTTTTTGTCATCAATATTAACAGGAACATTTTAAACTATATCTGCCACTTTGTGGGAGAGCAATGTATGGAAAATAAGACCAGGAGGAAAATTGGAAGACAGCAGTAGGAAAGCAGAATTTGTTTTCTAATTACTGCCATCCAATTACCTTAGATACATTTTATTCAGAGTCTAGGAAGTAACTCTGTTAGGCTCAGAGGTCATTGTAGGTGAAAGGGTGTAAGGAATATTTTTTGACCTCTGAGCAAACAGGAAACTGACTCTTTAAAAAATATTGCCATTTTGCCTAAATCTTTCAGTTTCTTGCCATTATCCGTGGCTTAAATACACTTAAAAGTGGGGACATGGCATGGGGAAGGGTGTATGTATGGGTTTAAGCATGTCAAAGTTGTAGAAGACTGATTTTCAAGAGGACAGCATAAGGTTCCACATCAAAATGTAGGTAGGTATATGGCATGGCTGAACATAAAGGTGAATAAAGACAGTTGTAGAGGGAAGATTCTGCTTTTTCTGCTTTGGGCAGGCAAAAGAGGAGTAGTTTAAAACCCTCCCAAAGATTAAAAAAATCTTTAAGATAGGATGTGTCCTTCACATCTATTTTAAGACTATGGCATGGCCCTAAGAAAAAGCACAAAAAGGAAGGTGACTGCACTGAGTGAAAACCTTGGAATATCAGGTTTATTTTTCTCTGGAAGCTGACTCCTGTATCTAGGGACTTTGCAAATTCTCTGTAAAAGTAGCAGAACACATCAAATAAATCAAAATGAATCAACCACTTAACTTGTGCTTCTAATTGCCTTGCTGTGAGCAAGCTGGTCAAAAAGGTTAATTAACATTACAAACTGGCCCATGATTTTGGTAAAATTATTTAGATGTGGGAAGTCATGTTCCCTGTATTCAGGTGTGGGCAGGGACAGTTAAGCTCTATTCAGTCAGTGAATGAACTTGCTCCTGACATACCTGAGAACAAAACTCTGACTTGTTTACATTGTCTTGAAGGTTAAAGCATTGGAGAAGATAAGGCAAAAAACATTAGTGTCTTGAAAGACTCTTAGCAATCTACCAAACTGGAACACAGGGAAGAATCTGGAGCAATTCACTTGGACAATAAACATCTCTATCTGCAACCATCTGTAGACCTTCAAAGTTTGTAGTCATATTTTGGGGCTGCCCTATCAGTTTGTCTGAGATGTAACAAGTCAGGTTCTCAGTCATTTCTTTGCTGCACTTTAGAGCCTCAAACACTTAGTAAGAATGATCACCACTGAAATCACATAAGCGTGCTGAAGATTACAGTATTAATAGGCAAGTCTGGCTCTGTATATTTTATGTGAAGAAAATTACCACCTATAACTGACAGAGACTAAGACTGTAGTTGTTAAGTTGCCTTTGGTTAGATAATTATTGAATTATAGCTTTCGTTACCTGCAATTTAAAATACTTGGACAAGTGATGTAATAAACTCTAATAACAGCTGACCAGGAAAGTACCCAGCACCAGATATATTGTAGTAATATAAAAACCTGAAGGAAGTGATGTTTCCTCTATTGGTGTATACAAAAAACCTATTCCTAAAGTGTAAAAATAAGCTATTCATGTGCCTCGTGATCCTATCAAGTTAATTTAATGATGTTGTTCTGATATAGGTTTATTTGGAGTATGCCATGACATATTTGTGTTTGTGACCAAACCCCAACACAACAGAACTGCAACAGTCCTCTCCAAGAGATCTGACTTAAAGATCCCTAAGCCCATTTTCTGCTAATATGAATCTCTGTGATAATGCTGATAGGAAGCGGTGCAGTTCAAGGAATCCTGGAAACAAACCAATAAAGATGGCTTCTTTCAAGCATGGTACTTGCTGCTTCCTTTTTGAGGCACTTCTGATATGAATAGATCAAAAAGAGTGTGGTTACTTTGAACAAGAAAGGCTGAACAAATATTTTTTCACTAACAGTGGTCTGCACTATTCTTCAACAGTAGAGGTCAGGAAAGGACACACTCTTCTAAAACATTTGTAGTGAAAGAAGGAATTCCCCCTCTTTGTAAAGAATGGTTTTCTTTCTTCCCTACTATTCCTTCTTCAGTTTATCATGGTTACCACCAGATCTGTGTGGGTTTTAAAACCCTATTCTTTCATCTAACCCACTGTTGCCGTACACAGGGGCAACATAGTTCCAGATATTGCCTTACACCGGGCCAACACAGTTTGCAGTATAACATTGCGGCACCATCTGCAGTAATCACGCATGGGAAGAGCTACAGCGGCTCACCGACCTTATGGGCAAGAGCTACAGCGGCTCACCATCCCTCTTAGAGGCACGGTCACCCATAAAGCAGTCCAATCCCAGACTTGCTTGGGCAAGAGCTACAGCGGCTCACCGTCCTTCCCAGAGGCACGGTCGCCCAAGGCAGTCCAATCCTGGACTTACATGCGTAGGCTACTCACGGCTCTCCTGGGCACACCCCCGCCCAGGGGTTACGCGCCAGCCGGCTTTTCCACTTCCCCCAAGTGGATTGCAGTCCGTGAGGCTCATACTGCCAGAGGCTTTCCAGAGCTTCTAAGGNCTTCCCTCCTCCCAGGGACACAGCCGCAAGCCATCAAGGCCAAAGCTGCCTGCAGCCTACTCTTGTAACCCCACAACCCAGCATCATCTGTGTTAAATAAAAATATGTCAGCAGGTTGAATTTCCTCTAATTGTTTTTGGTATTGAAGTTCAGAGTGTCCAGCTATCCCACTGCTACTTAGGTATCTCTCCTCAATACTCTCCTTAATTAAGACTATTGCAGAACATTTGAGGCACATGGTAAAATATTGAAAACCTTTAATGACTTTTGCTTCTTCCACACCTCCCTTCTGGATCCATCCAGTTCAGTAGGGCTGTAATTTTTAATAGTTGTACTTAGATGAAAAGCAGAACGACCTTTGTCCTTCTCTGAGAGAAGATTAAGACAGGCCAGATTAACTACTGCCTTGGCCAGTCTGGTTTACAAAGAGTAATGAGGGAGATACTATACAACTGGAGCCTCCTGTGATGGTTTCCCTAGCTAACAGCTGATTGCTTGAAGGAAGGATGAGAGCTGTAACGATTTACACCAGCAAACACCCCTGAATAGCTCATATTAAGCCAGGGGGGGAATTTGTCCACCTTCTAGGCCATATGTTCAGTCGGTACATGCTATTACACAGAAATGAAAGAAAATATGAAAGACAGTGATGTGACAGATGGCTGCTTATGGCAGAGAATGGCTTGAATGTTCTGCCACAGCTTAAAGAAAACAAATATATGAAGTGACTTTACTAAAGGAATACTGTAAAATACTGCCATTTTATATCATACCCTCAATAAGCCTTTTAACATTGTTTGTTTCTTTATTTCAGGTTTTCTGAAGTTATTACATAGAACTACTTTGAACTCAACCATTTAAGAACTGAGTGGTAAAATAACCACTGTCAACAGAATATTCCTTGCAGGATTTATGTTTAGAAATAGCTTTTTCTTTCAGAAGGACTGGTCTGAAATAGTCCTAGCTTTTACTTTAAAAAGCAACTATTTTAGAATCCAGTTAGGTAGAAGAAAATTATTTCCATACCTAAATTCATTCTGTGACTGTCATGGGAATTTTTGTAATATCTGAGAGAGGAATGAGCTTTTGTGCAGCATTTTATAGTTGGATTTGCACGACACTAATCTGTGTCCAAAAGACCAGTGGTCTTTGCAGTGATTTTGCTTGTGCACTTGTTCTTGTACCTGTTTCAAACTGATCGGCTTTATTTACACTCATAATCATTCTTCCTTAACTGATAGGGCACATGTGAACACATGTGAATAAAGGCCTGTTCTTGGGGTTCAGGAGAAATAGAAAAGATCATAATAGCAGTCTTAAAAGAGAAGGGGTACAAATTGTGCAGGGGTTAAATTTACAATTACTGTGCATTTGTCGTATGCCTCTTTGCCTTCTTTGGTATGCTTACTTTCCCATCTCCAAATAGAATGTATTTTTGTTTTTCTCATCTTTCCGTGTAGGTGATATCCAACAGATCATTTTCCAAAGAGATGGCAATTTTAAAAAATACTGCTATTTGAAAAATAACCTGGTGGATCTCTGTTCGTGCCCTACAGTGGAACCACACATTTACTATTCAGACTCTACTTGCATGTTTTTTTCCTTCCATATTGTACAAATAGAAGACTAGAACCCACCCTAACTGCACTGTAAGTGGATTTATTTAGAATTCAGCCTTTCTGGCAATAACTGATATTCAGTTAGTAAACTACCATTCCCTGTTGGATTAATTATATCAGAGTGCTCATGAAATTTGCTTGATTAAACCACAGAAAAAGTAAGCACTGTTGTAAGCACATGAAGCAGCAGTATGGGTTATTTTGAATTCAGACAAGTTCATAGTATTTTTTTCTATATTAAAACATGATCAAGTTTCAATGAATCACTGACAGTGACTAAAAGCTTAAAATTGAAAAAGAATTATAGTACTGTATGGAACAACTGTACAATTCAGAGACCATATGCGATCTGTGACATTGACAGATGTGTTCCCCTGGTCTATTATAAGGATAACTTAATTGAGAAAATAAAGATACAATGTTTATTTCCCTCGTGACTTACCAGATTTCTATAATGTAAGAAACGTTTTTTAAATAAAATAACAATACTAATAATTGCAAAAATAATACCAAAAAGTAACTTGTTCTGTATTTGCCATTCTTAGACCCTGTTCTTAAGACTTGGAATGGAGTTTCTGGAGATACTGTTCATGTTTTTCTCAGCAGTTTGCTAATTTATGCTGTACACCCTCTGATGGTTTTGTTCATTAGTTTGACTACAAGCATGTCTGCCAGAAGTGTAGTGTGAGCATTATTTGCTTCTAAGCATAACCAGTGAAGACCTCACCTAAATACAGATTTATATCTCATCCAGTTATCTGAACTTAAAAACACTTAAACATGACCATTGGTCATTAAATATGACTGTAGGGTTCTAGGAGTGGGCTGTGGGTGGCTTTGGCCTTGATGGCTTGCGGCTGTGTCCCTGGGAGGAGGGAAGGCCAGCATTGAATGCAGGTGTGGTGATTTTGGTAACAAGAAAGATGTGAGCGGCCCAAGAGATAAGTATAGAAAGCTGTGCTGCAGGATCACAAGTGGAGACTGAGCTTGATTGCTGCTGCTGCCGCCGCCGAGCTGGTGCCTGTGGATATCTGCCACTGCTTGCCACCGCTTGCCACCCTCCTCTGCCACTGCCTGCCATTGCCTACTGTGACCCTACTGATGCCTGCCACCCTTCTCAATGCTGGACTTTTGGACTCTGACATCTGGTACCCTGTGTTTGTATGTATAGTGGTGATAATTGGCTTAGAGCCTCAAAGGCTTGGAGCCTCCAGCAGTATAAGCCTCATGGACTGCAATCCACTTGGGGGAAGTGGAAAAGCCGGCCGGCGCGTAATCCCTGGGCGGGGGTGTGCCCAGGAGAGCCGTGAGTAGCCTACGCATGCAAGTCTGGGATTGGACTGCATTATGGGTGAGCTGTTTGGAAGCTCTAGCCCATGTGTGATTACTGCAAATAATTTGCGGTACAATTATACCGCAAACTATGTTGGCCCAGTGTACGCCAACATACAACCAATGCAAAAATAAAAAAAAATGCCTGTGTTTACAGAGCTATTACTGTGTCTGAGGGCCCTAGGACTTCTACATAAATTTTTGCTTTCAATTCTTGGTTCCTTTCCCCAGTGAATCAATATTGGCACAGTCAATTCAACTTTCAAAGATGTAATTGAAAGTCTGTGGTAAGGAGTGTCACTGGTGCCAACCTTTCTAAAGGTGGGGTACAATAGGAGAAAAGGACAGATAAATTTTACTGTGTAATTCTAGCATTCAGTCATGTTTGAAGTCTCTCCTAATAATTCATTCATGTTTGGAAACAGTATTCCCAATATTCTTCCATATTTTTTTGTGGGCCTATCACAATTGAGATTTATTTTAAAAAGGAAATTTGGAGGTATTTCCCCTTAGATATGAGACAAGCTTTGAACACAGATTTTTGAAACAAAATTGCAGCAGCTGATCAGATAAAGGATGAAACCATTGGACTGGATGATGCATCACAATTGGATGATGCTTTGTGGAAGTGCATGCACTCCCAGAACCCTACCAAACTGTCCCCTAGCCTTCAGCCTGTTTTAGGAGATCCCATACTAAAGTTAGCCTTACTTTTTGTTAAATTACTCACTAATAAATTAACTTAAATTTGATTTTTTTTTTTGTTTATGTTATGTTTTTGGTGTTATGTTATGTAGTTGTGATTGAGAATTTAAGGATGTGAGTAAAGCAAGACTTGTCGGAAGGATGTTATACCAGAGGAACAGGCACAGCTGCAATAAAACAGACTTCCCTATGGTCTTCAAAATATGAGTAATGGAACAAAACTTAATAGTTTCGTTTTTCATAATAATTATTTTTAATTTCTAATGGATGTTACACGTAATGAACTCAATAGAAACTGTAATTTGTTAGCACATGACAAATGTTACCACATTATATCTAAGGCTAATTTTATAGTGTCTCATAAGCAATAGTTTCTGTGTCATGCTACGGTTAATAGAATCCTCCTCTTCCTCCCTTTCCTCCCTCTCTCCCCGAGTTCCAATCAGCTCTTTCTCTCAAGCTGTCTAATTATTTAAGATAATCAAGCTAAGCTCAGACCAACTCAACTGTAAGGCTTCTGCTTTTTTTCCAACTACGTGCTTTAAAGCTGTCCTTTTTCCCCAACTATGCAAGCTTTTTATTTTTTTTTTGGTCAGGAAAGCCACTACTTTTCCGCAAAGCCTTGTATCTCATGTTTTTACTACTGTACTGAAAATTCAAAAATAATAACAAAATAATAAAACAAAATTTAACAATAATTTAATAATATAACAAAAATAATTTCTGGTTTCTTTCCACGTTTTACTAGATACTTCTTGACCTAAAATTACATTCCTTTCAAAGTGAAATAGCCTGTATCCTTTCAAATTAAAATTTTACATCCATTTCACTCCCACTCCACTCCTAATTTTTAATTTTCCTTTGCTTTTGTATGTTTGTTTGATTGCTCTTTGAGAACAGGATATTTTGTGAGAAAACCTCAAAATAGTGTCTCAGTATAGAGGTAAATTAATCTTTAGCAAGGCTAAAGACACACCTTAATACTAACTTTCTCTAGCACTGGACAGAGTGTATAATGATCCTTGAAAATGTCACCATTCTAATTGGTGTTTCTCCTGCAGGGAAGTGGGGGAAATGTGAATAACAGATTGTTTTGATACGGTTTTGGTTAAACTATTTGTTGTAATAACAGAAAAAAACACTAAAAAGCAGAAATATTTTTAAATAATTTATGATGAATTGCTAATAAATCTGCTTTCAATTATCTTTATTACTCTGCTTAGTGTACACCAGTGTTATTTTGGACATTAATAGCAAATATATTCCTTTCTTATTGACAAGACTGTTTTTAGAATTGTAAATACCTTCTTTACTTTTTCACAAAATGCAACATTTGCCTTTCAAAAGAAAGTGTCACTTGGCCCATATGAATTATGACTCTATTGGGCATGATGAAAACCTTTAATTCCTTGCAATTCACCTTTGAAAATAAATTATATCACCAAGCTATTCACACACACACAAAAAAAAAAAAAATTAAAAAAAAAAATTATGCTTTTAGATGATAATTCCACTGTAGGATTTAGGATATTTTGGATACAGTAGAGGGGGTCTTGGCTTGGACCTTGTGCCACTGAAGCCAACAGTGATTTCATTACTGTCTCGGTTCAGAGACAAGTTTAGGAGAAAACCACTCTAGAATGAGTGTTTCCTCTAAAGAAAAGGGTTTCAGCAATCCCTTCCTGCCAATAAGAAATTAATATTAGTGGATGAAAGTGGAAAAAACCCAACCATTTCCTGACAAACCGTGCAGAGTACCAGCAGGGCACAGGAAAAAGTGAATAATTACTAGATATTGAATTGTCAGAGCCTTACCCCACCCACCCACCCCCCCCCACATCGGAAAAAAAACCAACCAAAATGCCAGGGAAAGAAAAAAACAATGGCCACAATGCGGTGGGGAGAAACAAAATGGCGCCCACTTTTGTCTCAGGGGAAAAAAAATACCCAAAAGATTCACGCAGCATCTTGGGAAAATAAAACAGATGGCAACCTGGTGAATCTCTGATGTTGTTCTCTTCTTCAGAGCAGATGAAGCTGGAGGATTTAGTGTCCTTTCTTTCGCTGGGTCGGCTTTTCAGAGGTCTGGGGACGAGTTGTAGAGGCCCCTTGGCTTCCTGCCAGTCCCCTGACCAATTAGTCTGCCATCGATTCTCTGATCCTGGACTAAAACCAAATTGAAATGTTAAGGGAAAAAAAAGGCCGCCGAAGGATTGCTGTCGCAGTCTCCATGGCCAGGAAAAAGGAAAAAACTTCTTGCCTAAGCTAAAAAAAATCAAGCTAGATAAGCAACAAAGTAACACTGTCCCCAAGGTACCACAAACTCCCGAGAGTGAACCCTTGAAAAAGATGGAAAAAGAGCCCTGTGGAGGCTGGTGGGCCTACAGAACAAGGGACCAAGAGAGTCCACTGGTGGGACAGTCCCTAAGAGATATCATCCCCAAGCTAGGGGGACAACAA
>VWZT01001854.1:0-12322 GCA_013397055.1 Pachycephala philippinensis | reverse complement strand
GAGCCCCTAGGCTCCCCCTCCCACGAAGGAATGTTAAAGCTACAGAAACTACTTCTGGGCATAGAGCAGATGATCAGCGAAATAGAAAACCACACCAAGACAACATTACATGGCTCGTGCTGAGGAGAAAGGCGTGGAGGAAGAAATGTTGGGGCACTGACGTCCTGCCCTTGGCATGCATTTGTAGTTGCGGTGTCCCTGGAGCTCTAGGTTTTCTGGTTTTGTATGCCCTAACCCTAAGCGTAACCCTAGCCGTAAGCATAACCCTAACCCAGTTAAACCAGCCTTTTGCTGATGCTGGTTCAAAAAAGTAAGGTGTGGAGGGAACAATATTGGGGAACTGCCGTGTTGCCCTTGGCATGCCTTTTCTATTTGCAGTGTCCCTGGAGCTGTAGGCTTTGTGGGTTTCTTAACCCTATCCTTACCCTAACCCTAACTATAAGCTGATTCTAGCCCTTACCCTTGGTGGAGCATGAAAAGCAGCCTTTTGCTGAAGCTGAGGTGCCCATAACATGGCTGGTGCCAAGGAGAAAGGTGTGGAGGGAGCAATGTTGGGTCAGTGCCATGAGAACCTGGGGATGCCTTTTGAGGTTGCAGTGTCCCTGCAGCTCTAGGATTTGTGGTTTTTCACAATTTTAGAGCGTAACCCTAACCCTAAGCAGAGCCATAAAAGCACCATTTCCTTAGGCTGAAGTGAGCATTAAATGATTGGTGCCAAGGATATAAGAGTGGAAGGATACATGTTGGGATCTGTGCTGCCCTTGGCAAGGCTTTGTACTTGCAGTGTCCCTGGAGCTCTGCAATTTGTGGGTTTCTAAACCCTAACCTTAAACCTAAACCTAATCATAATCCTAACCCTAACACTGTCACTAACCCTAACCATAGGGGGAGAAGTAAAAGCAGCATTTTGCTGAAGCTGAGGTGGCCATAACATGCGTGGTGCTTGTCCTGTTCCACTATAAAAGGGGGAGCCGGGAAGGATTCTTTTGACAGATTTTTCTGACGAAAGATCAAGCACAAAAATGGCAATATTATATCTGAGAACCATTTATTGAAATAATAATAATAATGAAAAGAAAACCCGTAAATGTTAAAGAGAGAGAGGGGGAAAGAAACAGAAGACAGAAGGACAGCGTTACCACAGAACCCCGGCTATCGGTATCAGTTTGGCAGGCAGAGCGTGCGTGTTGCAACCCGCGGTGCATTTGTGTAGCTGCCGTGGCAGGCTGTGCGCCATTTCCAAACAGCAGCAGGTTACGTGTTTCTTCCGTCGGCGGGGAACAGGTTGCTGTGGCTACGGGCATGCTCCTGGAGCAGCTGCAGGTTCTCAGATTCTGGGCCCAGTGGCTGGGGGCAGTGGCTGGAGGTGGCTGGCTGCGGACTCATGCCACAAGTGGCTGCGGGGCGTGAGGTGTCCACAGTGGCAAATTGCTCGTGGCAACGGTGAAGAAGGACAAAGCAGGTACAGGCAGGGGTGCAGGACCACAAAGAGGAAAAGGCGAGGGGGGGAAGGGGGAGAAGAGCCAAGCTGACCCTAAAGGCGAGCCCCTGACCCCTCCAGGAAACTTAAAGCAAGAATGGCCACGTGGTGTTGCAGCTAGTGGCTTTTATGTGCTCCCAAACTTCTCCCCCAGTCTGGCTTCGCAGGCCGGTTTCTGGCGGGCATTTTCCACGGGCATGTTCTCTGCCCTGATTAGCTGCCAGGTGAAGCCTCTCTGAGGACAGGGCAACACAGTTTTTTTATAGGAATTTTCTTCACCTCATTTGTGACATATGTTGAAGCATACATATTGGTCCCTTTCAGTGCTAAAGAAAAAGGTGTGGAGGGAGCAATGTTGCAGCAGTTCACTGACTCAAATCAAGACCACCGACCCAAATCGAAAAAGGAATTGCGCATGCGCAAAGGACTAATAACCTCATTTTAATAAGAAGCGAGAAATGGGAGGTGCTAGCAATATGTATATGATTAATATGTAACACTTTGTGAAGTAAATAGAGGGCAAATAACTGTGTAAGGTGTTGGTACATCTCTAGGAGGCAACTCCTGTGCCACCTGCTGGCATAATAATCATACCACTTTCTAACTTTAATTAGTTAGAAAGTCTTTTGTCCGTGAATATCGTAATTTTAACGAATCAGCAGTGTCCCTTGGGCTGTAGGCTTTGTGGGTTTCTTAACCCTAACCCTACACTCTACCCCTATCCCTAACCCTAGCCCTAGGCGGAGCAGTAAAAGAAGCCTTTGGTTGAAGTTGAGGTGGCCATAACATGGCTGGTACCAAGGAAAAAGGTTTGGAGGGAGCAATGTTGGGACAGTGCCGTGCTGCTCTTGGTGTGCATTGTGTACTTGCAGTGTCCCTGGAGTTCTAGGCTTTGTGGGTTTCTTAACCCTAACCCTAAGCGTAACCCTAACCCTAAGCGGAGCAGTAAAAGCAGCATTTGGCTGAGGCTAGTTCCAAGCAGAAATGTGTGGAGTGATGTTGGGGCAAGGCTTGCTGCCCTTGGCATGCTATTTGTAGTTGCAGTGTCCCTGGAGCTCTAGGATTCATGGGTTTCTTGACCCTAATTTTAACCCTAAGTGTAACCCTAATTCTAAGCAGAGCAGTAAAAGCAGCCTTGGCTGAGGTCGCTTTCAATCAGAAAGGTTTGGGGGGAACAATGTTGGGTCTTGCTGCCCTTGGCATGCCTTTTGTACTTAGAGTGTCCCTGGATCTGTAGGATTTGTGGTTTTTCCAACCCTAACCCTATGTGTAACCCTAACCCCAAGCTCAGCATTAATATCTGCCTTTTGCTGACGTGGCCATTACATGGCTGATGCCAAGGAGATAGGTGTGGAGGGAGCAATGTTGGGGCAGTGCCGTGCTGCCCTTGGCACGCCTTTTGTAGTTTTAGTGTCCCTGGAGCTGTAGGATTTGGGGTTTTTCCAACCCTAACCCTAAGCATAACCCTAACTCTAGGCAGAGGGGTAAAAGGAGCTTTTTGCTGAGGCTGAGGCTGCCAGCACGTTGGTGGTGACAAAGAGGACGTGTGTGAAGGGAGCATTGTTGTGTCACTGCCATGTAGTCCTTGGCTTGCCTTTCATACTTGCAGTGTCCCTTGGAGCTCTAGGCTTTCTGTTATTTTCACCCCTAACCCTAAGCGTTACCCTAATCCTAAGCGGAGTAGTAAAAACAGCCATTTTCTGAGGCTGATGCGAGGAACACTTTGCTGGTTCCAAGGAGGAAGTTACGGAGGGAACAATGTTGTGGAAGTGCTCTGCTGCCTTTGGCTTTTTTTTTTGTTGCTACAGTGTCCTTGGAGCTGTAGGCTTTGCTGTTTTTGAAGCCTAACCCTAAGAAGAGCAGTAAAAGCAGCCTTTTTCTGAAAATGAGGAGGCCATTTTTCATTGTTTAGAAACTAGTTTAGGAGAGGAACACTCTGGAATGAATGTTTCCTTTAACAAAAAGCACCTCCAACAATCCCTTTCTACCAATGAGATACTAACACTAGTGTATGAAATTGAAAAACACCCCAATCATTTATTGACAGAGTGCCAGTACAGCATGGGAAAAAATGGTGAATAAATGCTAGATATTGAATTGTCAACCCCTCCCCCTGCAATCCCCTCTCCCCTTACACACAGCCACACAAGAATGAGAAACCCCAAAATGCCAGAGAAAGAGAAAAATAAAACCACAATGGCCTCAATGTGGTGTGAAGGAGAAAAAAAAACCAGTGCTGGCTTTTTTCTCAGGGAAGGAAAAATCAAAGGGTCCTCGCAGCAGCTCGGGCAAAAACAGATGGGAAACTGGTGAATCTCTGATGTTTGTCTCCTCCTCACAGCAGATGAAGCTGGTGGATTTAGTATCCTTTCTTTCGCTGTGTCGGCTTTTCCGAGGTCTGGGGCTGGGATGGAGCGGCTCCATGGCTCCCTGCTGGTCCCCCACTTCTGTTGTTAGTTCTCTCATGCCTTGGACTAAACCAAACTGAACAGTTCAGGAAAAAGCAAAAGCTGCTGAAGGATTGCTTCTGCAGTCTCCAAGGCGAGGGAAAGGAAAAGCCCTTCTTGCCTAAGCTAACAAAACCCCCAAGCTAGCTAAGCAAGAGTAATGCTGTCCACAGGGCACCACAGACGCCTGAGAGCGAGGCTTTGAAAAAGCCTGGGCAACAGCCCCAAGGGTCCCCCCTGCCCGGACCCACCTTGGAGCTACAGCAACCTTCTGGGGATAAGGCAGACAATCAGGGAATGGAAAACCCTCCCAAGACAATTATAGGTTTTCAAGATGAGAGCATTGTTTTCTACGAGTGGATTGCTTGCACCTCTTTCCTGTTAAGGAATGAATACTTGGAATTGTTTTCCTTATCTCTTTTAAGGCCTGCTACCTAAATGACTATGTCATATATATAGTCATTTTATTCTTATTTTAATGCCTGGTTCTTGAATGATGATCTAGCTGTGGATCATTTGGTAAGCATTAGATATTAATCTTCCCTGAATTTTTGTAATATTGTCATCTCTGTGATGCTACTGGGTATTTCATGGGTACCATCTGTCTGGAAGAATGATAAAGCAATGAGGTTTCTCTTTTTTTCCCTAATGTATCCTATGAAATAATTGGATGAAGCTGTATGTTCCAAAAGCAAGACAATTAAACACTTACCAAAAAATTTTCACCAAGAAATGTACTATGATGAAGCATAAGAAACAGTAAAGTTCAAAGTCAGGAGATTTGCTAAAAGTTGTCCAAAAGGCATTCAGTCTCATAAAGTTATTTAAATAGTAATAGGATTCCATTTTTTAAAAATTAAACACTGTGGTATCTCTTCTAATTACCTGAAACAGCCAATTAGTTCCTCCTTTTACATCTTGATTTTAATTTTCAATTACCTGGTTTTGTTAAATATCTGTGTTTTGAAGTCAGAGGATGAAAATATCCAGTGGTACAATCACCTGGCTGATGATGCACAATAATGGTGACATTATGGGATTTGTCTTCACCTGTTTTGTTAATACTATTACATAAATGGGCTTGTTTAAAATCACAGCCATTAAAATTTCTTAAAGAATAAAACCAACTGATTACACTGTATTATTCCTATAACTTGATCTAAAGATGATTTTGCTGAGCACGCAAAATGTTAAGTAATAGAATGAGAAGGAACCTGAAACCTTTTGCTGGACAATAAACAACATTAAAAAAATAATTTCACCCTGGCTTTTGAACTTAGAGTGCTTCTTTCGTAGTAATATAATATTCCATTAATAGCAATAGAGCAGATATATAAGTGGAATCTTTTCATGTTGCCCAAATAACAGTTCTTATCAAAATGGAGTCTGAGGTAATGAAACATTTGCAATACAGAGGAGGTTCATACATACAAAAAATAAAGACCTTAAATGACAGTTTTTTACCACTGGGCAGGGAAATGCTAATGACAATGTTTTTACTAACTAAACAAATCCTTCTTATTTTATTGCAAATAATACATATTAAACATAGAGCATAGTCTAAGATTTGCAGGAAGATAAACTTAGTAGTATCTACAAAAAGAAGGGAACAGAGAAAGTCTGAAGATGCAGGAATGAAACTGGGATGCTTCTTCTTTCATTATATACTCCTGAAGCTCAATATGGGAGAAAAGTATTCTACAGTTTTCAGCTAAGCTCCTGGTTTCCCTCTCGTATCCATAACACTTAGGCAATTTAATTTGTCATAGCAGGGCTCTAGAAGTGATCCTTGAAAATTTGACATGCTAGTTTGCTCATACTGAGCTTGTTTCAGCATATTTGAAAAAATATTTCCATCTCCCTAAGTGCCAAGAAGGGTCAATTTTAGTTCAGTGGGTAATTTAAGGTTCACTGAGGAGCAGTTTGAAGATATGCATCTTTTGGTTATGCAAGAGTTTATGTGTGCTTGTTGGAGAAAGTAAAATTAAGGAAGTAAGCAATGGCACTAAAAGTCTCAATTCTTGTGGCAGGACTAATTCTGTATGTTAAGTTATATTACTGCTTAACAGAAAGAAAAATTTCTGTCAATCACTAGGCTTAAAGCTGGATGCTGAAAGAAGAATTTCTGGATAGAGAGAAATAAGGAGTAAAGAAACTGAGATATATTCTGAGAAAATCAACTAATATGAACAGGCTACTTGGAGATGTCCTAGTTTTCAGTGTTAGTTTGCAACAACTTGAAAAAATTAGTTTTCAGTAACTTGAACTAATTATTTTTTAATGGCGAGATTGTTATTGCTGTGATTGTTCAACCCTATAACATTAGCTTAATGAAATTTACTTTTTTTTTTTATTTCATAGAAATACTGTACTTCAGAACTCTATATCCATTGAAGTAAGGCATCCTTGTACTTACATCTGATGCACAAATAAAAGCACAAACACTAGAATTTATATTAATGAGGATTTATGCTTTTAGCAATGAAAATAGAATCTCTTTGCACGGACTGAAAACTTATGACTCCTAAGTAAACTTAAACTGACAACATCAGTATTTTCTTTTTTTTTTTCTACATATAGCATTTGGCTTTGTAGAGCAATAGAAAGTCATTTATCACATGCTGAAATTGGGAAAAAATTTAGTTAAACCACTTTAAAAAATACTTAAATACGTATCAGCTCTTTCACAAAAAAAAAACCCACACCCAAAAAAACATACAAAAAAACCCTCCAAACTAACAAAAAACCCCAAACCAAAACAAAAACCAGAACACCACACAACTATTTCATTCAAAATAAATGAAAAATTCTTAGGAACTCAGGTGCTATTCTGTCCTTTTTTTCCTATGGAGTTGTAAAAATGCATGCAGAAATAGAATCCGACAATTCTTCTGTTTAGAAAATTAATAATGTCTGTCTTCTACCTTTGATAAAACAGTGACTTAGATGTGAATTAACCCTGTTTTATCTTGCTGTGTCATATAAACATGTATATACTCTTGCTTCCATGTGCATATACACTTCTGTTTGTTCTTCTACAAACTCTCTTTAGTCATCTAATAATCTTATTCGGTTTTTTCCAATGCTTATTGAAGTTTTGTTACTGGTTTTTACAAGTCTTCATGGAAATATCCTTAGAACCTGGCAAAATTCTTGGTCACCAGGAATCCAGAGGGACCAGAGGTGTGTCTTTTTAAAAACATAGCCAGCTATCTGAAACATAACCCTGTAACTATACTGTAGATTTCTGATTTTTTCAGTCTCCCACGTGCACGACTAGCTTGTAAACAGTTCATAATCTCATTATAAAGCAGGGTTAGCAGGAGACCAGGAAGATCTGACAGTTAAATCAGAATTCCCATTCACATGCTGATCCACATGCATTGCTTTGCAGAGGAGGTTTCTTTGGTGCTGCAAAGCAAGTTCTCTGGCTGCCTTCTAGGACACTTTCCCTTGTTGAGTATGCAGGCAACATTTTCCTGTTCGTCAGAAGAATGAAGCAAACCCGATTAGATTTGTTCTCAGTCTGGGAGCAGGAAATTAACTTTGAAAATGATTTAAATGTCTTGCCTGGGGAGGGCCTTTTGCCACTTTGAGTTCAATAGTTCAATTTGACAGAGCTCTCTGCCAGATTTCTAATGTATAATAGGTAGGTGTAAGGGATGAAAATGAGGTGGTGTTTTTAGATTTATATTAGCTGAACTTTTATATTTAGCTTGCTGCATGTTATTGTTCTACTATTATCAGAAAAAACCTGCTCTGAAGGGCAAGTATGGTAAAGAGGCTTATGGCTACATTAGTGTGCAGTTAAGCATATTTGAAGAAGGACATTGGCTGAAGACCTGATGCTCCACAGGTGTTTTGGGGCTTTTCACTTTTGACAGCCTTTAGTCTGGTTGTATGGACTGAATGCTTTCCCCCATGTTTTTGTGTTTCCATCATAGGCAGAGGCAGACAGCATTCAGAACTGCTTATTTTATGTTCAGGCACAGAAATATTTGTTGAACTCCATTCACTATATTCCCATGCAACATGCCAGTTGTGATTAACAAGCAGTACTCAAAGAAAAAGAAAGTAGAATCATAGAATCATAGAATAGTTTGGGTTGGAAGGGACATTTAGAGGTCACCTAGTCCAACACTTATGTACATTCAGGTTCTTCAGCTGGTCACAAACCTGATCTAGTCTTACAGTGGAAAGCACTTTGCTCCCCCAGTTCCCATCCTGCTGTCCATCCTCTTGAGAGGTGTGGAAAGCGGTTGCTATTGAAGGCTGAGGCAAAAAAGCTTACCTCAGCCTTCTTGTTTGCAGTTTGTCAGTCTTGCTGATCTGATGGGCTATACTTACTTTGACCTTCCCTTTCTAGCTGACATACCTATAGAAGCCCTTCTTATTACTCTTGGCATCCCTTGCCAAGTTCAGCTCCATCCACGTCTTGGTCTTCCTGACCTCATCCCTACATAACCAGGCAGCATTCCTATACTATTCCCAGGATAATTATCCTTGCTTTCTCTGTCTGTGTATTTCCTTCTTGCCCTTTGATTCAACCAGCAAGTCTCAACTCAGCCATGCCAGTCTCTTGCCTTTCTTGTCTGATTTCTTACAGCTGAGGATCCAGAGCTTTTGCACTCTATAGAAAGCATCATGGAAGATCTGCCAGCTCTGTTCTGCTCCCTTATCCTAAGGACAGTCTCATTAGTGCCTATTTACTAGGTCCTTGAATATCTGGAAGTTTGCTTTCCTAAAATTCAGGGTTGTGACTTTGCCGTTGACGTGGCCTGTATCCCTCAGGACTACAAACTCCACCACTGCATGATCACTGTGGCACAGGCTGCCTCCAGTCTTGGGAGTAAGCCCCAGTTATCTCACTTACATTTGTGACCATCAGTCCTGTATTTCATCCCCTCTGGCAAGGCTATGACCTGGGTCAGGAAGTTATCCTCCATGCTTTCCAGGAGTCTCCTGAATTGCCTACAGCTCATTGTGCAACTTTCCCAGCAGATGTTGGGGTGGTTGAAGCCCCCTGGGAGGACAAGAGCCTGTGAGCATGATGCCTCCTGTAGCTGGAGCAAGAAGGCTTCGTCAGTAGGGTCCCATTGACAGAGATCAACCTCAAGGTTCCCTTTGTTGCCTCTGTCTCAAATTCTTACCCACAAGCTTTCAACCTGCTCAGAGCTATTCCTCAGGGGCAGCTCTTCACACTGTATCCATTTCTTGATGCAGAGGTGTCCTGGTTTGAGACGAATTTGGAGGAAAATATCCTCTGATAGGAGGCAGATTTCAACTGCTCCTCCGCCACCAGGCTCGGGAAAAACTCCTCGGAGGAGAAGCGAAGAAAAAACTATTCATTTAACAAACACAGTGCATGCAGGCATGGGAAAAAATAATAATACTAAATAATAAAACCTCTCACTGTAGAGAGAAATCTGGGAAGATTTCAGTCCTTTCTGTGGGTGTGGTCTCTCTCTCTCTTCTCTGACACTGGGTTCAGCGTAGGCCCCTCTGGGCCGGGGGTGTAAAGGTCCCCCGGATATGTTCTGGTGTTGCTGAGCAGTTCCAGAAGAAAAGAAGGAAAAAACAAAGGTCCCAGGGAAAAAAAAAAGAAGTTTGCCTCAGCTTGCAGGCTCCGTCTCTCTCCTGAGAAAAGGGACCGAGAGCCAGGAAAAAAAGCAGGAAGGGTGCTTCCTCTGCTCTTGCTGCCGCAGAAGAACGCTGAGGAGTGGAGTGACCTTGAAGCACAAATCATTTTGAAAAGTTCACTCATTTTTTTTCTCTCCCTCCTCTCAGGCTCAGTTTAAAGGCACAGAAAGGTGCAGGATTCATGTCTGGGCATAGAGCAGGCGATAGGGGATACATCATAAAGTCACCCCAAGACAAGAGGGCAACTTCTCCACCCTTCTTTCCTCCCCTGTCTCTTCTGAACAGTCTGTAGCTGCCGACAGCCACATTCCTGTCATGGAATTCATCCCACCAAGTTTCAGTA
This sequence comes from Pachycephala philippinensis, assembly GCA_013397055.1. Taxonomy (NCBI): domain Eukaryota; kingdom Metazoa; phylum Chordata; class Aves; order Passeriformes; genus Pachycephala; species Pachycephala philippinensis. The sequence continues at coordinate 2,412 of VWZT01001854.1, read as the reverse complement.
GTGGAAACTAGGTTGTAGGTAGTACAAGAACAGGTAACATGTGGGAGCTATGAAATTAGATATAACTAGGTTTTGTATGGCAAATGTCCTGATAGCTTTGGTCAAGTTAAGCTTACATACTCTTTACCTTCTGACATAGTGCTGTGATCCTCTGGAAGAAAAGCTGGGAGTTATAATATTTGGCATCACTATGTTTGGAATAATTTAGGCTGTAAAAGACCTTTAAGATCATCCAACCACCTGCCTCCTTTCATATCCTGAAACTCCTTGCAATTTTAAAGAAAGAATAATTTTACTTGTGGGTTTTGTGTCAGTTTTGTTGGGTTTGGGTTTTTTTGTTTGTTTGTTTTTTGGGGTTTTTTTTGGAAAAAAAATTTATGTATTCTCTTCTTGAATATGAAGATGTGAGAATTTAAGGAATTTGCTAAGAATGCATCCTGAGGTGAAGGAAATGAGTTCTCCACTTGTAGTGCAGTTTGCATGAAAACTCCATTTAGGAATGAGGAGTAAGAAGCACAGCTCCTCAGTATTTCTACTTTTAATGAAGATGGTTTCATACTTTTTTGGAGATGCCACTTTTTGATGTCTAATCCTCTGGGCATGTGGTGTGGAGGATTGTATCTAAAAGGAAGTGGAATTTCCTTTTAGATAACCAGACTCCTAATATTTGAGGCTGAAGTCTTCCATTGCAATAGTCATGTTACATCATGAATGTAGCTGTGAATTCCAGAATGCAACAGATAATTCCTTGGTTCTCTGACAACTTGAATCATCATTGCCTTCAGTACTTATCTATCACTCGCTTAATTCCACAGTTCATTAGAGAAATGCAGTCTCTGAGATCTGTTCTCAGTTTGATCAAAATTAAATGGAAAGTATATAGACCAAATTTACAGTCAGACTGCACCAGCTATTCATCTCAAATGCCAATGACTTATTTATAAGTTAATCTGAGTCTGTAAAGGTTTAGGTAGCAGAAATACCAGATGCAGCTGTAGCATGAAAGGTGAGATGGCAAGTCCAACAGCAACAATAACAAGCCAAATACTGTTATGGTAAAGCACCGTGAAGTTCAAAGAGGACAGGCAAACAGCACTTTCCACTAACAGCAGAAATGAGAGATGCTGAGCCGAATGCTTATACATGGTGAAAGTCCTGATATGGCAGCAGTATGAGAGCTGTGAGGGAGAAAGCAGTCATTAGACGTTATGTGGAGAGGTGTCTTGTAAGACTGGAGAGCAGGGTGATGACAGTGAAGGGTCTTTATCCACTTGTTGCAGCAAAAATCAGGGTAAGGCTTATCAAAATATCTGTGTACACAAAGGTGTCTTGAAGACAGGAGGAAATACTAACTGAGAATTTGCTTGTCATTGGTTACACAATTTAGTCAGTAATATTTACTCTCATTTTACTCTCATTTAGTCATTTTTTTTTCTCTGATTAAAGCAATCTACCTCGTAGTCCCACCCTACTAAGGGTTTAGCAATAGCAGATCTGCTTCTCAAGGGAGGATGAGCCAGGAGTCAAGCAAGGGCAACCATGGCACAAGCAGGCAATGTGAAATTACTGACCAGAACAAAATCTAGCAAGACTGGTGTGGTAATGGGAAAAGGTCCATCCATAGTCCTAGACAAGGTGAGATAATGAGTCGTGTTTAGGGTCCAGCCAGGGAAACCTGGGAACAAGTCTGGAAGTCTGGCTATAGTGGAGGAGTTTTTTTGTTTGTTTGTTTAGCCAGGGACTGGCCCTGCTGCAGCATCTCTGGTGCAGGGACTGGCAGCCCCAGGATGGGCTGAAACGTGGTTCTGGGCTGCGGACAGGGGGAGTGAAGGTTCTGGGGGTCTGCATAGGGACAGAAAGGGATGGTAGCACTCTCAGGGTTCTTACAGCTTGACTAAATATCACCTCACTCCATTGACAATGGTTTTGATTGTATCTAAGCTATTCTCAGTGCTTATTCTCTGAATGTTTCTAGCTGCAAAAGTGATTACACTTTTTTACTATGAAAGGAGAAGAATCAACACCAAACATTTGATCAGAACTTTCTCGAGCTTTGAAGAAAGTTACAAATTGTGGGGTTGCAGGAGTAGGCTACAGGCAGCCTTAGCCTTGATAGGCTACAGCTGAATCCCTGGGAAGAGGGAAGGCTAGCACTGAATGCAGGTATGCTGATTTTGGTAACGAGATGCATGTGACTGCCATAAGAGACAGGTATAAAAGGCTGTGCTGCAGGATCATAGCCAGATATCGAGCTGAGGCAGAGCTGACTGGACTGAGGCTGGCTGGTGTCTGCTGCTGTTTGCCAATGCTGAGCCACTGCCTGCCATCACCTGCTGATGCCTGCTACTGCTTGCTGCCATCTGCCTGCCACTGCCTGCCGCCACCCTTATCTATGCTGGACTTTTTGGACTC
>VWZT01001853.1:830798-843153 GCA_013397055.1 Pachycephala philippinensis | reverse complement strand
CTGGGACCTCTCTAGATTCCCAAAACAGCTCAAAAATCAAGACAGGTTCTGCAATGAGATCAGCCAGCTCCTTGGGGATTCTTGGATGAATCTCACCAGGCCCCTTAGATTTGTAGGCATCCAGCTAGAGCAGCAAATCCTGCACAGTTTCAGGGTCGACTAGGAGTTGCTCATTCTCTCAGTCATGGTCCTCCAGTTCAGGGCACCCCTTGGCCCCTCCTCCATGTTGAAGACAGGGAAAGGATGTGTTAAACACCTCTGCCTTGTTTCTGTCTCTGTTTGTGAGGTGACCATCCTCATCCTGTAACAGGACGATGTTATTTCTACACTGCCTTTTGCCACCAACAGATTTGAAAAAACCCTTTTTATTGTGCCCCACAGTTCTGCCCAGCTTCAACTCCAACTGAGCTTTGGCCACACAAATTCTATCCTTATAGTGGCAAGCAGCATCTCTGTATTCTTCCCATGTGCTTCCACTGGGCATGCACCTTCCTTTTTTGCCTTATTTCCAAGAGAAGATCCCTGCTCAGTCAAGCTGCCCTTCAGCCTCACCTGCTTGACTTCCAACATTTGGGAATTGCCTGCTCCTGTGCCCTTAGGAGGTGATGTTTAAAAAGCGACTAGCAGTGATGGACCCCAGCACCTGCAACAACATTTTCCCAGGGGACTTTACTCACTAATTCCCTGAGAAGCCTGAAGTCTGCTCTCCTCATGTCCAGAGCTGAGATTTTGCTGGCACTTTTCTTCCTGTCAACAGAGATTTTAAACTTTATCACTTTGTGGCCAATGTGGTCAAGACAGCCACCAATCTCCACTTTGCTCATGAGATCCACTCTGTTGACAAGCAGCAGATCAAGGAGGGAATCTTTCCCAGGCAGCTTCCTTAGGACCTCTTCCATAAAGCTGTCATCTAGGTATTTTAGGAATCTTCTGGCACAGGTTGTACCAGCTGTGTGATGCTCCCAGTTAATTTCTGGCAAGTTGGAAGTCCTCCATAAGGACAAGGGCAGTTGACTTGGAAGTGTCCCTCAGTTTTTCAAAGAATAAATTCATGAGCATCATCATCCTGGCTGGGAGGTCTACAGCAGACTTCTACAATGACATCTGCATTATTTGTTGATTCTCACCCAGAGACTCTCAAATGTGCCATTGACAACTGTGAGCTCCACACATTTGATCCCTTCTATTACACACAATGACAACCCTCAGCTTCTTCCACCCTGCCCATCCACCATCCAACAGGGCACTCCAGAAAGAGGACTCATACCACCAGGTTTCACTTATGCCAGTTATGTTAAACCTCTGGGACTGGGCCAAAGCTTCAAGCTCCCCTTGCTTGTTCCTCACACTGCATATATTAGTGAAGAAACACTTCGGGTGTGGTAGATTGTAGCCATAGCCTACACCTGGTGAAGCAGACTGGGGGATTCATTAGTACTCCTTTCCTCAGGTTTTGGCACACAGTCCCATCACTCATCACTGGCAAGCCTGGGTTTGTCCCTTTCTCTCTTCCATGCCAGTTTAAAGCTCTAGCAATGAGCCCTGCTAGTTCCTGTGCTAGAGCTCTTTTTCCCCTTTGAGACAGATGCATCCTGTCAGGTGTTAGACTGGGTGTTGAGCAGATCATCCCATGGTCAAAAATCCCAACATTTTTTCATTGACACCAACCTCAGAGCCATGCATTGACCTGATGGATCTGCCTATTCCTATTAATATTATTCCTTGTTACCAGAAGGATCAAGGAAATCACTACCTGTGCTCCTGATCCTTCTACCAATTGCCCCAGGGCCCTGAAGCCTCTTTTGATTGCCCTCAGACTTCTCTGTTATTTCATCATGGCCAGCTTGAACAACCTAAGCGGATAGTAATCAGAGGGCCCTACTACACTGGGGAGTTTTCCTGTAATGTCCCTTACCCGAGCCCCTGTGTGCCACAAGACTTCCCTGTGAGTTGGGTCCACTCTGCATATTGGGTCCTTTGTTCCCTTTAGAAGGGAGTCTCCTATTGCAACCACCCCACTTCTGTTAACAGAGGAGGTTGTGATGCAGGGTAGAGGTGGTGTTGCTTTAGGAGGCCCCACTACCCCAGAAAGACCTTCGTTCACCTCATCAGTTGTCTGGCCTTCTAGTTCCAGAGCCTCACACCTTTATAGAAGGTGCCAGTCCTACTTGTCAAATTCCAAGGAGGAGAAAGCTTCCTCCTGCTATGTGCAGTGACCTGCTTCCAGCCTTCATCGTGAACGGACCCTTGACTAACAGTCCTTTGACTAATTACCCTGCAGGGTTCTGAATCCACTTGCTTTTCCTCTACAATGGAGGTTTAAGACTCCCGAGAGTCTTGAGACTGTAGTGTCTCTGAAAATAACCAGTCTCTTGCTCCTTTGCTGAAATACCATGTAGCCTATTCACTTCCTCCTGTAGCTCCTTCACCAGGTGACACAGCTCTTCAACCACAGCACACCTTCTGCAAAAGAACTGTTGGCCCCAGCCTCAGGGAGAGGTATGGGGTACTCCTGGCAACCTATGACCTGGAGAGCTGCAGTAACAGTAACCATAACTGCTAGCTGTAATTTTCGAAAACATAGGGATAGGCCTTTACCTGCGCCAAGGATCTCCAATACCTTACTAGGAAATAAAACCAAAAAAGTCTACTTGAGCTGAAGGCCCAGTACAGTAGCAGCACCTTTCCTAAAAATGGCCTATCTGAAAGTGTGCTCTTAGAAGTGACAACCACTATTTTTATCCAAGTTTACAATAAACAAATAATTTTACCAACATGTTTCCATACTTAAAACACACATATTTGGCTGAAAGACTTAAAACTATGGTGAAAGTTGCATCACTATTTTAGCTAACTTAATGAATTAATGGGGATTGGGAGCATACATTAACATTATGCTTTGACGCTTGAATATAAAAATTGACCACTAACATTTGCTTCTTTTCACCAGTACCTTTTTAACATTAAGCAGAGTGTCACATTTGAGACCTCATCCAGACAGGAATAGACTCATTGAGGAGAGAGAGCTGAAAGTCTCTTAAATACACAGGCTAGATCCAGATAACCCCAGGCAGTGACCACCTGTCCCCATTTATATGGCACTTCTCAGTTCACACCTGTACAAGTGAGGGCTTGGCTACAGATCTGGCTGGAACTGCTGCTGGTGTAAAGCTTGGGAGCAGGACCCCAGCCTGGCCTGGAGCACACAGCAGCTCCAAGAACACACCAGCTGGTCACCAGGAGGAATGATGGGGCTTCAAGCCACACAGGTCAGTCCAGCATCTCCTGTGGACATGTGTTTAAAGAGGTTCACTCAAGCTTTGAAGTGAGTAAAAGCATAGTGACACAATGATGAGAACTTCTGAAGCAAGGAAAAGTGAAATAAGCAGGAAGATTATAGACAAGACTGCATGTGCATACCCTGAAAATACAGACCTACTGCCATTTCAACTAAGATTGTAGCACTTCCTCAAATGCAAAAAAGTCAGTGGTAAAAGTTATAAAATAATTCAGCTTAATTATTAAACATTATTTGTTCTGAAAGAGAAAATGTGGACTAATGAAACAGTTACTTGCACATATTTAATGAATTTTAATATTAACACTAAAATTGCTAAAAAAATCAAGAATAAAACAGATTTTCCAATAAAATACATATGGAAGCTTTAACTTTTGTATGCAATTTGGAAACAGGAAAAAAAAACCAAACCAAAATCAAACACTTAACATTGGGGAGGATTTGCCCTATTTCCCCCAAATTTGCCCTATTTCCCACCAAAATTACCTGTTGTCATTTTATAAAGTAGCGGATCTGAAAAGACATTTGGGTATTACTCGCTGTTTACCATGTTCACATCAACTACTTTCCTCTATGTTAAAAAGGAAAAAACTACAACATGTACATCTGAATAAAATGCCAAATAATCAAAAATAAAATATTATTTCTTCTTCATACTATTCTGAGATACCTGAACTACAACAGTTGAGATGTTTCCATGCAAATGCTGGGTTTCCATTTCATAACCGTACATATTTCCAGTGAAATCAAACCACCTTCTCATCAGCCCCTGCACAACTGAAGACTTGCACATATAGGAGGGTGTATGGAAAATATTACTAAACAAGTTGATCAAATTACAGTAGTTGAAATGCATCAATTTCAGTAATTTAAGTATCTTTCAAATTCAGGATAAATAGGATATCAAAATCATAGGGACAGAGCTAAAAGCCATCTGATAGCCGTTTCCTCCCATTACAGTTTCCTCCCACTGTTTGCAGCAAACATTTGGCTAACTTATCCTGCACGACCTCCCCAGACTTCCACTCAACCTGCCCTACTGTACCACTACTCTTACGGTGTTTCTCCTCGTGACTCACCCTTAACACAAGTTAAACCCACTGCTTCTTCTCGCAATCATCTGGGACACAGGAAAAAATCTTGGGCAAAACCATTTTTCTTTCTAGAGATTTAATCAAATGTCTCTTCACCCTCTCTACACTGAAGAAACCAGAAGCACACAACAAAAACAATCCCCATTACGAACTACCGTCACCATTACTATTAAACACTAGCTACTACATAGTTGTAATACTAAAAAAGGGCAGGAAGGCGGGGGAGAGGGAATCTTCAGTAGCAGATAACTCAGCAAGAAAAGCAATGTTGTTCAAGGCTCAATAATATGCTCAAGTATCCATGATCAAACCAAATACCCAGATACCACGAAACAAGAAGCTCTCCTACCTCTGCCAATCAGCAAAGCCTCAGTTATAACCTACACAAGTTACAACTTGTATATAGTGATGCTTTATTTCATGTCTGCAAAACTGTATCAAAATTTTATCAATAGAAAGAATAAAGACACATCTTTCCCCTTTTTAAGTTATTAACATGGATCAGATTTTATTAGCAAGAATGAGCAGGATCAGAGGCTGGATCCAAGTGCTCCTTCTTTCATGTTAAAGTGCCATTTAAATGCAAGAAGAGAAAGCAAAGGGGAATCTTATGGAGCATGTCTGCATTGTACAAAGGGCTGTCCTGGGAACCCGAGGCTGGACCAGAAGTGCATTGCAGAGCTGTGCACCAGGCCTACAGCCGTGCCTCCCCATGACACCTGCTCCTAAGGGACATGGCTGCTCTGCACCAACATACACACATCCTTACTGACGCCTACCCTGATCCCTCCATCCGAGATGGCAGCACCCCATTCCATGTAAACTCCTCTGCCTGCTCCCAGCAAGCCTGAGTTATTACCACTCTCTCCATGGCATGATGTCTCCCAGATCTGCTGAAAGACATCTACTGCTCTTTCAGATTACAGGTCTTGTTTAACAGGTGCTTTTGTTCCCAGGTTGACACATTGAAGTAGCATCTCTCCCATACCAGTTTCCCATTTGAGTACTGTCTTGGTTTTTGCAATTCCTCTTTGTATTGTGTCAGATTAAAATCTAAATCACAGTGATGACAAGGAACATTGATGCTGTAAACAGACACCTCTTTAAATAAAGTTGTGATCAAAGCATTGAGTAGCCCAATAAAACCCAGGTGGCTCTAGTTTATCGTATGCCGTACTCATTATTTCAAGTGTCCCATTTAATAGATTTCCAGGTGTCAACAAAAGGTTTGTGCCAGTTCTTTCATTTCTAGCTCTGTTTATGTATCTGGTGCCTTTTGATAAGAAGGTTTAATATTAACGAAAAAAAAAGTTAAAAAATACTCATTTTAAAATCAGGCATTTCGCCACAGCTGGCAAAACCACAGAAACCAGTGTGTCTTTGTATTATTCACCATCTACATAAAGCTTAGCTAATTACAGAGGAATACCAAATGACTCATGTTTGCCATAGTTTTCTGTGGGCCAGTATTTTTATCCAAAAAAGTCCAAAAAATTAAAAAATTTAATGTCAACTTTAAGAGACTTAATCTGAATGTTTCATGTAAAAACAGAGTCAAAGTTTTTAACTACTTATAGAAGTCTTTACCTTTAAAATTACTATAAGCTTTGACAGCAAGCAGGCAAAGAGGAAAAAAAAAAGCTGATTTGACATTTATTCTTCATTTTAACTTTGTGCTTTATGCATCCGAATACATAATTAATTTTTCACTTGAAACATCATTACAAGAAAAATGTCTTGGAAGATTTGGTCAAGTATCATACAATGGAGCACTGTGAATAGCAGGAACCTTTTTTCAAATGTCATTTTAAAAAGTAAAACCAAGAGCTCAAGTTTCTACACTTGAGGATAGAGGGACATTTTGTTTTTAATTCTACACCATTGCATCAAAGTAGAATTTTACAAGGCGCTTCCTCATCACTCACCCTGTCATTCATCATTTCAAGTAGTGTCTTGCTTCCCCTCCAAGCACATTTTATTTTCTGACCCACTATTTCAATTTCTTTTCATACAAAAGAGACAAAATTTTGCATGGAAATCAGGTTTAGAAGTCTAACATTTCTAAAATGCTATGGCATTTCGCCTTCCAAACCCCCACTTGCCTTTCAGTTATAACTGAAATTTCAGTTTCCAAATTAGCCAGGTAGAGATGCCAACAATATTCCACTGAAAGCCATTAAGAACTGGACACCTAAACTCCTGTGCTGTTTCTAAAATGTTTGAGCAAGTATGTGTTTGTATAATGTTCAGGACACCCAGAGCCAGCTGACGCCTCTGGGCATGAGCACAGTAAAGCATAAATCAGGTCACGCTTCCTAGTTTGAGAGCTACACAGCTTTCAGGGTGGGAGCACTAACCTCATTCCAATTTACATCTAAACATTTCTTACTCCCACTCCCTATTCCATCTCCTCAGCAGTCCTCATATCTTCAACACTTGGTGCCTATTGGAAACCATCACTGCCTCCAAGTCTAGTAAATTGACCAATCTCAAACCCATTTTCAACTGTCCTTTCCTCTACTCTTTCATCAGTGACACACCACCAAATGAAACTGACACTGAACTAATCTAAAAAGAAAGCACATGACAGAAGGAAACTATATATAAAAATTGTATATAGACATATATATAGGCTTGCAGGTAGACATTTCATTAACATTTTTTGGTTTTGCAATTATTTTTCTGTTTCTGAGGAGAATTGTCACATTTGGTCTAGTTCCTAAATAGCTGGTGTTGCACCCTCGCCTTTCTCATACATGATGGGAGGTATGTAACTAGACAGCAACATGTCAAGTCTAGAAAATCACGCTCAGTAGAACTGAAAAAACAACAAAAAAAATCCTGCCCTTGTATCTTTAGTTACTCCTTGTAGGACTGAGGAAAATGTTTCTCAACTACAAGAACCACTAGGCTCAGGGGACGAAGACCTTCAGAATTTTCTGAGTAACAAAGCCCTCCATTTTTACAAGTGCCTGTTGTTCCACTGTGTGAGAAAGGCTTTCGAGCCTCAGTGTGTACCAGGAGTGGCACCCAGTGTCCAAACTGCATCCTTACAACAGCATTTTCAGTTCCCTTCTCAGTCTTTCCCTGTTCCTTCCTCCCAACTGCAGTTACAGAAAATCAGCAGTTCTCTGCTTAAACTGTACATACACTCTAAGTAAAGTAGTTTACACATACTTTTTACCAAACTGTTTTAATCAACTGTTCATAGATGAATGAAATTTTCACCTATTCAATGCGGAGAACAAATATCAAGTCCAGTAAAATACTTCAATTAAGCCATATAGCTACAGATTTAAACTCTGAATGAAATCAACATTTGTGTAGACTATGGTCTTTCAACTGTACTCAACAACTGACTTCACAGTCACAGGCTGATTTATTCTCGATCATTGGAACTACTTTAATAGTCCAAACCAGTCTTCCTAAACATGTTTTGTTAAAACAGAAGAAAAATCTCTAGAAGAATTGGAAAAAAAACCCAAAACAAAACAACAAACCAACAACAAACAATTTTCATGCTTTGCAGCTATGCAGGATTTTAAAGACCATCTACTGTGCTTGGCTAAGACAACTGAGTAAAAATGAGAGTAACAAATCTAGAAAATAAAATTGCTTTGTTCTTCCCAAAATTGATCAGAGGGATAACATATACTTTTAAACAAGATTCAACACCTGGAGTAAGTTACAAAGAAAGCTTCCTCCAAACTGCTGCAAAAACTAAAATTTCTAGCTTTTTTTTCTTTCACTATCACAAACAGTTGAGTGTAACAGAAAACAGATCAAGATAAAACAATTATTATAACAGTTATCCTAAAGCATTACACAGCTATTATTCTATCAGTAGGTAAGAGCACACCATGGAGCAATATAAACAGTGAAAAAAGAAAAAAATATATATAGTAAAGGAAAGAAAAAAAAATTGTATTTCCATCTATATGTGGAAGTCAAATAGCAAATACCCCTTTCAGTAGTTTTGCCAAACTTCATCTGGTCAGTTTTCCTGTTTCACTAATATCAAAACCCAATCCCCACCATAGTATCTCTCCCCTCAAACAATGAAGCCTAGCACTATCTGCCTCATATGTGCAAGCTGCAAGAACAATTCATGCACCTCTTCAGGAATAAAATGCCTTGCAGCTAAGTGAAATCCTGAGTTCATTATAACCTAAAAGATTAGATCTCAGCTCTACTGCAAGTATCTCTAAACAAGCTTTTGTTTCTCAACCAAAGACACAAAACTGGCACAATTTAACAGTTTATCGAGAACTTCAAAATCCTGAGATTCAGCGTCTCTAGTTCCTCCCTTACCCCTCCGATTTCTCTGCTGCATAAAAGAACACTATAAAATCTGCAAGACACACGGATCAGGTTTTTATATATATATACACACAGACACTGACTAGCATGTTCAAATCCTGTTGAATTACTTCCCTGGTAAGATTTATTTTGTTTCAACGAGACTTCTACTTGCAAAAACACGCACACATTGCACAGCAAACAGATCTCTTGTTAGGTGCCTAATATGGCCAGGGAAACCATTTTGATTATTCTGTGCCCGCTTATGCATTGTCCTACAAAACAATAAGATAGAACAGCAAGAAACTAGCAATTAAGAGAGTCTAAATGCACATCGGGAATCACTAAAATCCACGCTAGCCAAGTCAGGAACAATATGACTGATGAATAGGCCATATTATATTAGGATTGTTAGCAAGTGTTAAAAAATTATCCTTAGCAGATGTCCCTTATGACCTAAATATATCACACAAAGAACATGCCTGTCTTGTTTCCTAAAAAAGTTTTAAGAAATCTTTCCATTTTTATTACTGACTAGAACTCCACACGGCTGCATGTTGGCTATAAATATGCACAGAGGATTTATCACACTAAACTTACAAAAATATATAAGTATTTTACTGTAAACAACCTATTTTCATGTATATTTTTCTACTGCATGAATTTATGCTGTACTGAAGCATGTAATTCAATAAAAGAAATCAAACTGTGTATTCAGCACAGTGAAACAAAAGACAAGCTGCATACTACAGCAACTTATCGACCCACAAACCAAAGCAGAGTCAATTTCTTCAGTTAGATGGGTGAGAGCCTTATCTGCAATAAATACATTTTGTGGATACAGTCAATAAGGAATTACATAAATTTAAGCTACTATACAGTATTACATGTGCAACTATGCACACCCTGCTCCTCTTCAGCAGCACTTTAAAGAAGTTTTTACTTTCTTAAATTTTGCTGATATTAAGATTCTATACACTGGCTTACCTTCAAAATACAGAGGTAAGCAAGGTTTGCTCAGTTTGAGCTTTCTCAGTTTCTCCATATATTTTTGAGTCCACCACTGGATTTCACAACACATACTAATCCTAAACAACTAACACTAAAATAAAGAGACAAATGTAAACTCTACTAAGATTTTTCTCTTTTCTATCAAAGACTAGTATTTTTCTAGAAGATCTTTAAAAGTTCTATAATTTTTATGAAAAAAATTCTTATATCTCCAACTCCACTGCTGCAGTAGGTTTCCCGCCAGCAAAATGGATTTCCAGTCTGTTCCTCAAGTATTTAATTCCATATTCAGTCCTCAGCCTCGGGCCAGTTTCTTGTCTCTGCCTTTCCATCAGTAAAACAAATGCAAACACTCTGAACAAAAGAGGTGCAACTTAGGTTTCCTATGTACTATACCTTGAGTATGGAACATTTTCTTAGAGAATAATGCTACCTAATTTTTCCACATTATGCAGTTTATAAATCCATAAAACATTATTGAACAAGAAATAAGAATGAAAATGATTTTTCATAATTTACTGCTACTACTTATTTCAATCAGTTTCTATTACCTTCGACACAGATGTATTGATTTGAACTGCTTTTCAATAGAACTATAGGCATTTCCTTAATTTTAGCTCTCAGAAAAAAAAAATAGGGGATTTGCTCATTTGCTCATTTTCCTTCAGCTCCCTCAAGTTTATTACAGCATTCTTTGGGAAAGGAAATGGCTAAATACTTGCATTAGCAAAAAAGGAAAGGAGGGGGAATGGAAAGAGGTAATAAGAAGGTGTTAAAAGAACTCTCTCTTCCTCTTGGTCCAGTCCCACTGGGAAAAGAACAGATGAGCAGAGAGTCCAAATGTATAGCCAAGGCTGAGGGGGACCACAAGGACCACAAACAATCGGTCCCTTAAGAAAGGACATGCTACAGACTGAAGTAAGACATGCAAAAAGCACAGAGAGTGTGATCCAGGCAGTCCAATGGAAACAGGCACTCCTGTACCACATTGTCCAAGACCAAGCAATAATAATCAAGGATGAAAAAGTTGGAAGTTTTTAGCAGAACTGACAATGTTGTCTTCACATGGTTTGGGCTTCCTTCTGGATGAAGCTTTAGTTCCTCCAAACACAGAGGTAGCCACAAGAACAAATATTAAGTATATATATACAGACACACACATTTTCATAATTTAATTGGTTATCCGCTTCTGTGCACTTTTATGTCGTTAGTCAAAGTTGAGCTGATTACATTAGCACCAAAAAAATTAAATTCAGAATGGCTCATTTGTAATATTTTACCAAAATTTAAGGTAAAAGAAACTGGGCTTTCATATTGCTGACCATATAAAAATTAATGAGTTTCTACAAGTCTTACAAAATTATATTAAATATCCCTATAACAAACTAAATTATTATGCCTTATAATTGTGATATATCATGATATATCATGATTTTAAATAAAGAATACAGCTAAGATAGAACACAAGCTATCAAGTAAAAACTCCTGGCTTCAAGCTGAAATCTTCCATATAATGAAAGGTTTAAATGCATAGCCGAGTTGGAGACAATCTTCCAGCTCATTCTGATGCTGTTAAAAAATGGTTACACACATCTAACTACCTATCTCTTAAAACAGACACTTCTTTAACTTCATTTTCTGTCTAAGTAAGTGAATATTCTTAAATACACTTTTCAGTAAAGTACAGCATGGAAGTTTATTAAGTACGATAATAATATTCCTGAAATTGTGAATTACAGAAAAAAAATCAAACAACCTATGACAGATTTTGGGCTAGGTTTTTCTGTTTAAAATTGCTCAAGGAAAAATGCCATGAAATACGTTTTCTTAAAAAAAAAAAAAGGCTAAGAGCTAGTGGAATATTTTGCATTTAAAATCAAATTACACTAAATTCTTTTGCAGCAAAATTGCAACATTTCAATGGAACCTGATTTAAACAAAACTTTAATATGCGTGGTACTTTAAAAGGCAAAATTATTTCTCTTTTTTGATACAAAATTAGATGTTGAACAAAAGGATTAGCCCACCACTTTAAAGCATTGCCCTTACAGTAAAAATCAACTTGAAAATCCAGAAATGCAGTAAATAAAGCATTTCAGGCAGTTTGTGCAATACTGTCAGAAGAGGAATAGTTGATATGCAATTTTTAAGTCTGCACAGTCCAGTAGTATAAATCCCCTTAGATAAGCCAAGGAGTTCCATCACAAGTGCTGCCTCCTCTTTCTCATGCGTGGTACAATTGGGAAGCAAAGACGCAAACCCGGAGAACAAGCAACCTCCTGTCCTGCTTTTAGGATACACACACATAGGAAGTCTGAATCAAATTCTCCCCATCTACACTGAGCCTTAGAGCACACAGCACATTTAGGCTGATTTAAGAACCGAAAAAACACTGAGTCAGGATAGTCAATGCACTTTGTAACATATTTTCTGAATTCATTTGTGTAAACGATTACGTGCACCTTATCAGATGAAGGTACCGTGCACCCCTGCGCTGCCGCAGGCCCCAGGGCTCCCGGCCGGGAAAGCGGCGCGGGCTGGGGCCGTGCGCTGGCCACGGGCGCCCTCTGACGGCGGCTCCGCGGCCACACGGGCACCGGGACACACACGGGCACCGGGACACACACACGGGCACCGGGACACACACACGGGC